>OZ024742.1:157159925-157242425 GCA_964016885.1 Eledone cirrhosa | reverse complement strand
CCAGCAGCTACGGACGGTGACTTACCACACCGTAAGCAAAATCTCACATCGGGTGGAGAGAGCCACGGAGGCTCAAATCCAAAAGGCCTTGGGGTGCGTCTGGGCACGCAAAACCGACATCACCCGAGGCAGAAAGTACACCACAGTAGACGTACTATTCCAAAAAGCGAAGTCTTACTCTTTGGAAACCCTAAAGAGTGAGGAGATAGTCTTGGTGACCTCCTACTGCGGGCAGAAAATTGTGAGAGTCAAAGTGACCCAGGTCCCACCCGACGTGCCCATACATTGGCTGGCCGCGTCTGTCCTTGCTGGAATCGAAAACAGGACGACCGTGCTGCAAGTAGAAAAAATAGGGAGAGAGAACTGGTCAGGTATAGGCATGCAAATGTTTATACAAACTGACCAGGAATGTATCGACGCTATCCCCGATATCATAGACATCAAGGAAGGACTCCAACTCCGTATAAGTGTAGAAGGAAGACGGCCAAAATGTTATCTCTGTGGGTCGAAGGGTCATCTCAGGGCCTTTTGCCCGCAGAAGACAACGAAGAAGAAGGCCCCTCTCCTTCCAATACCTGGTCCGCTGCTACCAAGAACAGGGCAGGTAACAAACGCAGAAGCCCGTTCCACGGTGAGTAGGAGGGCAACGTCCGTAGCACCCGTACCAAGGCCACGGACAACAAAAGCAGCATAATCAGTGGAGGCAACACCAATAGCTACATTTGAAGTAGCTACACCAGCAACAAAATTGCCGAAGACGGCTCCACTACCACCACTAACAGCCGTGGAGGACATACCGCACCCAGACGCCACAAAATCGGACATGGAGTTTGAGGCGGGAGTGAAGTGGCAAACGGTCTGCCACAAAAAACAAAAAACAAAAACACCCTTAGATTCACCCTCCAAAAGCGAAGGCATACAAAGAGGGGTAAAGGCAGCAAGGAAACTTGCAGCAACACCACCACCATCACCACCACTGGCACCACTGACAACAACAACCACACCACCACCAGCATCACCAAAAACACCAACAACGGAAACACATCAAGACACGCACACCAAACAGTAACAAGAAGAAAACAGCAACAAGTCACACCTCCCCCCATAAAGTACACAGCCTTAAACATGGCAAAAAAAGAACTCATACAATATATAAAGCTGCGCACAGACATCACAGAAAAAAACTACTATACCCCACCAACACCAAGAACTCTCCCAACAAATATAAGCATCATCGAAATCTCAATAGAACAGTACAAACTTTTAAAACAAAAATTCCCCAACGTAGTTGGAGACTTCAGAAGGTCGGTTACCAAGAAGGATATATACTGACATCCTCTTGGAAACACCCATGACCAGCGAAAGGGACGGTTCTACTGTCCCTTCACCACACGATCAAGGTAAGTGACCCTTTCTCACTTGCTCCGTTTCTCATCCAACATGGACGTACTCAGAATGGAGAGTATAGGTGCACATGGTCTGGAGTCATCTTGGAAGCAGGGTCACCTGCTCAACGACCTCAGGTCACTAAACATGGATGTGGTGGCCATCAGTGAAGCCAGAATCTCCGAGGCACAAGCCTTCGCACCGATCTTCGGCGGCTACGATGTATACGCATCTCCCAGCCGTCCTGGATCGGGGGGCGGGGTTGCCGTCCTTTTTCGTAGAGGCTTGGATCTCGCGATACGGGCCATCTTCCTGGACCCAGGGGGTGGGACGGTGGTGCTGGTCGTGGCCGGCAGCGAAGGCAATGCTTTCAGGCGTGTAGCCATCTACGCCCAACAGGGGCAGGACGGCCAGAATTCTTCTGACCTTTCTTGGAACGTCCCGCTCTTTAGTGTTAGTGGGCGACTGGAACGGTATCTTGGATGCACGCTGGGATTGTGTGGGGCTAGTGCATGGGGCTAGTAGAGGAGGGTGCAAGAGCCTGAGCAACCTGCTCAGACGTTTTGAATTGTCTGACAGGTATCGACTGGTTCACCCGAATGTACCAATGTGGACATGGACAAACCGCATCGGGTCATCAAGATCGTATCTCGATAGGGTATTCTGCAGAGAACTAGATAATGCTAGTTTAAGTTGTCCATAATTTAAAATAATCGACTACAGAGACCACAAATTTGTGATCTTTGAGATCGACATAGACAGACTTCATAGAAAAGGGCCTGGTTAATGGAAGCTGAACGCGTCTTTCCCGGCGCGCAAAGCCTACAGAGACCGGATTAGCGTATTAGTTAAGCGGGCGTTGACGGGAGGGGTCGTCAACAACAGGTGGTATTTCACCCTGAAAAGGGCAATTAAAGGAGAGTTGATTAGGTTTAGCAAAGGAGTAGTGATGAAAATAGAGTAGAAGGAGAGCTAGTCAGAAAGCTAGAAGCGGCGTTTAGGACAGGCATCGCAACTGACGTGCTTGCGTCGAGATTGGAACTCGACCAATTCTTCAATGCAAAACACGAAGGCTGCGTTGTCAGAGCTAGAGCGCGTGCTGTGAAACACGAGGGGACAAAAGCCGTCCAATGGGCCCAGGTGTCAGAGGCGCGACGTGGCAACAAAGCCACAATTCGGTCTTTGTCTGACCAAAACGGGTGCGTGATGCTCGAACCCGAGCAGATGTGTGAAGCTTTTCAGCAGCACTTTGCTGAACTGTTCGGGAGCGGCGGTGGCCCGGATCGGGGCATGGACTTCAGTGAATAGCTCGACGGACTGCCTCAGCTCTCGACGACCGCAGCACAGTGTTGCGAAAAGCCAATAACAGCTGGTGAAATACGGGAAGCGATGGCTAACTGCACAAGGAGTAAATCGTCAGGTTTGGGTGGTCTTCCCTACGAGCTTTATGCATTTATGACAGACTTTTTCGGTGACCTCTTGGCAGACGTCTAGTGCAACTGGCAGCAGACGGGAGTATTCCTAGTTTTGTGAGCAGGGGAGCAGTGGTGCTGCTGAGAAAAGACCCGAACAAGGGGGATGTTATCGATAATTTCAGGCCCATAACTCTGCTAAGCGCAGAGGTCAAGATTTTCGCAGCAATGTACAGCAATGTACAGCGACATCTGCTCAGTTGTGAGGGTCAACGGTCACCTGTCGCAGCCGTTCAGCATCATGCGCTCAGTCCGCCAGGGTTGTCCCCTCTCGTCCCTCTTGTACGTATTGGCTCTCGAGCCGATACTGCACAAACTGGAGGCGATGAGGGGCCTCCAATACGAACTAGGATGCGGGTCCAAAGATGACAGGAACAAAGATAAACCAGGAAAAGTCGATCGGCTTGCAGCTCGGCACCTGGAGAGGCAAGTCCATGCCGTCCGACAGCGTCGTGGGGCGTTGAACGGACGGACCGGTTAAATTGCTCGGGGTCTCGTTCGGAGCGAACCTCCAGAAATGGGGCGAGAGGAAGCTGTCCCTGAAAGGCCGGGCGGAGGTGGCGAATGCGTACATCGCATCCGTCATCTGCTACCGCCTCACCGTCGTCCCTTGCTCCAGCCCAACTCTCACCAAAATGGAGCGCCTACTCTTCCGCTTTTTGTGGAAGGGACGCGCTCCCATTGACAGGCGATCCATCTGCTGTCAACACCCGTTGCATGGAGGACTGAGCATGCCATGGCTAATGATGCGCAAACATGCGCTGAGGCTGCGACATATCTGGTGCTTCCTTGATGGTGAACAGGTGTAATCGCCGTTCGCCAGGCACGTTTTCCCACAGCTCGTCTCCTTGATGGAGCTGCAGTCCTGGGTCAGAAAAAGACGGAGGGATAGCGCTTGGAAACTGGAATGTTTCCACGCGCTCACTGCTCTCTGGCAGCTGGGCACCAGTATCGGTGGAACATCCATCTCGGCTTCTATAGAGGACTAGTGGAGGGGAAGAGCGACGACATTCTCGGAGAGATCCTGGGCGTCGAAGATTAGCTGTTTGCTCTCTTCCGGAGAACTTTCAGCCCAGAGCCTATGGATAACTTCCAAAAATCCGTGGCCTGGCAGTGCTACCGGGGAGCGTTGCCGGTTCGAGATAAGCTCTACAGTCACGGAAGTGCCGCCAGCCGAGCCTGTCCGAGATGCGCGCAGAGCGACGAAAGCGTTATGCACGCACTCGTTCAATGCCCGAGCATTGCTGACTTGTGGAGCAATGTCGAACAGTTGCTGTCGCGTGTAGGACTGATCTGGTTGTCGACTGAGTCCATTGTGCAGATGGTCACGCCGTCTTCCTTCGTGGAGGAAGGGCAAGCGTTTTCATCTGCCTGGTGGCCATGGCGAAAGAGCTTGTGTGGTGGACAATGTTAAACGAGTTAAAGACAGACACCTTCCTCTTCAGCGAATCCCTAATTAACTTTTTCAAGTTTCATTTGAAGAGGAAAATCAGGATGGAGAGGCAAGTGCTGCCTTCTAGCAAGTTTGTTGAAAGGTGGGTGAATGTAGCGAGAATGGTGCGAGTGAACGGGACAACTCTGAATATACGTCAGTAGTTTGAGAAATGGAAACAATTGAGAGAGGGCGCTTGCCCTGGTGGTCAGGTTGGCCGTTGTATTTTGTGTGGTTTTCGCCACGAGTAACCCTCGGAGGATTACCCCCCTACTGGGGAATTTTTCATTGTTTCAATTTTCATTTTTATCGTTTATATATATATATATATATATATAGATATATATATATGTTTCTATGTCATTTTTTTCTTTTCTTATATAAATAATATAAATATTTACACGCACAAAACCCACATCGTACCGTCCTGTGCCGTCTGTAATGTTTTTCTTGATGTCAGCCCTTGTGGCCAATAAAGAAATCATTATTATTATTATTATTATTGGCGACCTACGTAGTATATCGTATCATCGTGAGCTCCGCAAAGGTTTGTTATTTTCAGTTGTTTAACATTGCCATTTATGGAACATTTTTATTGTTAACTATATATAAGTGCACATACATTGATTTCAGAAAAGGACACTCAAAAAGATTGGGGCCTTGAGCCCAAAATTTAAACTTTTAATAATTATCAAACAAACAAACAATTTCTTTGAACAATCATGGCCGACTCAGATTCACACCTTCCTCACAAACTAACCCCGCACACCGACACCACAATTGTAAATATTACTACGTTTGCCAACACTAAAAATATAAGCAGTATCAATATTTTAAATTTGTCTCAGGCAGACATTCATTTCCCGCCATTACCAATCACTGCAGGTGTTAAAGCAGGCAACCCCCACCACTATCACCACAGCGACAACAGAAACAAAAGAAAAAAAAATTAACTCGTGATATCGAAATGAATTCAACCAAAATGAACTCTTCCACACCGAACACCACCGACACCACCACAACTGAAACTAAAAAAATTAACAATAACAAAAATAACGGTAACAACAACAACAATGAAATTAAGAAAACTACCGTCTTTTGCGAAAGTAGCAAAAACGTGCGAAGCGATCCAGGTAACTCAGGAGGAATTAGAAGAAGCCAAAAGAATGGTAAAGAAAGATGGGTTCAGGGTCAGCGCCGCCCCCCCTACACACACCTAATAATATGGAGCATCGTCGCCTATATCTTATCGGATATAAAATCGCGCCGAGTGGAACGGGCATCCGAGTCCAAATTCCAAAGAGCTTTGGGACATGTGTGGGCAAAAAAAAAAACATCAGACGTGGGTAGAAATATGGAACCGTGGACGTGTTCTTTGAAACACCACAGGAGGCCAGAGAACACTCCATGGCCCCATTAAGAAGTGTCGACTTCACACTCGTCCCAAGCTATTGTGGCCAGAGATTCGTGAATATCAGGGTGACCCACGTTCCACCGGCCATCGAAACTTCCTGGCTAATGGCTGCCGCCCTCGCCGGCATCGAGGCCAACACCAAGATAATCGAAATAGCGAAAGAAAAGCAGGAGAACTGGTCCGGATCTGGAATGGAGCTTCTGATCCAAGCGGACCATAACAGCATTGAGGTGATCCCAGATGTAACAGACCTCACTGACGGCAGCCACCTCACCGTAATCGTCAAGGGCAGAAGGCCTAGGTGTGTCGTTTGTGGTGAAGGAACCCACCTAAGGGCTTTCTGCCCTCAGGCTAAAAGGTTGAGGCCACCTCTCTTACCCACCCCAGTGACTCAACCATCAACACCACAAGCAGCAGAGATGGCGGCAACAACTGTAGCAGCAACAACAGAAGCAACTGTAACAGCAACAACCGCAGCAACAGTAGCAAAACCAACACCAACACCACCAAACGCGCCAGAAGTAGCACCAGCGCCTACACCATCCACCACGCCACAACCAAAACCAACGCCTGTGGAGGATTTTCCACTCCCCGGCTTATAGCAACTGGAGACAGATTGTGACTACGAGGAGTGGGAAAGGGTATCAGGAAAAAAGAATAAAAGAAGCCAAAAAAGAAAAGAATTCCCTTCCTTCCCCCTCCAAAAACAATATACAGAGAGAAACAAATAAACTATCAAACCAAAAAGTTAGGACAGATATGCCACCATCCACACCAGCATCACCAACCCCATCACCACAATCACCAACACCATCACCATCATTAACCCCAACACCACCATCACCAACACCACAAAAGTCACCAACAAGCGTAACAGAAACAAACTGACACCAAACACAAACAAAACAAAACAACCAAAACGATACACACTACACATTAAATTTGAACAACAACCAAGTATTACACTAGATGCAACACAACACCAGCATCACAGAAAAAGACTACACAACAACCCAAAAGTTCACACCACCTCCACACATACAAATCACTCGCATCACACAGAAAACGTACACGACACTAAAACAAAAATTCCCCAAAGACATCGGAGACTTTCGACAAACACTCTCTAGGAGGATTTATAAGGTCATCCTTCCGGAGGAGGCCACAAGCAGTGAAAGGAATGGACAAACCATCCTTCCTCTACAAGAAGTAAGGTAAGTGGTCATTCCCATCTTTTCCTCTCATTTCAACATGACTTCACTCAGAATAGGCAGCATAAATGCGCGTGGCTTGGGGTCGTCGTAGAAGCAGGGCCACCTGCTCAACGACCTCATGTCACTAAACATAGATCGTGGTCATCAGCGAGACCAGGATCTCCGAAGCACAGGCCTTCGCACCGATCTTCGGCGGCTACGATGTGTACGCATCTCCCAGCCGTCCGGGATTGGGGGGATGAGTTGCTGTGCTTTTTCGAAGAGGTTTGTATCTCGCCATACGGGCCATCTTCCTGGACCCAGAAGGTAATTTGGTTTGCTAGACGTGACCAGCGGAGACGGGCAAGCTTTCAGGCTAGTGGCCGTCTATGCCCCGACAGGAGCAGGGCGGCCTGATTTCTTTCGGCGTCTGGATACCTTTCTTGGAACGTCCCGCTCTTTACTGTTAGTGGGCGACTGGAACGGGATGCACGCTGGGACTGTGTGGGATTAGCGGATAGGGGTGGACGGTGCAATAGCCTCACCAACCTGCTAAGCATTTTGAACTGTCTGACAGGTTCACATTGGATTTCCCGAATGTGCACATGTGGACTTGGACAAATCGCATAGGGTCATCCAGATAATATCTAGATAGAGTATTTTGTAGGGAAATAGATAGGTCCACATTTCAAGATAGTCAGCTACACGGACCACAGATTTGTGATTTGTGTGCTTGACTTAGATAGGCTTCATAGACGAGGAGCCGGCTACTGGAAGCTAAACGCGTGCTTACCAGCGCGGAAGGCCTACAGAGACCGGGTTAGCGAACTAGTTAAGCGGGCGTTGACGGTGACCATCGTCAACAACAAGTGGTGGTTTGCTCTGAAAAGAGCAATTAGAATAGAGTCCATTAGGTTTAGTAAGGCTTTAGCAATAGAGAAAAATAGAGCAGAGGGAGAATTATTAAGAAAATTAGACGAGGCGTAGCAAAGGCATCGCGACCGACGTACTTGCGGCGAAATTGGCCCTTGACCAATTCTTCAATGCAAAGCACGAAGGCTGCGTTGTCAGAGCTAGGGTGCGTGCTCTCAGACATGAGGGGACGAAAGCCGTTCAATGCACCCGAGTGGCGGAGGCGCATCGTGGTAACAAAGCCACGATCCGGTATTTGGTGGACCACGACGGGCGCATGCTACTCGATCCCGGGCAAATGTGTGAAGCTTTTCAGTGATACTTCACTCAACTGTTCGGGGGCAGCGGCGGGCCGGATCGAGGGATGGACTTTAGTGTCTACCTCGACGAACTGCCGCGGCTCTCGGCCACTGAGGCGGAGTGTTGCGAAAAGCCGATAACAGCCGCTGAAGTACGGGAGGAAATGACTAACTGCACAAGGGTTAAATCGCCTGGTCGGATGGTCTGCCCTATGAACTTTACGTACAAATGCCAGACTTGTTCGGAGGCCTCTTGGCGGACCACTACTGCAAATGGAAAACGAACGGGAGGATTCCCAGCTCTGTGAGCCGAGGAGCGGTGGCGCTGATGATAAAGGATCCGAACAAGGGGGATAACTCTGTAAAACACAGAGTTCAATATTTTGGCCAAGGTGCTAGCAAAGAGGTTGGCGCTTGTCGTTGGTGGTCTGGTGGGAGAGGTGCAGACATGCGCCATTCCCGACATATCTATCCACGACAACCTCCACCTTATGCGATACATCGTAGAGAGCGTAGCTAGAGAAGCTGGCACGGGTGGGTCCTTGATCAATTTACATCAGTCGAAAGCTTTCGATAGGGTCGACCATCGTTACCTAGCGGCAGTCCTGAGGGCGGTTGGCTTTGGGCTCGTCTTCAGAGGCTGGATCGCTGCCCTGCAACGCGACACTGCTCTGTGGTGAGAGTGAACGGTCACCTTGCGGAACCGTTCAACATCATGCGCTCGGTCTGCCAAGGATGTTCCCTCTCGTCCCTCTTGTACGTATTGACCGTCGAGCCATTACTGCACAAACTGGAGACGTTGAGGGGGGTGCTGCGCGAACTAGGAATCGGAAGGTCCGTGTCAGCATATGCGGACGATGTTACCGTAGTGGTGTCGAACGCCAAACATATCGAGGCGACTGGCACTACACTAAGAGAATACGAAGCGGTGACAGGAGCAATCATCAATCAGAAAAAGTCAGTGTGCCTGCAGCTCGGCACCTGGAGAGGCAGGTCCATGCCGTCCAACAGCATCGTCGGGCGCTGGACGGACGCACCGGTTAAATTACTAGGGGTCTGGTTCGGTCCGGACCTCCAGACGGACAAAAACTGGGACGAGGTGACGAGCAGGGTGGCTTCTCTCACTCAGAAATGGGCGGAGAGGAAGCTATCCCTGAAAGGTCGAGCGGAAGTGGCTAACGTGTACATCGCGTACGTCATCTACTACCGCCTGACCGTCGTACCATGTCCTAAGCCCCACCTGACTTCGCTTGAGCGTTTGCCCTTTCGCTTTTTGTGGAAACGACGTGCTCCGATGGTCAGGCGGTCCATCTGTTGTCAGCACCCGCTACGTGGAGGGCTGGGCATGCCGTGGCTGATGATGTCTACGACATCTCCACCTCTTCCTCGACGGTGATCAGGTGTGGTCGCCGTTTGCTAGACAGGTCTCTACCCAGCTCGTCTCCTTGACGGAGCTGCAGTCCTGGGTCAAGCGAAGACTGAGTGGGAGCGCTTGGAGACTGGAATGTCTTCAGGCGCTCACAGCCCTCGACCAATCGGGCAATGTGGTCGGTGGAAACTCCACCTTGGCGTTCTATAGAGGATTAGTGGATGGGAAGAGCGACGACCTACTTGGAGAAACTCTAGGCGTCGACGAAAATCAACTAGCCAATCTCTTTGGAAGGACTTTCGGGCCGGGGCCTATGGACAACTTCTAGAAATCCCTGGCCTGGCAGTGCTACCGAGGAGCTTTGTCAGTTCGGGATAAACTCTACAGGCATCGCGGCATGTCCGAGATGCGCGCACGGCGACGAAACCGTCCTGCACGCATTCGTCCAGTGTCCGAGCATTGCTGACTTGTGGGTTTATGTCGAACACCTCCTGTCACGTGTAGGACGGATCCAGCTATCAGCTGAGTCCACCGTGAGGATTGCCCCGCCTTCTTCCTTTAGCCGGGAAGGGCAGGCAGTTTTTACCTGTCTGGTGGCCATGGTGAAAGTGATAGTATGGTGGACACGTTTGAAAGGGCTGAAGACGAGCACTTACCTTCGCTTATGCCCTGATTAACTTTTTCAAATTTCATTTGAAAAGGAAAAATCAGGGTAGAGAGGGAAGTACTCTCTTCCCAGCATTTTGTTGAAAGATGGGTGATAGAAGCAAGTATGGCCCGAGTGAATGGGCCTACTCTGAGTATGTGTCTCTAAATTAAAGGTGGAAAACTGGGAGAGGGCACTTGCCCTGGTGGTCAGGGTCACTGTGGCCTTTTAATGGGCTTTCTCCACAAATGTCCCTCGGAAGACTCACCCCTTTTGGGGAATTTTTCATTGTAATTTTTTTTATTACATCCTGTTTTTTTTTTACACGCAGAAATGCCCATTTGTACCGTCCTGTTTTGTCCTGTACTGTTCTTAATGTCTACTTTATGTAAACCCTTGTGATTAATAAAGAAAGCCTTATTATTATTATTCTTTTAAAAATATTTTTTTCTTTTTTTTTTCTTTTTTCTTTTTTCTTTATTTATTTTTTTTTAGTCTCAGTCATTGATGTTATTTAACTGGAAAGTTTGTCGAAATGAATATCAAGCCGCTACCTGCAGCTTCAGATATTCAGGACGCATCGGAGGGTTCTTGCTGTTCCCAGCAAGTATGTGTTTTGAAGTGTTCCAAAAAGCAGGGCTGGAATAATCTTCTTTAACCATCCCTGGAAACTCTTTGAGATAGTACCTAGTGCGGCTATGACAATCGGTATGACCTTTACTTCAAGGCAGTTCCAAATAATTTTTAACTCCCATTTTAAGTCCTGGTGTCGGTTAATTTTCTCTCTCTCCTTTTCTTGCATTCTCATGTCAAATGGGCAGGCTACATCTACAATCAGGCACGATCTGTTTTCCTTGTCCAAAAGCAGCAGGTCAGGTATCTGTGTTCTAATTTCTTGTCCCTCTGTATCCTAAAATCCCATAACACCTTCACCTGATCGTTTTCTATCAGCGACTCTGGCTTATGATCATACGACTTCTCAGAATGTGGTAAATTGTTTACTTTGCATAGGTGCCAGTGGATCTCCCTGCCCATCAATTCATGTATCTAGCCTTTATAGTGAGTCTGGGCTAGGTGTTTACCCTCGGATACAAAGTGAGCCACAGTCTCCGATCACACTCCACATATCCTACACAGTCAGCTATCCTCCTCCTTGTAAATACTGTGTTTCACACACTTCGTTCTGAGGGTTTACTCTTCCGCAGCCATTATCATTTCTTCCGTAGCTTTTTTAAGGTCTGCTTTTTAACCAGTTCCATGTCTGTGGATCTCTAAATCAAGTTTTCCTAAAGAAGGTACTATGAAGGGATAGTTCATGAAGGTTGTTCTTCCTCCTTGTTGTTATTTCCTCCTTGGACATCCCCTGGTCTATTGTCCTCTCCTTCAGTACAATTATGAGCATTGGCTCCCTACTGTCAGTCACATATTTGTACAGGTTATTTTTCTCCATCTGAACACAGTCCTCTATGCTGATAAGACCACTTCCACCTTCAGATCCATTTAAGTAGACTCTATCGATGTGGAACATGTTGTAGATAGTTAATAGTTTCCTAGTCTTCCTATCCAGTTATTTTTGTTCAGCAACATTGCATTTCAGATTTCCCGCACTGTACCTAATAATAGATACAGCTCGGGAATTTACTGCAGTTATGACATTCCTACTATTTAGATGTGATTTTAATACGCTCCTTACTCCCCTTATATCTTATCAATTCCTTCATTTTTTTTCTTGATGTCATCTGCTTCCAGAACACCTAAATATTTGTATCCCTCTTCAGTGTCAATTTCCTTTATCATCTCACCTGTTGGTACCTGGATTCCATTGTTTCTGCTCAATTTACCCCTCTTCATCACAAGGACTCCACACTTACTAATACCAAATTGAATACATATATCATTGCTGAAAATACGGACAGTGTCAACAAGTACATCCAACTCCTTCTCACTCTTCCCAAAGATCGTCCATGAAATGAGGTGGTTGATGGTATGCTCTCCTTTTCTCAACTTGTATCCTACTCTCACTTTTCGCAATATAATGTTCAGGCGTATCAGAGCAAGGAGAAAAAGCAGAGGGGACAAACTCTCTCCCTGGAAGATAGCTCTTTTGATATTCACACCTCCCATGGTTTCTTCACCCGATGTTAAATCTGTTTCAGGACTTCATACTTTTGCTCAACAACTGTCTGATGTTATCTGCCACCTTGAAGATCTCTAGGTGTTTGGTTATCCACGAATGAGGTACCATGACGAATGCCTTTTTGTAATCTATCCATCCCATGCAAGACCAGTGTGCTTTCTCTTGCAATTCCTCATTACCATCTTATCAATAAATAACTGGTCTGTTGTACCACAAGATTTCTTTCGTCATCCTTTCTGTTCGTCCGGTAACAAGTTGTTTGGTGGAGGTGATGGTAGATTTCCTCAGACACAATGCTTGTTAACAGTTTCCACATTACGGACAGACATGGGTAACATAATTACCCATGATTCGGTCTTTAATTACCAACATTGTGGTACTTTTGTCAACCACTCTGGTTCCCCACCCGACATCAAGCAGTCATTGAACATGTCTGTCAGTTTCGGGTGGAGGGATGTTATATTTTTAATCCAATACCCTTGCAAATCCTCTGGGCCTGGTGATTTCCAGTTGTTTAGTTTTTGGCCTGCCCTTTAAGAGTGTCAACTGTGATACTCAATTCAGTTTGTTGGTGTGCTTGTTTACTAATCTTCTTTTGAACTGTCTCAATCCACACTGCCTGACCATTAAGTTCAACATCCTGCTCCCATATTCCTCTCCAGAATGTCTTAGTCTGTCCCGCCTCAGGGATCACGTCGTTGCCTCTTTCTTTCCATTCAAGCTGTCCAAACAACATCTTCTGGTTGTTGTCAAACATGCGGTTCTGTCTATGCTGATTGACTCTGTTCTCATACCGCCTAATCTTTATTATTATTGTGGATTGGCAGTATCGGTAGAGGGTCAGACGCCATGCTTTCCAGCAGAGTTACGTCCCTTTGCGGTCTGAGTTCAAATCCCGCCGAGGTTTACTTTGGCTTTCATCCTTACGGGGTCGATAACATAAAGTACCAATACTGTACTGGATAATTGATGGCCTTGTGCCAAAAGTAGAAACAATTATTATAGGATGCCGAAAATCCGAGTCGGCTTGCACCGACTACGTCACCGTGCTGGTGTCGAGAACAAAACACGTCCAGATACTCGGCACTGCTCTCAAGGAATACGGAGCGGTGACAGGAGTAAAGATAAACCAGGAAAAGTCGGTGGGCTTGCAGCTTGGTAACTGGAGAGGCAAGTCCATGCCGTCCGACAGCGTTGTGGGGCGTTGGACGGCCGGATTAAATTGCTCGGGGTCTGGGTCGGACCGGACCTCTAGATGGAGAAAAACTGGAGCGAGATGACGAGCAGGTGGCCTCCCTCACACAGAAATGGGCCGAGAGGAAGCTGTACCTGAAAGTCCGGGCGGAGGTGGCGAATGCGTACATCGCATACGTCATCTGCTACCGCCTCACCGTCGTCCCTTGCTCCGGCCCAACTCTCACTAAAATGGAGCGCCTCCTCTTCCGCTTTTTGTTGGCGGGAGGCGCTCCCATGGTCAGACGATCCATCTGCTGTCAACTCCCGTTGCATGGAGGACTAGACATGCCATGGCTGATGATGCGCAAACATGCGCTAAGGCTGCGACATATCTGGTGCTTCCTTGAATGTGAACAAGTGTTGTCACCCTTGGCCAGGCACGTTTTTCCACAGCTCGTCTCCTTGACGGAGCTGCAGTCCTCGGTCAGGAAAAGACCAAGGCATAGCGCTTGCAAACTGGAATGTCTCCACGCGCTCACTGCCCTCTGCCAGCTGGGCAGCAGTATCGGTGGAACAGCCACCTCGGCGTTCTATAGAAGACTAGTAGAGGGGACGAGCGAAGACGTTGTCGGAGAGATCCTGGGCGTCGAAGTTCAGCTCTTTGCTCTCTTGCGGAGAACTTTCAGCCTAGGACCTATGGATAACGTCCAAAAATCCTCGGTCTGGCTACCGGGGAGCGTTGCCGGTTCGAGATAAGCTCTACAGACACGGAAGTGCCGTCAGCCGAGCCTGTCCGAGATGCTCGCAGAGCGACGAAACCGTCGTGCACGCACTCGTTTAGTGTCCAGAGCATTTCTGACTAGTAGAGCTATGTCGAACAGTTGCAGTCTCGTGTAGGACTGATCCGGTTATCGACAGAGTCCATTGTGCAGATGGTCACGCCGTCTTCCTTCGTGAAGGAAGGGTAGGCGGTTTTCATGTGCCTGGTGGCCATGGCCAAAGAGATTGTGTGGTGGACAAGCTTGAAAGTTTTAAAGACAGATACTTTCTCCTTCGGCGAATCCCTAATTAACTTTTTCAAGTTTCATTTGAAGAGGAAAATTAGGGTGGAGAGGCAAGTGCTGCCTTCTAGCAAGTTTGTTGAAAGGTGGGTGAATGTAGCGAGAATGGTCGGAAAGAAGGGGACCGCTCTGAATATACGCCTGAAGTTTGAGAAATGGAAACATTGAGAGAGGGCGCTTGCTTCTGTGGTGAGGGTGGCCGTGGTCTTTTGTGTGGTTTTCGCCACGAGTAACCCTCGGAGGTTTTCCCCCCTATTGGGGAATTTTTCATTGTTTCAATTTTCATTTTATTGTTTATATATATATGTTTCTATGTCCTTTTTTTCTTTTCTTATAAAAATAATAAAAACATTTTACACGCTCAGAACCCACATCGTACCGTCCTATACCGTCCTGTGCCATCTGTAATGTTTTTCTTGACGTTAGCCCTTGTGGCCAATAAAGAAATCATTATTATTATAATAATTATTATTATTATTATTATTATTATTATTATTATTATTATTATTATTATTATTGGCGACCTACGTAGGAAATCGTATTATCGTGAGCTCCGCAAAAGTTTGTTATTTTCAGTTGTTTCAAATTACCAGTTATGGAAAAGTGTTGCTGTTAAGTGTTTATAAGTTCACATATATTGCTTTCTGAAAAGGACAGTAAATAATAATGGGGCCTTGAGCCCAAAATTTAAACTTTTATAATGATGAAACCAAAACTTTCTTTGAACAAACATGAACGGCACTCAGCCACACAAAGCTGACATCCTTCCTAACAAAACAACACCCCCTCCCACCACCAACACCACCATTGTAGACATTACTATGCTTGCCAACATTAAAAATATAAGCAGTGGCAATAATTTAAATTTTTTCACATGCAGACATTCATTTCCCGCCATTACCAATAACTGCAGGTGTTAAAGCCGCCACCCCCACCACCACCACAGCGACAACAGAAACAACAACAACAAATTATTATCTCGTGACATCGAAATGGATTCACCCAGAATCGACTTTTCCACGCCGAACACCATAGACACCACCACCACCGCCCCCACCACCGCCACCATCACCACCACGACCACCACCACGACCACCACAACTGAAACTAAAAATAACAATAAGAGCAAAACAACAACATCAACACCAGCGCAAAACAAAATGTGTCATTTGCCAAAGCAGCCAAGAATAGCGGAACAATCGAGGTAAGCCAGGCTGAATTAATTGAAGCCAAGAGAATGGTAAAAAAAGATGGGCACAGCGTCAGCCTCACTCTCCATCTAATAAAATGGAGCATCGGCGCCTATGAACCGTGTCATATCGGACGATAAACACAAAATCTCGCCAAGTGGAACGGCATCCAAGTCCCAGATACAAAAAGCTTTTGGACATGTGTGAGAGAAAAAAACCCACATCAGACGTGGGCAGAAATTTGGTAACGTGGACGTGTTCTTTGGAACCCCACAGAAAGCCAGAGAGTATTCCATGGCCCCAGTAAGAAGTGACGAGTTCACACACGTCCCAAGCTATTGTGGTCAGAGGCTCGTGAAGATTAGGGTGAGCCATGTTCCGTCGGCCATCGAAATTCCCTGGATAATGGCTGCCGTCCTCGTCGGCATCGAGGCCAACACGAACATAATTGAGGTAGCACAAGAAAAGCAGGAGAACTGGTCCGGATCTGGGATGGAGCTCCTGATCCAAGCGGAGCAAAAAACATTGAGGAATTTCCAGAGGGAATAGACCTCAATGACGGCAACCACCTCACCGTAATCGTTGAGGGTGGAAGGCCTAGGTGTGTCGTTTGTGGCGAAGGAACCCACCTAAAGGCTTTCTGCCCTCAGGCTAAAACGTTGAGGCCAGCTCTCCTACCCAACACAGTGACTCAACCATCAAAACCACCAGCAGCAGAAATGGCAGCAACAACTGTAGCAGCAACAACAGCAGCAACTGTAGCAGCAACAATCCCAGCAACAGTAGCAATTCCAAAACCACCACCACCCACCGCGCAAGAATTAGCACCAGCGCCTACACAATCCACCACGCCACAACCAAAACCAAAACCTGTGGAGGATTTCCCCTCCCCGACCTATCACAACTGGAGACAGATTGTGAGACGAGGAGTAGGAAACTGTATCAGGAAAATGAAAAAGAAAGAACCCCAAAAAGAAAAAAAAAACCTTCCTTCGCCCTCCAAAAACAAAATGCAGGGGGAAACAAATAAACAAACAAACAAAAATGTTAAAACAGTTAGGCCACCACCCACACCAGCATCACCAGCCTCATCACCGCAAACACCATCACCATCACCACCATTAACCCCAACACCACCATCAGCAACACCACAGAAATCACCAAAAAGCGAAAGAGAAACAAACCCACAACAAACGCAAACAAAACAAAACAACCAAAACGATACACAGCAGCATTAAATTTGAACAACACTGGCAGTGGTCTGGCAGTATCGGTAGAGGGCCGGACACTATGCTGTGACGCATAAATTTACGCCCCTTGCCATTCTGAGTTCAAATCGTGCCGAGAATAACTTTGCCTTTCATCCTTACAGGGTCGATAAAATAAAGTACCAGTAATGTACTGAGTAATTTGCCTGCATTGTGCCAAAAGTAGAAACAATTACATTTGAACAACAACCAATTATAATTGGTGTAATAATTATTACACTACATCCAACACAACACCAGCATCACAGAAAAAGACTACACAACACCACACAAATTCACACCACCTCCACACATACAAATCACTCGCATCACACAGAAAACGTACACGACACTAAAACAAAATTCTCCAAGGACATAGGAGACTTCTGACAAACACTCTCCAGGAGGATTTATAAGGACATCCTACCGGGGGAAACCACAAGCAGTGAAAAGGATGGAAAAACCACCCACCCCCTACGAGAAGTGAGGTAAGTGGTCTTGCCCATCTTTTTCCACTCCTTTTCAACATGTCCTCACTCAGAATAGGCAGCATAAATGCGCGTGACCTTGGGTCGTCATGGAAGCAGGGCCATCTGCTCAACGAACTCAGGTCACTAAACATAGATGTGGTGGCCATCAGCGAGACCAAAATCTCCGAAGAGCGGGCCTTCGCACCGATCTTCGGCGGCTACGATGTGTACGCATCTCCCAGTCGTCCTGCATCAGGGGAGTTGCTGTGCTTTTTCGGAGAGGTTTGGATCTCGCCATACGGGCCATTTCCTGGACCCAGAAGGTAAGTTGGTGGTGCTGGACGTGACCAGCGGAGACGGGAAAGCCTTCATGCTACTGGCCGTCTATGCCCCAACAAGAGCAGAGCGGCCTGATTTCTTCCGGAGTCTGGAGACCATTCTTGGAACCTCCCACTCTTTAGTGTTAGTGGGCGACTGGAACGGGATCTTAGATGCATGCTGGGACTGTGTGGGATTAGCGGATAGGGGAGACGGTTTGCACAGTCTGACAGGTTCCGTCTGGATTTCCCGAATGTGCCAATGTGGATTTGGACAAACCGCATTGGGTCATGCATATCATATCTAGAGAGGGTATTTTGTAGGGAAATAGATAGGTCTAGCATAGGCTGTCCACATTTCAAAATAAATCGACTACATGGACCACAAATTCGTGATCTGTGAGGTTGTCTTAGATAGGCTTCATAGACATGGATCCGGCTACTGGAAGCTAAACGCCTCATTAACAGCGCGCCATGTCCACAGAGACTGGATTAGCGAACTAGTTAAGCGGGCGTAGACGGGGGCCAACGTCAACAACAAATGGCGGTTTGCTCTAAAAAGAGCGATTAGAATACAGTCCATTAGGTTTAGTAAGGCTTTAGCAATAGAGAAAAATAGAGTAGAGGGAGAACTAGTTAGAAAATTAGACGAGGCGCTTAGTAAAGGCATCGCGACCGACGTATCTGCGGCGAAATTGACCAATTCTTCAATGCAAAGCACGAAGGCTGCGTTCTCAGAGCTAGGGTGCGTGCTCTCAGACACGAGGGGACGAAAGCCGTTCAATGGGCCCGATTGGCGGAGGCGCGTTGTGGCAACAAAGGCAAGATCCGGTCTTTGGTGGACCACAACGGGCGCATGCTACTCGATCCCGGGCAAATGTGTAAAGCTTTTCAGCGACACTTCACTCAGCTGTTCGGGGGCAGCGGCGGGTCGAATCTAGGGATCGACTTTAGTGCCTATCTAGACGGACTGCAGCGGCTATCGTCCACTAAGGCGGAGTTTTGCGTAAAGCAGATAACAGCCGCTGAAGTACGGGAGGCAATGACTGGCTGCACAAGGGGTAAATCGCCTGGTTTGGATGGTCTGCCCTATGAACTGTACGTACAAATGCCAGACTTGTTCGGAGGCCTCTTGGCGGTCGTCTACTGCAACTGGCAACAGAACGGGAGAAGGCTAAGCTCTGTGAGCCGAAGTGCGGTGGCGCTGCTGAGAAAGGATCCGAACAAGGTGGATAAAGAGATAATTTCAAGCCCATAACTCTGCTAAACACAGAGTTCAAGATGTTGACCAAGGTGCTAACAGAGAGGTTGGCGCTTGTCGTTAGTGGTCTGGTGGGAGAGGCGCAGACATTCGCCATTCCAGACAGATCCATCCACGACAACCACCACCTCATGCGATAGATTTTAGAGAGGGTAGCTAGGGAATCTGGCACGGTTGCTCCTTGATAAATTTAGATCAGTCGAAAGCTTTCGATAAGGTCGACCATCGTTATCTGGCGGCAGTCCAGATGGTGGCTGGCTTTGATCCCGTCTTCAGAGGCTGGATCACTTCCATGCACAGCGACACTGCTCTGTGGTGAGAGTGAACGGTCATCTTTCGGACCCGTTCAGCATTATGCGCTCGGTCCGCCAAGGATGTCCCCTCTCGTCCCTGTTGTACGTATTGACTCTCGAGCCATTACTGCGAACTAAGATGCGGAAGATCCGTGTCAGCATATGCGGACGATGTCACCGTTGTGGTGTCGAACGCCAAACACATCGAGGCACTACACTAAGGGAATAGGAAGCGGTGACAGGAGCAATGATCAACCAAGAAAGGTCCGTGGGCCTGCAGCTCGGCACCTGGAGAGACAGGTCCATGCTCTCCAACAGCGTCGTCGGGCGTTGAATGGACGGACCGGTTAATTTCTAGGCGTCTGGTTCGTTCCGGACCTCCAGACGGACTAAAACTGGGACGAGGTGACGAGCAGGGTGGCTTCTCTCACCCAGAAATAAGCAGAGAGGAAGCCACCCCTGAAAGGTTGAGCGGAGGTGGCTAACGCGTACATCGCGTCCGTCATCTACTACCGCCTAACCGTCGTGCCTTGTCGTAAGTCTCGCCTGAATGCGCTGGAGCGTTTGCTCTTTCGTTTTCTCTGGAAGGTACGTGCTCCGATGGTCCGATTCGTGGAAAACTGGGCATGCCGTGGCTGCTGATGCGTAGACATGCGCTCAGGCTACGAATCTCCACATCTTCCTCGACGATTCAGGTGTGGTCGCCGTTTGCTAGACGAGTCTTTCCCCAGCTCGTCTCCTTGACGGAGATGAAGTCCTGGGTCAAGCGAAGACCGAGAGGGAACGCTTGGAGACTGGGATGTCTTAGGCGCTCGACCAGTCGGGCAATGTCATCGGTGGAAACTCCACCTTGGCGCTCTATAGGGGATTAGTGGAGGGGAAGAGCGACGACGTACTTGTGGGAAACCGTAGGCGTTGACGAAAATGGACTAGCCAATCTCTTTTCAAGAACTTTTGTGCCGGGGCCTATGGACAACTTCCAGAAATCCCTGGCCTGGCAGTGCTACCGAGAAGCTTTGCCAGTTCGAGATAAACTCTACAGGCATGGAGGTGCCGTCAGCCGGCCTAGTCCGAGTGCGCGCAGGGCTACCACACCGTCCTGCACGCACTTGTCCTGTGTTCGAGCATTGCTGACTTGTGCGTTTATGTCGAACTCCAGCTGTCGCGTGTAGCACGGATCCGGCTATCAGCTGAGTCCATCGTGAGGAATGCCTCGCTCTTTAGCCGGGAAGGGCAGGTAGTTTTTATCACCTGGTGGCCATGGCGAAAGAAATAGTATGGTGGACGCGTTTGAAAGGGGTGAAGACAAGCACTTACCTCTTCAGTGATTCTCTGATTAACTTTTTCAAAATTCATTTGAAAAGGAAAATCAGGGTAGAGAGGGAAGTGCTCTCTTCCCAGCATTTTGTTGAAAGATGGGTGAGAGAGTCAGGAATGGCCTGTATGAATGGGCCTACTCTGAGTATGTGCCTTGAAATTGAAGGTGGAAAACTGGGAGAGGGCACTTGCCCTGGTGGTCAGGGTTTACCGTGGCTTTTTTAATGGGCTTTCTCCACGAATGTCCTTCGGAAGTCTCCCACCTATTGGGGAATTTTTCATTGTTTCTTTTTTGGTTACATCCTCTGTTTTTCTTATGTTTACACGCAGAAATGCCCATTTGTACCGTTCTGTATGGTCCTGCATTGTCCATAATGTCTTACATTGTGTAAACCGTTGTGGTTAATAAATAAAACATTATTATTATTATTATTGTTATTATTATTATTATTATTATTGGTGGTAGTGGTTGTGATGGTAGTAGTAGTAGTGGTAGTAGTAGTAGTAGTAATAGTAGTAGTAGTAGTAGTAGTAGTAGTAGTAGTAGTAGTAGTAGTAGTAGTAATAGTAGTAGTATCATTTCAATGGATATACTTTACCTATTAACAAGTTGAAATGATCGGACAGCACGTTTGATAAATCACCTGTAGAATGTTCCCAAATCTGTGTAATGTTCATACACTAAAAGGCATTAGTTTGAATTAAAATCAATGAAAAGTATTTTTTCTTTCCTGTAGGTAAAATTGATGGCTGCTTAAAGAAAATATTGATTTTTTTCTTAATTATTTCTTTCAGTGCATAGAAAGTTTTAGTATGAATAATAGATAGGTATGAAGGAGTTAAATGAAGGTATACGGCAAAGATATTGCCGAATCCGATGGTGATTGGTGAACGTGAAGTGAACAGAATAAAACGAGGGAGAAGTCAATAAAAATGGACGGAATGAGTATGGGCAAATAATGCAGGAAAGAAAATTGGTTAAATCGAATTCATCCAAACATATACACGTGTATATGCGTGTATCTATGTAAATAAAAGAAAACACCCCGAAACAGTATTACTTGTGTGCCATATTTATATGTATATATATATATACATATACATTTTTGAAAAGCAGAAGAACTGCGAAACCGGTAAAGGAACCAATAATAAATATATATATTTTTAAAAGAAATAAGACTCCAGTTGCATTTTCGATTTCATCTCTTTTTCTTTATATATATATATATATATATATATATATATATATATATATATATATATATATATATATATATATATATATATATATATATATATATATATATATATATATATATAACAACTAGAAATTGATTAACATATAAATAAACATATGAGACAATCACAGGGGCTAATTTTTACAAGTGTGTAAGCACACATAGCTAGGTAGGTAACTAAATAAAGTTAACTAGAACTTCTAGTTGTTATAAAATGCTCGGACCTATTCATTAGAATCTTAGAGCTTATTTTACGGGTGATATGGCGCATGCCTTTCTGGCATGACACCCATAATTTTGATTTAGATTAAATCCATTTTGATTTATCTTAATTTTGGAGATATATATATATATATATATATATATATATATATATATATAAAGTAAAATAAAATAAATCAGTCAAATGATTAAAATTTGGCTTCGTTTATTACTGCTATATATATTTCGGTGACAGCCATCTTTGGCTGTGACCTTTTCAGGCAGTCCGAATTAGTGTGTTAGAGACGAGTACACATCTTATTGAGGTGTATAACTTTGTCAATTCTCTGATATGCCCAGTTCCTGGTTGGGTTGTTGTTTCATTGAGGAACTGGAATCATATCTGAATGAAACAACAACTCAACCAGGAACTGGGCATATCGGTGTATTGACAAAGTTATACACCTCAACAACATGTGTACTTGTCTATACCACACTAATTTGGACTGCCTGAAGAAGTCACAGCCAAAGATGGCTGTCACCGAAATATATATAGCAGTAATAAACGAAGCCATCTTTTAAACATTTGACTTATTTATTTTATTTTATTTTACATTACTACGGAGTGACCAAAGCAACCTGCGCACTTCGTCGAGTTCTCCAATCTGCATAGTGAAATGTTGGTACACAACCAAAATATACTCAAAATTTATATATATATATATATATATTTGTTGTTTTGTAAACTAACTTTCGGTGAATACTATGTTGGTATATATATAAGTTTTTCTTCGACCTCGCGTCAATTTGTGCGAGTGTGTGTGTACTCACTCACACTAACTGTGACCGATTGTAATTCTAAAGATTTGACTCATCCAGCGTCTTTTACAGCTATTGAGAGATAGAGACTTAATAGTTTTATGACCCTAATTGAGGACGAAAGCGGTCGGCGTGTTTTGGCTGCTTAAACTTCATATGGGTGACAAAACTCTAGTGAGTGAACATCGTTAAATGTTCTCCCTCATGTCAAGGATTTGAAGACAATTCATTTTCACCTGACGAGATCAGTGATAATCGATCATGGCCGCACGATCGATTTGTATCTTATTGAAATATGTGTCGTGATTAAAATTATTAGAAGTGTATCCCATACCTTTATTTTGATACAAATACTCCGTTTTACATCATCTAGTTGTTCCCATAAATGGAATCGGAGATATACAAAAGCGTGGAGAACTTAATATTGCCTACACAAGTTTATTGGACCGTTTGACACAACCAATAATATAGCTTACTATATATATATATATATATATATATATATATATATATATAGGAACAGGACCCCGACGGCTGAGCTCAAGCCGTTTCGACTAGTCCAGAATTATCCGTCGAAACGGCTTGAGCTCAGCCGTCGGGATCATACTCGTTCCTATATATATATATATATATATAGTAAGGTGTATTATTGGTTGTGTCAAACGGTCCAATAAACTTTTGTTAGCAATATTAAGTTCTCCAAGCTTTTGTATATCTCCGATTCCATTTATGGGAACAGCTAGATGGTGTAAAACGGAGTATCTGTATCAAAATAAAGGTATGGTATAAATGTCTAATCAATTTAATGGTTATGGTATATATATATATATATATATATATATTATATATATATATATATATATATATACATTTGCCTGTAAAGTGACAAGTCTAACCGATGTTATAAAAGAAGCACGATCTTCGTCTCTGAGTTTCTCGTTATCTGCCTGCCTCATTGTGTGTGCCTTCGTCTCGAGGTCTAACTGACTCATTTCGTCATGTATTGTATGACTTAAATTTCGTAGATTTAACGCGATACGCGTAATCATTATTTTCCTTGGGTTTGGTTTTCACCATAAACACCGCGGACAGTATTTTACAACTTTGTCAGACACTGTGATACCGCAGCAACCAGCAATACCCTCGGTACTGTTGTAAAATATGTACGTCCATTTCGTCAACTTATGACCCTACATATAAACATTATTGGTATATTGCAATTGTTACGCACGTATACATATACATGTATGTATATGTGCATATATCTATATATTTATATATATCAATGTATATATAGTGAGTGTTAGCTTAGTCAACTTCACAAATATTTTCACATATATAAAACTTCTTTCGACTGAGGAGAGATTGTCAAATGCGTCATTTTGGAGATTGTTGAGGACAACATTACAGTTGATAACAGAAATGTATGTCATACGTTTGATTTTCATCTTTGGGTAAATATTGATATGCATGGATGCTAGTCAATCAGCGTCGAAACCAAACGTAAAACCAAGATCGTAGAATATTGAAGGGTTTCAGTTATTTGAGTTATAACGATAATGAATGCAGACACATTTTGAGGTCTGCTCCTTTTACGGAGAATATAAAGTAAGCCTACCGATATCTTCTCTTACTCTATTCTATGTTGCAGTGCAACTGCTCAAGACGTTTGAACTCACATTCGCCTCTATACTCGGACGTATCCACGTTCTGAGAAATATACTTTAAATCTTAGTGAATATTTCCATTAATTTAGTTTAGTTACCAACAATATAGTATGAACTTTACACCACTAACCATCTGTGTTTCAATGATATTTATACCCGTTACTTCACATATCGCACATCAGTTATACCTCAATGTAAATAAAACGTACAAACGTCATATAGATTATTTCAATCTCCCAGGAAATTCATCTAGGATTTCGTACTAGAAATTTTATGCACGAAAACTGCATGAACATTTTAAAGAAAAATGCACCAAATGATATTTAATTAGCTGAACTATTAAAGCTGAAAGAAGCCCATCGGTAGGTCAGATCAAAAGATTTATGGTTCCATTGGTAAACTTATCTGCTGTTCGCAACTTCCATTTAAAAATCGGGATTTGATTCGATTGTCGGCTATGTAACTAGGTAACACGTGTTCATATGTGTACCCCTCTGAATATGGTTCTTTCATTTATTATCACCATCAATATTATCCATTTGTCCAAATCCAATTTAATATAATTGTAATTTAAAATACCGGTTTTATATATATCTATTTGCAGCCTCACATATCAGTATTTCTTATTTGTCTAAATCTTATATCATTTATTGACAATATAATACTATCAATTTTGCATATATTTATTTAAGACGATATTTTTTCTAATATACTAACATTTCTGATTTTCTTTTTCCCTGGTTGGAAAATATGATTTATCACTTTTATTCTGTATTGACCAGTGTGAAATAACGTTTCACCTACTGAAATAATATATATCTATAATCGTACTCTTTGCCACTTTTTATCACCATATATATATATATATATATATATATATATATATATATATATATATATATATGTATTGTTTTTGTAATTCGCTGTTATATTATTATAATTTGGATTTTCATCCCAAGGGAAATGACTGCCTGGCATTAAATTATTTTATGTTTTTTTAATGTTCATTTTATGTAGCATATATCACCATACTTTTCAGATGACTTGTTTCCTTCTTCCGTCTTACCTTTATGTGTTTCTAGCAATTTTCGTTCTATTTCAACTTACATCAATGCGTCTGCTGATTTATATCATTACATACAATAAGCACACAATTTTAAGTTAACAGCATAGAGTGTGATACTTAATGGTCCCACTGATAATTTGTAGTCGCACATAACGAGGAGGAACTCTGAAGTCTGTTTTGAAATATAGATCTTAAGAGCCCATACAATGTGTGAACAAATCTGTTCTCCTTTGCTTAGCCTGTTCCTCATAAATTGTTATAATTCCCATCAGCGTCATGATCAATTCTGGTCAAGGGGAAATGCTTCCATATAAGACTCAGTCACAAACACATGGCTGAAATTGCTATTGTTCAAAAGTCTTCGACTGACAGTAGTTTAATCGGTACGACATCAGCATTCTTTCTCACAACCTATGCGCAGTATATAAAGGTTTTGGTCACATACAAACAAAAATAAGTTTTGGGAATAGTTAAATGTCTTCATTTCTAAATATTAGATACGTGACCAGCATACGTGAGCAAAACACATATTTGTATAACCACTATGTAAATAAACTTTTTTTTAGGAAATTGTATTTACAGGCAATGACTAGTTCAATTTCATTCTAAATAATTACATAGATTTGATTTCACAAAATGTCACATATGACATTAACATATATTACTATGCACTCAATAAATTATTGGAGGTTCAAGCAATGCGTCTACTGAAAAAACATGATTATTTCCCCTTTTATATATATATATATATATATATATATATATATATATATATATATATATATATATATATATACATATATAATAAGAACCTTCAAAGAAATGGCAAAAGATGAGTATTGTCCGTCAATACTCATCCTTTTCCATGACTTTGCGGGTTCTAAATCACACTATATGGTTAGATTTTATTTAGTAAAATCATACGGCGGAAGCTTCTGTTTCTAATTTTCAAACACGCTCGCTGTTTCAAAAACATACTTACTTGTCAATATATATATATTTATACATATATAAATTTCGTTTTCTAATTTGTTTTGCGAGATTTCTTATCTGAAAACAGATATTGTTATCCACTGTCATGCTGCGAATAAAAAAAACACACCCACCTGTTGGTTTTCACTTCAATTTATTATAAGTTTCCAGTTGGTTCGATGACCGTAAGGTTGTTTATATATCATCAATGCTCTTTCGTTAGTTGTTTAACATGTTGTTTTACATGTTCCACAAGTTATAATACTTCTGCGCAGGTAATAAATTATGAATTTAGTTTAACCTGTTGTACTTCTCTACTCATGTATGTGTTTTAATGTATTCTGTTTCATATTTTTCATTAAGTTGATAAGGATCTTTTTATTTTCTATCTGGTTTTCATAGAAATAAATATCTAATAAATATTATGTCAAGAACACAGATTCTTTAACATATAATCGTGTTCTCAGATAACAAAATACTGTCTATACATAGGATAAATAATTTAATTTCAACACTTCATATAGACTCCGTATTTTTTCATCTAGAAGGCATATACAACATATGGCAAAGATATAAGAAGAAACAAAACCGGAAGCATACACTCCCTCTGTTGGTTTCTCTACCTTCCGTTGACATTATGTCGGCATTTTAATTAAATATACAATAGACCCTCTAGCATTTCGAAAAGAAAAATAATACTCCAGTTTCCTACGACTGATAACGTAAACAACGAAATGAAAGGAAGAATGATATCATTTATATTATAAATTAGATTGTTTTCGAAGTTCTATTTCTTGAGATTTCTTTCAAAATATTGTAATTTCAAATGATTGAGTAATTAAGATACATCTACACCAACTAAAATTTAATAATCTGGCGGAACATAGATATCATTGGTTTTATGTTTTGTTTTAAACGTAATGACCAAATACATATTTCTATAAACAAAGTCAAACATAATATTGTAAATATAATATACTATATCCACACACACACACACACACAAACACACACACACACACACACACACACACACACACACACACACACACACACACACACACACACACACACATACACACACACACACACCCACACACACACACACACACACACACACACATACACCCACCCACCCACACCCACACACCCACACCCCCACACCCACACACCCACACCCATATCCACCCACCCACCCACCCACACAGGCGCACACACGCACCCCACCCCCACACACACATACACACACACACACACACACACACACACTCACACATACACACATACGTATAAAACAGGAAAACTTAACCGTAGTGTGTGATGACGTACTCATGAAAGGAGCGACATATATTCAAAAAAGAATTACGTTATTGTGGAGTAGAAATAATAAACTCCTCCTATAGGAAAATCATATTCTTGCTATAGAGAAATTAGAAGACTAATATTCCTTTTAGATTAGCCTATTCATTTCCAACTACCATATATGAAAAATGATATTAGTAATAGTTAAACTAATTAACAGAAAAATAGTAAAATTGTTAATGATAATGGTTTCCGATTTATGTTTATACATAATTATGCGCAGACGTGTGTGGAAGCATGCTCAAATGAATATATACTCTATGGAATTATACACACCAATACGTATACACAAGTATATACGTGCATGTATATACACAAGCACGTGCTGTTGCTTGTGTTCGTAAAATGTACATACACACATATATATACTCGCATATTTATTGATATATACATATTGAGTATGGATTTAGATTGCTCTTAGCTACCACATCATAACGTATATCATCTGTATGGTTTCCATACTATCCGTTAGGATTTACTGTTGGGCCGTAATTCAAACATGTTTCATACCGTTTGTGGTTACAAGACAAAATTGCCTCAGATTTCTTGTTTAAAAACCGTACGTTGGTTTAAAGCTTCCCAGGGCTTTGGCTGCACAAAGGTCAAACGTTCTTTTATTTCCGTTATATGATCTACCTTTAGCTAAGATCTACCAGTGTAACATATATCCGATGTTATTGTAATTTAAACTCCAAATATAGGCTAAAATGAAGTCTTACTTATCGTATATATATACGTTAAACCAGTCAAACCTAAGAGTCCCATATAAACTATGTGTCACTATGGAATGGTTTAGGCATAGGACCATGTCACCAACAACTTAACAATTGGAAGATAATTTCCTTTTTCATTATATTAAAGTGAATTCATCAAAATGTTATCTATTATTTATAGTTCAATTATTATTACTAATAACAGTAAATACTCATATCCACTCCCAAGTAAAATGAACATTCTACAATGATTGGATTATTGTTAGTACCTAGACCATTCCATCAATGTTCAGACGACGATTTCTCAGCTTAATCTGATAATAACTCATTGCTTGCAACTAAAATCTTGGTCTCCCACACAGACAATGATAATTAGTTTTTCTCCAAAGAGCTGCAGCAATACCTTTCGAGGTAATATCAAGTAATGTTTCATAAGAGCAATTCAGACTTAAGATGTATAAATAATTTTACATTGAAACATGTGTCAGAATTATTAATAGATAAAATATTGAATTATAATATTCCATCCTTCCGTGGTATTTCGACATCCTATAAGGTCCAACGAGCTTTTGATTCCAGAGTCGGGCCAGACCGATACAGATCGAATATTGTGCTTACTATTAGCGAAACGCGCAACACCACTCAATAATCGTAATGAAGGCTAAACAGTTCGTCCTTTTTCTACTATATATCCACTCGGTTTAGTTCTACACCTCGTTACAGACCGGAAAATACACATCGAGTGTTCACGTGGGTTATCCTACAGTAACAGTATATTACACGCACACACACGCACGCACGAAACTCACTCACATACTCTCTCTCTCTCTCTCTCTCTCTCTCTCTCTCTCTCTCTCTCTCTCTCTCTCTCTCTCTCTCTCAATATATATATATATATATATATATATATATATATATATATATATATAGTGATGTAATAAAAAAAACATAAGGCAATTATTCCATTTACCAGTGGTTTCTTAAAAGCAAAAGATTTTGCTTTCAATCCTCAGAATGAAAAAATCCTGGTCTACAGGATTTTTTTCATATATATATATATATATATATATATATATATATATATATATATATTTATATATATGAAAAACAAGGGGAAGAAGAATACTGCATGTTTGCACATGGATTACATATTATAAAATTAGTCCCTCATCAGTGATTTTGCCAACCATCATTGGTATTTCATCGCATTAAAAATCAGATACCTCAGGTTGGTGCGAGCAATAACTAAAATAAGCTATTAGGACAAGTGAAACGCGTAAAGCGAGTGAGACAAGTAAACAACAGAAGGAAAAGCAAACCGAAGGTTGGAAAACAGCAAGCCACATGGTAGTTATCTAACATATTAGAGCAAACATCACGAGCTCTCTATCTCAAAATTATTTTTGAAAAGCTTTAGAAATGCGCAACCGGTAAAAACTTAAAACTAAAACTGAATACTACTTCATACTTATTCCTAATTAAACTATTTTTCGGTGGGAAAAAATTGTCAGCATTTTCTTTTCCTTTTTACTAATATATCACAATCGTGTGTCACACCTCTAATTCTTTTAATATATATATATATATTAATTCAAAATATTAACAAAATAGACATTCGTGTGATCAATTTAATTTATTATACATATTTCAGATACAAAAAGATGATGCATGACATACCCTGACTTAGTAGATGGTTAAGATTCACTTTGGTAGTGAATAAGATATGACAAAAGTCAATATTTATATACCTTAAGATTGAGACATGAAAACATTACATATAATACAGCGGGTGCGTGTGAGAAGGCTTAAAAAATACATAAAAGCAATTTATATAACTGTTAGAAATTCAAATAATTTAAATTATTGAAGAAAGAAGAAAGACAGAGAGGCAAACAAATGAGGAAAAAAATAGTTACTAGAAGTATAGAAATATCTTATGCACGAAAGCAAAAGAGAATTGATTAAGGATAGAGAGATAAGGAAGAATAATTTTTATAGTATAAAGCATAGAGAGGGAGATTTGTATTGTCGTGGATAAATAGCGTATAATTAGATGAAGCAAATATATATATATATATAAATACATAAATATACATTTGGGCATAGCTTTGTGAAAGAATAATTTCGAATCTTTGAATTATCTAGAAATAATCAATCAATCTAAATATTAATATATCTGGGTGTAATTATATGAGGGTTTAATTTCGAGTCCTTAAGTTAATTAGAAATATACTATTAATCAATTATATATATCCAAACGTATCCGGATGTTAGTTCAGAATAGTGAATTAATCTAAAGGTATAATATTACGGACTATAAAAATGTATAAGTATTTATATTAAAGTATACTATCATATTTAATTTATAATATCATATCTAACGTATTTGCAAACCTGAGAAAGAAGAAACTTAATATTTTCTTCATCTCGAAGGTAATCCATATTAAATTATATTTAAAAGAAATTTATTAAACACATTTTTTATATTAAAGAGATTTTATATTAAAAAATAATAATATAATTTAGAAAGTAATAATAATTATATAATTTAGAAAGTACTTATAATTATAACTTTAAAAATTAAAAAAATTAACAATTTGAATGCCCTAAAGTATCCAAAGGCCTTATAATTATACTTAAAAAGGGTATTATTAAACTAGATATACGCATTTGTCTAAATTTATACAAAGAGTATCTTGTTTAAAGTTTAAGACGATATTAGTAAGTTATATGTAATATAATATAATATAATATAATAACTAAGTTACTGTTAATATAATAAAAATTAACGTTTTACATCAATTATTATATTAGGATCATGTAATACATATATACTATAAATATACAAATCAAACTTCATGAATCATAAAAGATAAGCACCAGATTCAAAATAAAAAAATAAATGGTTTGCGATCCTATAAGTGCCAAATATCTAAGCTATATGAAGTAAAAATAGAAGAAAATGGTTAAGGATCTATATTATAGTATAATATCATATTTAAAGTGTCTGCAAACATGAGAAAGAGAAGACTTAAGATTTTCATCAACCCGAAGGTAACCCGAATTTAATTATATTAAAAAATAATAATCATTATATAATTTAGAAAATATTTAACAATTATAACACTTGAATGTCCTTAAGTATTTAAGGCACTTATAAATGTAGCTAGAAGTATGTTACACATATGTATACACATTTGTCTAAATACATACAGAGTACTCTGTTCAAAACTCAAGACGATATTAGTGATCCATATACATATAATAAATAATAAATACAATTATTGTTAATAATGTTATAATTGAAGTTTTACATCAAGTTAATTGGAAAAAGTTTCTCGACTAGGATCGTGTGCGACACATATACTATAAATATATGAATCAAACATCTTGAATCTTGAAACCAACATATTCCAAATGAATAAACAAAAGAATGTTTACGGTTCCTTGTAACTGTCAATCATATAAGCTATATATTTTAAAAATACAAACATCCCGACCAAATTAAATGTACTTACACAATCAAATGATATGCATATTCATCAAGAGATCATGTTAACAGTCTATATGTTTATATATTTATATAGAACCCTTAATCTAACATTAATCATATCGTAAATGAATAAAACATTATTATAAGGTTTTATAATCTGTTATAACATTTTACGCACTCAGTTGATAAGAAACGTCAAAAATGTATTCAGTGTTTTTTCCTGACTTTTTGCGAGGCTTGGAATGTAGAAGAAGCTTTATGTAGGCAATTTGAGAATAATTCACTTTTTTTGTTAATTAAATTTTCATAATTAGTAATTATTAATAGGGTCTCCATAGTAGAAAGATTGCAGTTAGGTGATATTGAAGAATTCAAGTAGATTCGACATGCACCTTCTGTATTATATATAATTTGTTCATGTCTCAATCTTAAGGTATATAAATATTGAGTTTTGTCATATCTTATTCACTACCATGACTGAATCTTAACCATCTACTAAGTCAGGGTATGTCATGCATCATCTTATTTTATCTGATGAGGACGTACTGTTGAATATAGCTTAGTACCTCTGAAATATGTATAATAAAATATACTTGATCATACGAATGACTATTTTTGTTAATATTTTGAATTAATATTAATAACTCCAGAAAACCATTTCTATGGAGTGCTTCCAATCTATTGTAAATCTCATTCTTTGATTTATTCAACGAACCTTCTTTAACCTTTATATATATATATATATATATATATATATATATATATATATAATTTTATATTCGTGTACAGATATTTTTGCATACACAATAACAAAATATAAACAAACGTATTTATTTCACGAGGCTTGACAACAGCAAAATAACAACAACCAAAATGAGAGGAAACGCAATTACATAATTTTGAAAAATCTTAATGAAAAATTATTTGCCTAATCACCCAAGGCGACTTCACTTTTTATTAGGACTTCTGCATTAACAAACGATGAAACTCTTTCAGAAAGGAGGGATAAACATGCCAATCTATGTTTAGAATCCCGAGCAACGCCGGGCTATTCTGCTAGTATGTACTAAAATGTAAAAATAAAATAGATATATCTGATGAAACGAGGGATAATGTAAAAGAAACCTAGATAAGATAAGAAGGACATAAATAGAACAACACAGGAACGAAACCTGAAACAAAATACCTTTTTACTTTGAAAATCAGAATATAATTACGAAATTGATATACATCCAGGGAAAGCAAAATTATTTCATTTGAAAACAATATATAAATGAAATAAAGTTACATCAATATGATATTAAATACAGGAACTTTGTCCAAACGTTTTCTATCAACTAAAGAAATCATCGGTAAATGGCTAAACGAAGATTCTAATGCATTTAATGTTAGTTTAGATATCCACCAGATATTGAAGTGTGGTAAAGACTGCATTCCGAGAATGCGCCGAAAAAGAAAGAAATTGATCAGGCTGTTAATGATAGAGTTATATTAGATAAGGCTTAATAATCGATACGTCTTCGCTACTTCCTTTGTGTTATTTTCCCATCGTTCGCTTCTCTCTAGTTTTACCATTCCCTTTCGCTCTATTTGTTTTTACATCTTCCTTTCCTCATCTTTTGTATAAATTATCTTACCTATATCGCTATTAATCTATTTATATTTATTGATTATTGCTGCATCAAATTTCCACTATTTCCTTCGTTCTTTCTTTCATTCATTACGGAATGTCTTTCCTTCTTTCTTTATGCTTTCATACTATACATCTGACTCACAGGAATTATTATCCACTCGGATAATAAGGACGTATACAATTACAGAATATAATAAGGTTAATTTCTTCCATGTATCTCATCTATCAACTAGACTTTGGACGACTATTACAGGTAAGATCAATATGAAGTTAGACTCGAGAGAATTTATATAGATATTTATACATAAACTATTCTTCCTTTTCTCACCGTGTACATATCTATCTATCTATCTATCTATCTATCTATCTATCTATCTATCTATCTCTCTCTATATATATACACACAGACACACACACACACACACACACAAAACCATATTTTTTGGAGTTTAGGTATATGTATAGTGAAGCAGTGTCCATGTGTGTTTGTTATATGTATGTGTCACTTTATGTGTGATCATTGATTTGTACTTGAACAAAATCTTTCTACTGTAGTTTCTTCACTTGGTGTAATCTACTAACGAGCACCACACTACAAATTTAAACTGCTGACAGACGTCTCCATTTCTTATACGCTTGTTTAATCTAGACAGATATTGAGGTATCATAATGTATCATAAAATTTATCTTAACAGATGATATTAACTTTATATATGATAGTTAGATGTTCAAAATGCCTGATATAACCTTACTTGTATATATTTCGCAATTTCAATTTCGTTTTCTTAGAACTGATTCAAAGCTGAACCGTAAGTAGCGAAGCTGGTATGATATATCACTTTCAAAGAGAATGTCGGATTGTGTTATTCGTTTATAACGTCTATGCTAGCGGTGAAATGTTGGCTATATTCTGTTGTTGAGTGAAAATGGCACACAATGATTACAAGGGAGGCATTACCAATACTCAATTAGCTGGAGAGTCAGACACTGAAGACCGTTCAGTAATTCATCTACATGGCCCCTAACACCATGAACCGTATAACTTCAAAATGCGATTGCAGTCATATGTCTGCGTTGCTGTTGGCAGTATTGTATTTTGTTGTTTGTTCTTTTTATTGTTCTGGTAATAGTTTTTCCTGTTTTGGGGATTCTACATTTAGCTTAGTTTACAGTTCTTGATGGGATATATTTTGCACATATGTTTGTAACCGTGTATACATATATCTGGCCGGATGTTTTGAAATTGGTGGAGATGTGAACCAGTCAGCAGCTGATAGATTGTTAGTGATTACATCCCAGTTCCCAGGAATTATGAAGATACATGTTATCAAATAGTTGGTCTGGAGAGAGGTGTATTTTAGGCTGGTGTATTTTCCACTGCAATATTGTGTAAAGTGTTAATATGGTTATTAAGTACAATGCGCAACATTTGCTTCTGCTATCTTGTTTGTGCATGAAGAAATTGGGACAGGCCCATCTATAGAAGTGTAGATGTAACTCTACTGCTGCTTTGACAACGGTTTAAATAGAAGTACCTGGTTTGAAACTGTTTGTAGATCAATCAAAACAGGGTCGATTGAAGTTTTGCATCATTAATATGTTACTAGAATGGCAATGTATATATATATATATATATATATATGGAGGAGGTTATAGTTCACTTGAAGCATTGTGTAATGAGGTATAAACGTTTGTATATGTATAATAAAGCTAAAACAATGCAGGTATGGACATAGAATAAAGAATGCAAATGCAAAAGATATTGTTGACAATTAGTCTTTCATCTTAGATTTATTTAAATGTCCTTAACTTTCGAGATAATATCTCTTCTTCGGAGGGAAGTAAAGCGGTTAAACCAGTATTCTAAATAGCTTGCCAAGTCATGCTGACAGGAAATGGTGTACAGTATCTGTTCTATCTCTAATGTCAAAGAGTTAAGGTTAGGTGGATAAAGAGTAGTCTCCCTTTAAAAGGGTTTTTTTTTTTTGTACATTCCTGTTTAAGTGTGTGGGAGAATGCATGAAGCTGTAAGTATATGAGTGTGTGTGTGTGAGAGTGAGAAGATATGTCTATACGTAAATGTGGGGGATAGATGTTATCTCGTGTTAGAACTGGTCTTTGTGTGTGTATGTGTGTGTGTGAGAGAGAATAAGTGCTGGTGTAGGCGTGTGTGTGTGTGTGTGTCTGTGCGTTCGTGTGTGCCTGTGTGGGGGGGGGATATGGAGCTAGAAGTTCTATCACGTTATAAATTGGGTGTTGAGTTCTAGTCTATTATTGATTGGTGGTTGTGTTTTGTCTATAATTAGTGCTTCCTTAATTCTAAGATTGCCGAGGTTTCTTTCCTTAGTTTCTATCCCAACTGTTATGGTTTTGTCGGTGTTTTTGCATTTAACTGGGTGTTTCTTAAATGAGGAAGCGTTAGTATTGAGGTGTTCTTTTATTCTTATGTGGAGTGGTCTGGTGGTGCTACCTACGTAGAAGTTGCTGCATTTGTCGCACTCTAGTCTGTATACTACGTAAGCCTGGTGGCATAGGTCTGTGTCGTTGATGGGGCAGTTGGCTAGCCTGCAGCAGTTGTCATGTCTGGTGGAGTGTCTTTTGGTTAGCTGTCCGCGTAAAGAAGGGCCTGAGTGGGCCAGTTGGATATCTAGTCCCTCTCGTCTGATAGCTCTGCAGATAGCTGTTGTTGTTTCGTCACTGAAGTGTGGGAGCTTCAGGAAGCAAGTGTTAGTGCCTCGGGTGTGGTGTCCTCTGTTCTTTCTGGCACGGTTTGTGGTGGATGTCGTGTATCCATTCAGTTTGAGTAGTTCCAGGAAATGTGTGGTGTGTGTGTCTCGGTCTCTAGCGTCGGTGCATTTGTTCCGGATACGTGTAGTTCGTTCCTTATGTATCCGAACTTAGCGCCGGCTGGGAGGGCCGATCTGAAATGTACGAACAGGTCCCTGCTGGCGGCTTTTTTATAGAAGCAGGTGTGGATGTTGCCTTCCTCTGTTACCCTGAGTTGGAAGTCCATTAGGAATAGGGATCCGCGGTCATCGGGGTGTTCCATGCTGAACTTTATACTGGCGTCCATGCTGGAGAATGTTGTGTATATGTTATCTGCCTCCTGACGGGATGATGTAAGGATGAGTATGTCATCTACATATCGGGTGAAGAAGGTATGGGAATGGCAGGTGTTGAGGGCTCGTCATTCTAGCTGATTCATATAGGTGATGGCCAGCAAACCCGATAGGCTGGATCCCATGGGTAATCCTGTTGTCTGTCTGTATGTGTGGTGGTGGAAGGTGAAGTACGTGTTGTTCACTGTGAAGGACAAAAGCTGGTGTATGTCCGTCGGATGGAGGCCGTAGCAGTGGATGTCCTCTGCGACCACGCAGTCCGTCAATAAATCGACAGCTGGACGAGCGGAGGGAGGACAACTTCGAGGCTAAAGGCGTATCTATTTAGTTTAAGTTGTTCTGGCTGGAGTAAGTGTAGTCTACGTATAACTTCTTCAGAGGTACTGACATGCCCGGGAAAGGTGGAGAGTAGAGGCTTGAGGACCTGGGAGAGGAGCAGGGAAATTTGGTATAGGGGTCTTTCTATGCTAGAGACGATGGGTCTTATTTGCCTCTTAGTACTATTCTTGTGGGTTTGATGAGGTGTTAGAAAGTGGGCAGTCTGCTATGTCTAGTGGTGTAGTTGAGCTTAACTTTATTTGGGAGTTGTCTTCTCCTACAGATATCGAACCAGATGCAGTTGGTCTGCTTTTCGATCTGGGCTGCAGTCATGTCCCGGATCTCGGTATATAATTCATTGTCGCTTAGGTGTTCAAAGGCTAGGTTGTTGTATGTGGTTTGAGAGATAACGCAAAACTCTTACCTTTGTCGGATGGTAAATATATAAGTTCCCTATTCCGTAGGTTATTTAAGGCGAGTTGTTGTGTCCTGGAGAGAATTGGGGCTATCTTCTTCTGTTTCCGTGAGATGTTAAATACGGAATGTTTTAGCCTCGAGAGTTTTTCTTCAAGCTCGCGGTGAGCAGGCAGTGGACAGAGTGGGCGATCCATCTATCCCCCACATTTACCTATAGACATATCTTCTCACTCTCACACACACACACACTCACATACTTACAGCTACATGCATTCTCCCACACACTTAAACAGGAATGTACAAAAAAAACCTTTTAAAGGGAGACTACTCTTTATCCACCTAACCTTAACTTTTTGAAATTAGAGATAGAACAGATACTCTATACCATTTCCTGTCAGCATGACTTGGCAAGCTATTTAGAACACTGGTTTAACCGCTTTACTTCCCTCCGAAGAAGAGTTATTATCTCGAAAATTAAGGACATTTAAATAAAATCTAAGGTAAAAGACTAATTGTCAACAATATCTTTTGCATTTGCATTCTGTATGCTATGTCCATACCTGCATTGTTTTGGCTTTATTATACATATACAAACGTTTATACCTCATTACACAATGCTTCAAGTGAACTATAATCTCCTCCTTTCCTTACGCCTGAGCCAGGCCCAGTTCACAACTGTAAAGAAACTCTTCCAGCTATCTGAAAAGCGCGCCAAAGCCGGCTGCCAAATTAACATCCTAAAACGATGCCTGAATAACAATATCATCCCCAAAACTATCAAAAACTTGCACCTACCAACATGCTTCAAATCATCAGGCCTCAAACGATCACTTAGTTACATACAAACATTCTGCCTAAGAATACTCATAAAACACCTACACCGCACGCTACAACAACACATACGGACTATTTCCAGCCTTGTACCACAACTCGCTGAAACCCCATAACCTCTGTCCAGAGTTATCTCCGCCGCTATAGACAGGTCATACAACCATCGCCGAGACTACGAGAAAATACGCCTAACGCAAAAAAATTCTCAAACTCAGCACGGCTAATCGTCATAACAACATCCCAACTCTAAGCACCAACAGAGGCGAACAAGACGGTACCAACATCGAACCTAGCGGCGCCCTGACCAACAACACACCTGAAGCAAAACAGCTCGTCACGGACTTGACATGATCCCTCTCCCAAGAGGAATTAGACCTCCTCAGCCTGGGTCCCAAGTTCATATTGAAACAGAGACTGGACGACAAATTATGGCTCGACATAGAAACGAATTTCTGTCGGGCTGCCTACCAACTAAAATGGATATCGACTCTCGGCAACAACACCACGGAATCTAACAAACCCAGATTACCGATATACGAACTGGATCGCCCACTCTGCCCACTGCCTGCCAACCGCTAGCTTGAAGAAAAACTCTCGAGGCTAAAACATTCCGTATTTAACATCTTACGGAAACAGAAGTAGATAGCCCCAAACCTCTCCAGGACACAACAACTCGCCCTGAAGAACCTACGGAATAGGGAACTTATATATTTACCATAGACAAAGGTAATATTTTTGCGTCATCTCTCAAGCCACATACAACAACCTAGCTTTTGAACACCTAAGCGACAATGAATTATATACAGAGATCCCGGACATGACTGCAGCCCAAATCGAAAAACAGACCAACTGCATCTGGTTCGATATTTGTAAGAGAAGACAACTCCCAAATAAAGTTAAGCTCAACTACACCACTAGAAGTAGCAGACTGCCCACTTTCTACCACCTCATCAAGACCCACAAGAATAGTACTAAGACGCAAATAGACCCATCGTCTCTAGCATAGAAGGACCCCTATACCAAATTTCCTGGCTCCTCTCCCAGGTCCTCAAGCCTCTACTCTCCACCTTTCCCGGGCATGTAGCTCTGACGAAGTTATACGTAGACTACACCAACACCAGCCAGAACAACTTAAACTAAATAGATACGCCTTTAGCCTCGACGTTGTCCTCCCTCTACACTACAGTCCCCGCTCATCCAGCTGTCGATTTATTGACGGACTGCGTGGTCGCAGAGGACATACACTGCTACGGCCTCCATCCGACGGACATACACCAGCTTTTGTCCTTCACAGTGGACAACTCGTACTTCACCTTCCACCACCACACATACAGACAGACAACAGGATTACCCATGGGATCCAGCCTGTCGGGCCTGCTGACCATCACCTATATGAATGAGCTAGAATGACGAGCCCGTAACACCTGCCATTCCCATACCTTATTCACCCGATATGTAGATGACATACTCATCCTTACATCATCCCGTCAGGAGGCAGATACAATATACACAACATTCTCCAGCATGGACGCCAGTATAAAGTTCAGCATGGAACACCCCGATGACCGCGGATCCCTATTCCTAATGGACTTCCAACTCAGCGTAACAGAGGAAAGCAACATCCACACCTGCTTCTATAAAAAAGCCGCCAGCAGGGACCTGTTCGTACATTTCAGATCGGCCCTCCCAGCCGGCGCTAAGTTCGGATACATAAGGAACAAACTACACGTATCCGGAACAAATGCACCGACGCTAGAGACCGAGACACACACACAACACATTTCCTGGAACTAGTCAAAGTGAATGGATACACGTCATCCACCACAAACCGTGCCAGAAAGAACAGAGGACACCACACCCGAAGCACTAACACTTGCTTCCTGAAGCTCCCACACTTCAGTGATGAAACAACAACAGCCATCCGCAGAGCTATCAGACGAGAGGGACTAGATATCCAACTGGCCCACTCAGGTCCTTCTTTACGCGGACAGCTAACCAAAAGACACTCCACCATACATGACAACTGCTGCAGGCTAGCCAACTGCCCCATCAACGACACAGACCTATGCCACCAGGCTTACGTGGTATACAGACTAGAGTGTGACAAATGCAGCAACGTCTACGTAGGTAGCACCACCAGACCACTCCACGTAAGAATAAAAGAACACCTCAATACTAACGCTTCCTCATTTAAGAAACACCTAGTTAAATGCAAAAACACCGACAAAACCATAACAGTTAGGATAGAAACTAAGGAAAGAAACCTCGGCAATCTTAGAATTAAGGAATCACTAATTATAGACAAAACACAACCACCATTCAATAATAGACTAGAACTCAACACCCAATGTATAACTTGATAGAACTTCTAGCCCCATATTTACACCCCACACACACACAGGCACACACACACGAACGCACACACACACACACACGCACACACGCTTACACCAGCACTTATTCTCTCTCACACACACTCATACACACAACAAAGACCAGTTCTAACACGAGATAACATCTATCCCCCACATTTACGTATAGACATATCTTCTCACTCTCACACACACACACTCACATACTTACACCTTCATGCATTCTCCCACACACTTAAACAGGCATGTACACAAATAAACAAAAAAAAAACCTTTTTAAAGGGAGACTACTCTTTATCCACCTAACCTTAACTCTTTGACATTAGAGATAGAACAGATACTCTATACCATTTCCTGTCAGCATGACTTGGCAAGCTATTTAGAACACTGGTTTAACCGCTTTACTTCCCTCCGAAGAAGATATTTTATCTCGAAAATTAAGGACATTTAAATAAATCTAAGGTAAAAGACTAATTGTCAACAATATCTTTTGCATTTGCATTCTTTATTCTATGTCCATACCTGCATTGTTTTGACTTTATTATACATATACAAACGTTTATATATATATAGATATATAAACTTAATCTGTTGAGGCCTTCTTTGCAGCAGAATATTGTTGTTCAAGGTAGCTTATAGAACCCATCTGTTATCAAATCATTGGCATTGATGTACATGGTGACTGATTCAAAATAACCATTGCTGAATATATTTCAGTTCCTTCCTCCCTTCTACCCACACAATTTCTCACCTTCACTACGACTTACGATTTGAAGTTGTCTAGATAGATCTCGGTTAAAATCTAGAAAGTGATGTGGTCTGTTAAGTTTGTCAATTATATCCAATCCTCAATGAACCTTTCATTTTTGTGTATTGATGGTAGGGCTGACAACTTGTTTATTTAGAAATATTGAGGCTGGAGTAGTGCTTGGTTTTGACTGTTTCAGGGCGCTCATTTTGCACTTGATTGTTAGCGACAGCAATGGGGGTGGGGGTTGTTGCGTGCACTGGGTTAATAGCAGATCTTGGTGTTGTGTGATACTTAGAATGTTCTTATTTATATCTTATTTGCCAGGTTTATCTTGGCTAAAGAGGTATTATTTTTTAGTAATCTGACTAGACATGTGGTTGCACAGTTAGAAGAGGTTATATTTTCTACTTCTGGTTGTGATTTTATTTTTGTACATTCGTGAATATATGAAGAATAATTGGTGCGGAAGAGGGTGATTTTCCGGTTCGTTAGAATTAGCTTGGAGCCCCATATCTGGTAGTGCGTCGAGACACTGGAAAACGAGTGATTTTACTGTGCGTCTTATCCCAAGTAGATGCGTGAAGATCCAGTCAGTGCACGTGTAGAGCCTATGGCGCAGTCAATAACGACCTATTTTGGGGTTTCATGTTTGTGCAATGGGAGTTTGTGAGCATGCTACGTCATAAACGTTGACATATTTTTCATTTTACTGTAGCATAAATATGTGGATTTAGGTGCAATTGTACAGTAAATAAGCATTATCTTTTTTAATGGTTGGGGTGGTAGAAATGTTAATAAAAGTAACAGCAAATTATGATAACGAGGATGGTGATGATGTCAAAGTTCGTGGTTGCTGTGGTTTTCCTCTTAAGGTATTCAGTGAAATTGGTGGATGGGAATCTGAAAGTGGAGAACTGGTGACCGTGTCATCTTCCTGTTCATGTTTTTATTGTTGCTGCTCTTGTACCTGTTGTTGTAGTTCTTGTTGATTTAGCGTCTGTTGTTATTGCTGTTATTCGCTTGACCAATATTTGGAGAAAATATATAGCTAAACTTTTCAAAGTAACTCAGGGTTAATTTGAATCAGACAAGAATATATTTAATTTTGCTCCCCACGTGCTTCACCGACCATGTATTGAATATTTTGACTGTTTTTCGTCAATTTGATTCAGACATGCAGCCTCTCTCTCCCTTTCTCTTTCTCTCTCGCTCTCTCTCTCTCTCTATCTCTCTCTCTATATATATATATAACTGTTTCATTTCATTTTCATTTTTTTCAGTTTCGTTTGATATATACATATACATATATATATATATATATATATATATATATATATATATATATATATATATATATATATATATATATATAAAATAAAGTAATTAATAAAATATTTAAAATGTGGCTTCGTTTATTAAGGATGTACTGCTATATATATTTCGGTGACAGCCATCATTGACTGTGACCTCTTCAGGCAGCCCGAATTGGTGTGGTAGAGACAGGTACACATGTTGTTAAATCATATGATTCCAGTTTCTCAGAGAAATAACAACCCAACCAGGAGCTGGACATATCAGAGTATTGACGGAGTAAAACACTTTAACAACATATGTACCTGTCTCTACCACACAAATTCGGACTGCCTGAAGAGGTCACAGCCAATGATGGTTGTCACCGAAATATATATAGCAGTACATCCTTAATAAACGAAGCCACATTTTAAATATTTGACTTAATTACTTTATTTTACATTACTCCGGAGTAACCAAACCAACCTGCGTACTTCGTCGAGTGCTCCAATCTGCATACTGAGGTGACGATAAACAACCAACATATACTAAAAATATATATATATATATACAAAGCGAAGTAATACCAATGAAGGCTGGAAGATCACTGATGAAGGACTAATTTTATTCATATGTAACCAATGTGCAACCACGCAGCAAGCCATTGTTCATATATTTATATTTATTCCTCCGCTGCGATCTGTCTGTTTCTTTCTTACTGCTTCCCCTTTCTCTGTAACTCCCACCTTCTTTTTAATGCCCTCTGCCAGTCACTCTCTCTCCGCTGGCCTCTTCCTCACAATTTCCCTCACTCACTCTCTGCTTCTCCCCCTCTCTCACTCCCTCCCGTTTGACCTGTGTGAAATCCTTTCCTCGCTCACATATCAGACTGGTCGGATGGTCTGTATCTCTCCTCGTCTATGATTTCACAGAACTTAAGTTCACATATATCACAGACTTGTTTCTCCTCTTCCTATCTTTCCGTTGCATTACCATCTTTGTTTGTTTATATGTCTCGCTCGCTTCACCCTATGTAAGGTGTCCCAATAACTTTCTTTAGTTATTGCTCGCACCAACCAGAGGTATATGATCTTTAAAGAAAGAAAGAAATACCAATGAAGGCTGGAAGATCACTGATGAAGGACTAATTATATTCATCATTTCTAAAAATAGCAAAACAATTGATGCTTTGGATAGGATCAATTAGTGGTCGTTAGACATGCTTAACCAACCGTGACGCCTAAACCAATCAGCTTTAGTAATTCAGTGAAACTACAGACCGACTGGTCGAAATACAGTTTGCAAGATTTACCCTTCTGGAGCAACTTTTCACTGTATATAAATTTACCCATCTCATTACAGTTGAAAATTGCAAACTTGACTGTCACCACACATTATGAACCTGAAGGTTGCGAAAGCATGAACGTACTTGTTCAATTAACACTTAACATTTAATATTCTATCATACTATTTCATTATAATACCATTATATATTTTAAAGGATTGTAAATAAAACGAGTAAATCAGACAAAGTTGGAATTCCTTTTATTAATATATATATATATTGGAAAATGTGTGTAATCCTTGGTACAGTTAGGTATATTAAGACAGGGGGGAAGAAAAAATGGCTTCACTTGTGCTTTCAACAAATTTATTTTCTTCACAAAATCCAAAAAGAATTTTCTTCCGGATTAGAAAAAACATTTTTTTTACTAAGAAAAAATTATTTTATAAATTGTTGATTGTTGATTGTTGGTTAAGTCTTAGGAGTTCTTGGTTAACGTGGAGGTATTGGTTAACGTAGGAGGTATTGGTTAACGTAGGAGGTATTGTTTCGTTTTTAGAACGACCTTTCACGCTGAGGTGCGCTTGTCAAACTGTTCTGAAAACGAAACAATACCTCCTACGTTAACCAAGAACTCCTAAGACCTAACCAACAACCAACAACTTAATTTATAAAATAATTTTTTCTAAGAAAACATTTTTTCTAATCCGGAAAAAAATTCTTTTGGGATTTTGTGAAGAAAATAAATTTGTTGAAAGCACAAGTGAAGCCATTTTTTCTTCCCCCCTGTCTTAATATATATATATATATATATATATATATATACGTGGGAAAGTGAAAAATCGGAGAATAGACCGTTAAAACATGTTTATTGAAAATATCACCTACGTACGTTTCGCCCAGTTGGGCTTCTCAAGGGCATAAACAGGCGACGGTGAATACTGTAGATTACTCAAACTATTCCCCTATTACAAAACCAACAAAGGCGACGGCCTACTACCAACGCCTTCCAACCAACATCTTCGTGTACATAAACATGGAAGTGGTAGAAAGAGTGCACCCGAGCATAAAGTAAAAGGGGCACCGAACGGGCGACAGCGCATTAACACGCATAAGAGCGATCACTTAGATGGAACCACCCATAGCAAAAGTACAAGGACACGTAATCGCCACCGTAACGTCCTATGGTTCCACCCCCCTACTCTCGAAGTGTGGCCTCCAACATACCCCGGATATTCTTCGAAGCTTTAGAGAAGAACTTCCCACCCAACCATAGGTATAGAAAAATTATTAATAGGAACAATATAAAAATATCCTTCTCTACTACTCCTAACCTAGCAGACATCATAGGAACAACGAACCACAGTAAGATCACCAAGACACAGCACCTCGACGCAGACGCACCTACACCTGACAATAACTGTATCGGCCTTAACAACTCCCTGACAGCATCCAATAGTGTTGGCAACGGCATCCGCAGACGCAACCAGAATGACCGCGAGGTGACTGGGGAGCATGCAAAACATGGCGTGCGGAATAACAATCGCACCATCCCGCGTGCTGTGGGTTGTAATTGTGCTAACGACAGCAGCGGTGGCACAGCTAACAACGTAGGCAGCAAGAATGATAGCCTTATCGTGGGAAATAGACGGAACAGCGACAGAAATTGCAACTGCCGCGACAGAGGACGGTGCCCCCTTAGAGGATACTGCTTGACCGATAGGGTTATATATAGATGCATTATTACTAGCCACAATAGCGTTAAACATTATATAGGGGCCACCTCCGGCCCGTTCAAAATTAGGTTTCGAAAACATCTCCACTCTTTCACAAATAGAAAACTAAGGCACTCCACCTCGCTCGCGGACTACATCACATCACTAAAGGACTTAAACATTAGCTTCTCCACGCACTGGGAGATTGTCGACAGGGCTGCACCGTACAACTTCAAGAGGAAATGCGATCTTTGCCTCATGGAGCTCTACCACATCATAACTGCACCCCACGAGCTCATCAACAGCAGAGCTGAAACAGCGATAAGTTGTACACATCGCTTAAAAATATCCTTCTTTAGATGGGTTAAGAATGGAGAGTGAAATAACACACTGGATCTCCCTGCAACAAGTCTTAACACCCCGGCGGGCAGGCGCAGCAAAACAACACCCAGAAACCGATCCCTGCACACCAAAAATTATCCGGGAAAGACTGCCCTAACACCGGCCAAAGTTACCTCCCTTGACCTGCTGCAAAATCAAAACAAGATATTTTTGCGAACAATGAATCTTGATGTCGATTTAACCCCCAAATCTCTTTCCAAACTATATAAGGAACACTTGTGACTGTTTATGCCCTTGAGAAGCCCAACTGGGCAAAACGTACGTAGGTGATATTTTCAATAAACATGTTTTAACGGTCTATTCTCCGATTTTTCACTTTCCCACGTGCTTACGCTCTGCTAACTCTCTAGCCCACTAAATATTAACACTTCGAATATTTAATACTGCCGGCACTAGTATCGAGCACCTTTGGCATACGCTACTTGGCAAATAACTATATGTATCACCTATCCCTCCTTTTTTCTCTCTTTCTCGATACGTAAATACTATATATATATATATATATATATATATATATATATATATATATATATATATATATATATTATATGTGTGTGTGTGTGAGTGTATACATATATATGTATATATATTTATATATATTTATAGAACAATGCTATTTAATTAGAAAGTGAACAACACAAAATATAACTACCCCATTCCCAAGGTGTCTTGATCTCAGACGATATTAATACACGTCTGGATCGGTCACCAGACAGAGATGTTATGGAAAAAATTATGAAATGAGATTTAAAATCTGTTAAAAAATGGAAGTGAGGCGGGAAAAATAACGGGAAATATACATAAGAAAAGAAGAGTAAGAAAAATAATATATAAAAGCATATTGCAATATAGAAAAAGACATATGTGTGCATACATACACACACACACACATATTCAGATGAAAGTAAAAAAATATATATATGTATATATATATAAATACATATATATATATATATATACACAAACATACACATATACACACACATATATATAGACACACACACACATATATATATATATATCCTTATACATATATATATATATATATATATATATATATATATATATATATATAAATACACATGTATATGAACGTTAATACTGCAAAATTATAAGCAAAAAATAAATAGATTTAACAAATACTCATGCACATACGTATATATATACACATGGCATAGACAGAAGCGTAACACACCAGTCTGCAGATATGTAGATACGAAAATACACGGAAATAATAAAATAAAATAAAATAAAACCCCACACACATAAGGATAAACGTATACATAAATACAATCACATTCGTAAAACTACATATGGATACATGCGTGTATATGTCTAGTGAAAGTATAAACATATGGTAGCATGCAAACATACACACACACACGTATACAAAAGAACACACATATATAACCAGACGCATAAATACATACACACACACACACACACATACCAACACACACACACACACACACACACACACACACACATATATATATATATATATATATATATATATATTTATATATATATATATATATATATATATATAATATATACATATATGTATAAATATGTGTTAGGCGCAATTCCGAAGAAAAAGCAAAGGAAAACGAGTATTTACGTTTCGAACAGAGCTATAACAATATTTTGTTGTTGAAAGTATGTGATAAAGACCCAGGTTGGTTAAAATAAGACAGAATGTTCAGGAAAATATGACGTCAATAAGTGGATAATATAAGTGTAAAATAAGTGTAAAATAAAATAAAGTAAAATAAATTAAGTGTTGAATATGTAAAAAATTTCGGGATGTTTAAAATAAGAAAGAGTTGTTCGTCGTTACAATAGAGTGTTCAAGGTAAAAGTAAATGAAGAAATGGATAAACTAGGTGTAATATAAAATAAAAATGTTGGAAGTATGTGGTAAAGTGCCATGGGTGTAAAACAAAAAGATAGTATTCAGGAAAAGATGAAGTCAATAAGTGAATAATATGAGTGTAAAAAATAAATAAAATAGAATAAAATATATATTAAATATGTAAAAAGGGTGTGTAAAATAAGAGAGAGTTTACGTGGTAAAGTAAGAGATATTGTTCAAGGTACGGGAAATGAAGAAATGAATAAAATAGGTGTAATATAAGATAGGGCATAATATAAGTGTTGAATGTGTGAAAAGGAGAGAGTGTTCAAGGTGGGTAAGTGTCCAAAATAAAGTTTGATGCCGAGAAACGAGATTAGTTCTTATATGTAGGCAGATTTTAAATATATCTGAATAAGAGTTAAGACAGGTGTTGGGAGATTTCAGATGTTGGTCTAAAATAGACCAATCAATTTCCTATGGGATCCCACGCTTTTTCATCTCCCACGCTCTATTTGCCAGCGCCGTAGTTTTCTTTTTATCCTGGTGTCGAAAGGAAGCGAAGTGTGCATAGCATCTTTTTTTAAAGGTATCGTGGGTCATGCACACATAACGTTCTTCAGTAGAAGTTTGGTTGCCTCATATACAACGGATTTAATGTTGCATTTGCCTTGCAAAGGACATTCACCTGGATTTCTAAATGAACATCCTGGTATTCCTCTGTTAGTTTTTCCGGTGGTGATTTTCGATATTATCTATATATATATATATATATAGAGAGAGAGAGAGAGACACACATGAACATACACATACGCATACATTTACAAATAAATGTATGTATTATGTTCACGTATATATACAAAACTTTCTCTCACTCATAATATATATGTGTGTATATATATATATACATATATATATATATGTGTGTGTGCGTGTGTGTGCGCGTGCGTGTGCGTGTCTATGTGTGTGTGTATATATTACATACTTGTGCTCTCTTGTATGGTTATATAGTAAATATGTGAATATGTGTGTATGTAAATATGTGTGTATGCTTATAAATATTTTATAATTACATTACATTTGTCATAATTTTCATTTCATTATATAATTGCGTAATAATTCAACAATATATGTGTTACTAAAATAAATATTCGTAAAAGCAGTAGACAAAAACTAAAATGCATTGCTGCATGTTAACATGGAGCCATACGCTACTCGAAGCAAAATTGTAGTATTTTCATGAATTTACGCTATTCGTAAGAGTTATATCCAAAAGGACTTTTTTTTCTTGGTTATATTTACATTCTGCACGTGTTATTTGAACATTTTGACAATCATAGCAAATATGCTTTATTTTATTTTCGCTATTTTCAGTTTTATATGATTCCACTCAAATTCTATTGGACATTTTAATACAAAATTCATGAATTCTCCCTAAATGGTAAATATTTTAAAGTCATTGTGTTCGAGAGTATATATGCTCGATCGTATATCCGTTCTAAACTACTATAGCATGTTCTTCATTAACGACAATATTCAAATATTTAGTAAAGCGCTTCAGAAATATGTCTAGTTTGTAAATCAACTATAACACTCCGGCATCACTAATCTACAGTTGATTTACATACACACAATATATTAAAAATATAAAGCTATTAAAACAAATAACAGAGAAAAGCATTAAGCCACATTAGTGTGCATTAATGATCACCGACGGGAATAAGGCATCCTTTTCCATCAAAATTTTCTCATATTTTCGTATACGACAATTTTCTATATACACAATCATGAATTACTTGAGATAACGCAATACTATCTCAAATGATGCAAGCATAGATTTGCAAATGCCAGTGACTCTATGCATTATATATATATATATATATATATATATATACTATAAATTATGCCCATAGAATCATTTGATAAGATATATACTCCATTTCCTCTCCCAATTAGCATAATCAACCACACAAAAAAACAATTAAACGAGGCTATAATATTAAAAGGTACCTATGAAGAAATAATAGATAAATAAACGACAGCCATCTATTCGCGACCAACCGCTATATAATATTTACCGATCATTTCAATAGTACGTGGAAATCGATTAAATATATCGTCAACCATACACAATTAGGTATAAAATTAAAGTTAGAAGAAAAAATGCATATACACATACCAGGATTACGTTTCTACCCGGATTTCGTTCACTTTCGGAAATATCCTATCAAGGATAAATTCTCGAGCTTCGAACTCATAAGGAAACACACTCACTTGGACAAGGATTTTTATTAAATGATTCCCGCCAGAAACGAATTCAAAATGGCTAAGAACTGTGACGTGGCAGTGGTCAAGTCAGAAAGAATGTGATTTGTGCCTTACGGCTAGCGGGCTGGTTGCTAGAAAGCGCAGCCTAATATTTCCTAAATTGCATCTCAACCTTATGGGAGATTATCAAATATAAAGATTTACATATACACAAACTAGACAAAGTCATAGATATGTTTTTTGGCAAACCATTCAAGATGTGGCTCAATTATGAATTAATAAATTAAATAATCGGTGCAATATCCTATAAATTATGTCCATAGAATCATTTCATAAGATATATACTCCATTTCCTCTCCCAATTAGCATAATCAACCACAAACTATATATACATCGTATATACAAATATATATATATATGTGTGTGTGTGTATGTGTGTATGTGTGTGTGTGTGTGTGTGTGTGTGTCTGTGTGTGTGTCTGAGTACGTATTATATGCGTCATATATACATATATATATATATAAATTATATGACATAATAAGGGATTGGCTTGTCTAGAAAGACGTCGGTTCTTTTCGTCCTCATAGGTTTCACAGGCAAAACATCTTTCGGTATTTGATCCTATTCACAACGCTCTAAGTGTAAATCCTTCCTTGTTTAAACATTCCACCCTAATAGGGTTGCTATAAACGACCTTCCACCCAAACAAAGTCATTGGCCTTGTTCCTAAATTATCAACCATTATATAATTTAGCTTTGTTTTGTTGAGGTTAAAGTATCAGATATAATTGTTTACTCCGCTCATAATCTCACATATGAAAAACATATATTAATAAATGAATATATGTATATAATAAATTTGACAGCAAACACGCTTAATTTCAGAAAAAAATATATTGATATGTAAAGGCAAAAGACGCGTGTTGTCTTTGAGTGTGCCAATTACTGATGTTATACTTGTGACGGGAAACAAAATGTCATGCGGCATTAGTGTCAAAAGAGAAAAAAAGAATTGCATGACTACGAGTTCAAAATGCATTCCTAACCAAATTTCATATACAGGGATGCCTTTTGTAAGAAATCTAATATAATATATACCCTCGTTAGAGCATTGAGTGCATTAAACAACACTTTAACTATCGTTACATACATATCTACCACATATATATAATAATACACAGGCCCCCACGTGCGCGCGCGCACAGAAACACACATTCACACCATTCACACGCATGCACGTACACACACCCATTCACACACACACACACACACACACACACACACACACACACACACACGCACAAACACACACACACACACATATATATATATATATATACATATAGAAAGAGAGAGGGAGTAGTAAGCTGGACTAAGTCAAGGTTGCACGATAAATAAAATTTAGTTACGTCCCTTTATGGTCTGAGTTCAAATCCTGCCGAGGTTAACTATTCCTTTCATCCTTACGGGATCGATAAAATAAAGTACCAGTAATACACTTGGGTAATTGTTGGCCTTGTGCCAAAAGTAGAAACAATTATTATATGAAACATCTATGTTTTAACACGTGACCGCCTGTAACTATAGTCACATAACTACGTTATATATATATATATATATATATATATATATATATATATATATATATATATATATATATATATATATATATATATATATATATATATATATATACACACAAATATTAATAAGATAGATGTTCTTTTGATCAATTACATTTTATTATACATATTTCGGATGTACAACAGTACATCCTCATCAGACAAAACATAATGATACATGACATACCCGGAGATGTTAAATGGTTAAGATTTAATTAAGGTAGTGATTAACCCAACAGAAAATTCAACATTTATATCCTAATAATGAGAAAATGCGAAAACGTAAAAAATTCAATAGAGAATGTGTGAGTAAGAAAACACGTTTGTCAATGTGACTGTTATGTTTATTTAGGAAAAGATCTCATGAAGTATAACAGTCAATTAGGGCCGCTGAGAGGGGATTTAGAGAGAGGGAAAAATATATGCAGAAAGAGATTTTTTCCTAAAGCTAAACGGTTAAGTTTCAAAATATTTAATTTATGTTATTTTAGGGTGTAGAATCAAGATTTAAGGTTTTTTTTTATAAAGTTGCTGGTTATTTATATTTATTAATTTTATAAATTCTATAAGTGTGTTATCATTTCTAAACCTCTGAATTTTATGAGGGTAATATTTAAAGGATTTACCTGACCAGCGAAAGGAAAATTTACACTCTTGAATATTTTCCTAAATGTAAACTTTAACGAAGATAATCTATAAAAATGTCAACATTTTCAGTATGTAAAGCTTATGAAGTACTTATTGTTAGAAATATTTAAATAACGATTATGTATATAGATTAATGAGCCAGTATATTTTAGGTAAATGATAACGAATATAAAGTAATAGATTGAAGCATGCTAAAGTTAAATAGATACCTATATAATATAACAGGGTGTAAAAGCATGAGTTAATCGTAGTTCAAAATAAATAATAATCTAGAAATTTAGAAGTTATCTAAAGATTATGTATAGAAAGATATCGGGAGGTATATATATATTAGGTTTTAATGATACAGTATACTTTAGGTAAATGATAACGATTAAACTCTTATATAAAGGATTTCGACGTGTTACAGTTAAATATATACATATATATATATAAGAAAAACAATAATAAATGCATGGATAATTCACAGTTAAAAATAAGGTCCATAATAATTTATAGTTTGGATATTTGCTCTATATTTGAATCATGGATATAAAAATACGGTAGGTATATTTAAAAACTTACGAAAGATAATTACATACATATTATAAATAAGTAATCGAAAATGTAAACACATGAAAGATTCACAGTTAAAAAATAATTTTCGTAAAAATATAAGGCTCGGATATTTAAACTAGAATTTAAAACTTAGATAGGAAAATAAAGATAGAGAAAAAAGGGTATGGATCAGAGTTAATAATATTACGTTATGTATATCAATGTGCCGGCGTGTTATTGAACAAATGTCAATCATTCAAACGTTATTTCTTCTAAATATATTTATAAGATAATGCAATAGTAAAGGCTATATACGTCTGACAACCAAGTTTTTAATGGTTTAGTGTTTCACTCTATTTTTTTCTAGTTTTGTGGTAGGCTAAAAATGTAGACGTAGCTTTATGAAGGCAACTAGAGAATAATTCACTTTTTTCGTTAATTAGGGTCTCAAAGTTATTAATAACGAACAGGGTCTCCATTGTTCAGAGCGCGCAGTTGTTTGATATACTAGAGTTGCGGTAAACTCCACAATTCCGAAGTTTTGTCCAAATAATGGAGTATTTTAGATTCCTCTCTTTTAATGAGCATATGAGCTGTGATAAAGAAGTGGATGATTTCCTCTTGGAGTTCGAGATTGAGCATTTATGGTTCGGAAATCTGGCTTTGAATGTAGAACAAGTCGATCCTATGTAGTTGTATGTGTTGTGATCAGTTTTTACGGTGCATTTATGAACCAAATTAATATCTAGACACATATTTTGCAAAGAGCAGTCAGTTTTATTTCTACAATTACATTTTGGTTTAGTATCATTTATGTTGACTTTATTATTAAGATCATTATGTTGGTTTTGTTTTAGGATTTTAGTGTTTAATTTGGCAATGTTTTGGACCATCTTCATAGTTGTAGAATACGAGAATTTAATGGTGTGTCTATTAAAAATGGAATGGTATTATGTTGAGTAGGGAAAGAGGTGTCTAAAGTGTTAAAAAACAATTTTGCAATTTGTGTTCTAACTGCGACCGAAGCAGGGTGGGGGGACCATATGACTGAATTAGTTCTAGTTCTTATCCTCGATTTATTTGGCGTATGGGTGTTTGAATTATAATTATTAGAGTTTCTCTTATATAAGTTACTAGCAGTAAAGCCCGGCGTTGCTCGGGGTCGCTCAGTAGCTGTGTTAAAGTTACAATGTTAAGTTTCTTTTTTGGCTTAAAGTCTGTCTGCACGACTGTCTGTCTGCACGCCTAACGAAATTTACAGATACATATATTTTAAATAAACTTATATAATTTTTGCTTTTTTTTACGAAATATTTGCTTGTTTTACGTAGTGTTTAAATAGACTTGTTCTCAAGTAAAAATATTGTTTTAAAAGGCTTTTAAATGGAAATGAAGCAAAACGGAAGTTTAGTGTTCGAACTGATGAATTTTGCAGGTCAAAATTTTGCTGGCTCGACAACTGTTCGTGTATTGTGTTAATGTCATTTTAAACGCTGAGAAAGCCAGCGTAATTTTTTTAATTTTTGCACGCAGAAAATGTAAACAACGTAAGACGCTCAATGTAAACAGAACAAAGGGAAATAACTCGTCACTTACGCTCAAAAATCGATACATTAGATTCGATTTCGTCACATAGGGTGGGTCAATTTGAAATATTTTTTTTCCGATGTCTTCGCTAGGGCTCAATGTACAAGTATAGCAATTTCGGTGCAATTCCGTGAGAGATTCTAAGAGGAGATGTGTGCCAAAAATCGATAGACAGACAGACAACCACAGCTTTATATATATATAGATTATTTTTTTCAATACTTGGATTATTATTATCTACATATTCTATATTATTCACATATCCTGCTCTATTTCACGCGTTGTTGCAGCATTCAGCCTTTTCATCGAATATACCTTTATTGGCTGATATTTTATTAATTCGTTTTTGCACCCTATTTACTATACCTTTTTTTTTACAGATTTACAATTGATATTAAATAAATGGAAACTATATTTATAAAACCATATTTATTCAATTATATATATTTCAAGAGCACCAAGAATTTTGGTACACTATCATCAGATAAAATACAAAATGTTTTATAAATATTTGACATGACCAAGGATGATATACCTTAACGGTTCAAGTTATCCCTGGAAATGTTTTTCTAGGGATAACTTGAACCGTTAAGGAATATATATCATCCTTGTTCATGTTAAATATTTATAAAAAATGTTGTATTATATTTGATGATAGCGTACCAACATTTTTGGTACCATTGAAATATATATAATGGAATAAATATGGTCTTATAAATGTAGTGCTTTGAATCAGTTGTAAGCATCTATATTTGTTGGATTTCCAACAAATTAAATATCTCTCACATGTTATATATATATATATATATATATATATATATATATATATATTAGAAAATATAAGCTTTCACCGTATTTTAGTCTAAAAGAATTTCTAACCTGATAGTGGAATGTATAACCCTCGGAGAAATGGAAAAAATATCAGTGTTGCCGTACATGGCAACACTCATCTTTTTCCATTTCTCGGAGCGTTTTAAATTCCACTATGAGGCTAGAAATTTCTTTAGTCTAAAATACGGTGAAATCTTATATTTTCTAATTTCTAATTTCAAACTCGCGCACCGTTTCAAAAACATATTTACATGTTTACGTTTATAATTTTCTTCTTTATATATATATATATACGTTATTCCGGGTTGAATCGGAGGTAACCACAGTAAGTAAGGTACTCAATACATTGCAGAGTATAACAGTGTTAATATAGAAGTGATTCTACAGGACTAGAACTGTTTCATTCTTTAGAAATCATCAGGAATCTGATGAATTCTAAAGAATGAAACAGTTCTAGTCCTGTAGAATCTCATCTATGTTAAAACTATATATATATATATATATATATATATATATATATATATATATATATATATATATATATATATATATATATATATATATATATATATATATATATATATATATAGAGAGAGAGAGAGAGAGAGAGAGAGAGAGAGAGAGAAAAAAAAAGATGAAATCGAAAATGCAACTGGAGTCTTATTTTTTTTAAAATATATATATATATTTGATTCCTTTACCGGTTTCGCAGTTCTTCTACTTTTGAAAAGCAGTAAACTGCGAAACCGGTAAAGGAACCAAATATATATTAAAAAAAAAAACAAGACTCCAGTTGCATTTTCGATTTCATCTTTTTTTCTTTATACTTTCACTCGTGTAGGGCACCTCGGTTATTTTTCATTTTGTATAAAAAAACTCACTTTCTAATATATATATACAGAGAGAGAGAGAGAGGGGGGACATAAAGAGAGAGAGAGACAGAGAGAGAGGAGAGAGAGAGAGAGAGAGAGAGAGAGAGAGAGAGAGAGAGAGGTCGTAGCTATGTAACTATATTTAGTTACTGAAAAATGTCAATTTTCTGTGCTCTTTGTGGTAATCCATCTCGCTTGTCTTAGTGCAACGAAAACGATTCCAAAAGAGCGGAAGTGAAGATGTGTGTATGCGAAAGGGACTGGGGAGGAATAGTTCAACGGAAGAATCAGTGAAATAGAAAGCGGTAGTGAGAATGAAAAATGAGACCCAGTTTACTGTCGTGTAATATTTTATGTTCATTTTTATATGACAAACAAAAAATTAAATATATTATTCGTATGAATATGTTCAGAATATAGAATACAATATCTCCCTCCGGACTTTCAGTTGAAATATGTTATCCCATTGTGATGTTGTCTAAGGACACAGTGTGTGGCCTCCTGATTAAAAAATAGTTATAATTTTAGAATAAAGATTTCCCAGCTTACAACATTTTATCGACGTGAGGGTTCCTAATAAATGTGATTGATATTGGATGATAAAGTAGATATCTAAGAATGATTTAATTATTGTAATGTAATTCCTAATTTGGAAGAAATGTGACAATTAACGCAGCACAAAGTCAACAATTATTTGGGAGGGGAAAGATAATTTAATCGACCCCAGTGCATTAGTGGTTCTTTAATTTATAGAGCCCATCAGGACGAAAGGCAATACTAACCTCGGCTGTATTTGAACTCAGAAATTAAAGAGCAGTAACTATAAACCACAAAGCATGTTGTCCGACGTGCTACTACCGCTACTGCCAATCTAATACATGTATTGTCATTTTAATATTAACATGTGATTATAACTGTATTCATCTCAGTACATGATATCACATGTGACAAACAACTCACTTGAGAGTCTCGTATTTTAATTCTATTGCATTACTAAATGTGTAATGATGTATATTAATAGTAATGATTTTTAGAAGTGAACCGAATACTATAGATAAACTTTGACAAAAACTATTTTATATATCTATATAAAGTCTTTTAAAAAGACCTGAATCAGCGGGATTCGAACACAGAAAGTAGAAAGTCGTACCTACATACGGTAAAACATGTCGCAGTATCTACCTATACTGCCAATCCAAGAACCTTTTTTATATACACTTATTGATTTGTACTTTAGGCTCAAGGTTAGTAATGTTTTGGAGAGGAAATATGATTATATCGATTTCAGTAATTGACTGGGACTTTATTTTATATACGTCGGAAGGATAACGCAAAAGTTGACCTCAGCGGTCATTGAAAGCAGAATGTAAATTGAACCAGGAAAATACAGCCATACATCACTTCCGACGATCTAACGTTTCGGCCAAACTACCATATATATAGAGTGAAATATGGTCGTTTGTTTAAACTTCCATACTACTTTTGCATATACACAATGTTATAATTCCTTAAATTAACCGATACTATGTACAATGGAACTAGAAATGCAAACTACAATTCATGAAAATATAGAATAAATTATGTATTATACACATCTGAAAATTACCTTTTCTTAAATTATGTATTTGCATTATCTCTATAGAATGTGTTGCATCAGCAAATCTGGGGAGAAAATAAAGAAAACATATTCTATTACACGTTTATATTTGGAGATAAGAGATGGAATTTATTAACCATAACATTTAAATCAGATCGTTGTTTTTATTCATTTGACCAGCACTATAAGACAACATATGATGTGGAAAAAAAAATGAAAGAGCAATATATATTCAGGATCGGCCACTACGAAATATTGATTAATCATTTTCTATTTCGAACTTTGATTCAGATACTTATTATGCGTTTGATAAAAGTTAATACGTTTAGCTTTATTTTCTTCATTATATTTTATTTCACTGATTTTCAAACGAAACACTTATAATGATAGAGAGCGGCTTGTTTCTTTCCGTATTATTACAATGTACATCTTAATACATTTGAGACAATGGAAGATATCATTGCTCGATAAATCTAAGATCTCTTTGCATAAAGCATTGTAGCAGGTAATTAGGGAAAATCAATATGACGTAGCTAAACACATTGATCAAAGAATACAATTGATAAAATAAATATTGTCATTCTTGAAACTCACATGATTCCTAGCATAGAATGTTCTACTATGAAAATATTCATATCTGAGTATTTAAGATCTACACATTCCGAAGTAGACTGCAGTTTGTTTGCATAATTCTTTCCGAACATGTGACGACTAGCATAATATCAGCTTATGTGTATTCAAGCATCAATTATTATATTCACAGTCCACAGCACAACTATAATTATATATGTATATGTATATATTATGAAATGCTACTAAGTCTGATAGACATAATTTGTTCAGTTATTGAAAATCAGCTAAATAATTCCAAAGGGCATGTTAGCTAGGGAAACTACTTTATGCTTCTTTGAACTCAAAGGAAATGTACCATTTGCTAATATACTTATCTCATAAATTCAACATAAAGAAATAAATCGCTATATTGTTGTTTGGATACTAATTAAAAGCAATTTAGATGCTCGGTATTATTAATAATAATCCCGTATGCTACGAAACTAATATTGCTATAGCAAATGTGCTTCACGTGTTAATATAATCAGCTTTATAATGTTACACACCGATGTGAGTTGAATTGCTGTCATTAGATATATACTGATAAGAAGTATTCAAGTCAACACCTGTTTACATAAATGCTTATGGTCTACGATCCTTATCCTTTCGGGAAATGATACACATACAATAGCTACAGGACATAAAAACTACTGGTTACATAAACACATCTTCAATTGTTCTAGACACATTCTGCGGAATACTTACGTGTGGTGTTGTAATAAAAATGTTATTGTATGAATGGGCCCTTAATTTCTGATGGAATATGGAATATGGATTATGAAGGATTTCCCTGAAATATTACTGACTGCAATGATATATTATGATATGATATGGCTAATGTAGAGTTATGTATACTTCCTTTACATTACGTTATTTATTCTAATATACCTATCCACTTATACATGTAGCTGACACATTTAGAATTATTCCGTTCACGGATAAACATCTTTGGGGAATGTAACCTACAGTTATCCACGCAGGATAACTGGAATCAAAGTGATTGCTCTCCACAATATTTCCCAAACACATATAACCGAACATAATCGATCGAAGGTACTTTTGTTTATATTCCATTATCTGCATATCTAACCTCCGGTAACATAATCTAAGCTAATTAAATATAACAAGGAATACTATACAAATAAGCACAACATATGAGATGGTATTATATATTTCTCTAATTGCTAATATCCATTAGCTGTAACAGGAAATATTCCACTATTGCTATTTATTGGTCAAATTCATGACACAACATTCATTATTCAAATATAATTGAAGGATTTCTTTCCAGATTGCTTCATTTCTCCATCAAAGGAACACAGATGTTTTCATCACATGTGTGCTCTATTAGTTTATGTAAATAACATACACTATAACGCTTGAATAAAATCACCCAACCAATAGAACGCAACATCTTTCATTCAGTACAAAAGCTCTCTGGAAATCATGATTCAATATGCGAAGACGTTATCAAATAATTGAAAGATCAACAAACTCTCCTGACTCGTAACGTATGGCTTATTGTTTTAGCTATTGTTAATTCTATCACTGGAAACCTTGACGTCTCAACCATGATTGCGATGTAGCATAAGGAAAAGTAAGCCTTCAAATAATGTTACTCTCCATGTTGCATTCATCTCAATACTTAACACATTTGGTAAATACCCTCCAAGATTATTTATATTCACTTAACCACTTCCACACACACTGTAAATTTGACAGTAGCTGCAGCTACTTCAAACTAATAACTCGTGGAGTTTCGTCAATATACACACACACACACACACACACACACACACACACACACACACACACACACACACACACACACACACACACACACACACACACACACACACACACACACACACACACACACACTCACACACACACACACACACACACACAAACATATATATATATATATATATATATATATATATATATATAGTAATAATAATAAATTTGAAGACTAAATCCAAAGAGGGCTCGATAAGGGTGAATATATATCAAATATATAAGAACCGTAGAGCAAATATTTTTCCGTTCATTGCCAGAGAACGTCTCTATGAACCATCTAAGAGAACATTAGTCTACGAAACCTGGTTCTGTCTTTGCGTGAAATTCTTTTTCACCGCTCCTATTAATGACGTATTATATTCGTTTTTTCCCGCTCTTTGCCAGGGAACGTTTCCACGAACCAAAATATCGTCTTCCTGTCTTCCTCCGGTTGCAACGTTTTTTGAAATAATCACTTCTGCGTTTACAGATTGACTTTGTTAGTTTCACAAGATCCAGTTAAGGGTGAAAACAGCGATTCTTTGCTTAAACTTTAATCTGTTATTTTAATATATATATATATATATATATATATATATATATTATATATATATAGTAACGAAACGTGCCAATGTCAGCGCAGAACGACATATTAGTTACAAATAGCTGCAGCTGCTGGCAAATTCAGCCTATGAACGTTTCAGCTCACGCTTGTGTATGTATATATATATATATATATATATATATATATATATATATATATATATATATATATATATATATATTTATACACACAGCCTCGCCCCTTTCAATCGGTATATATATATACGGATTGAGAGGAGCGAGGCTGTGTGATTACTCATAACGAGTGTTAGAAATAAATGGAAAAAAACAAAAGATGGATATTTTCCATCCATCTGTTGTCTACTACGGGTCACATATAATTCAGCGCATTATAGACAATTCATCTATGCGTAGCGCGGCCATTGCATTTTATCTATCAAAAAGCTATGAGGGAAAGAAGCGATAGCGAAGAGAGAGAGAAAGACAGAGGAAGCGGAAGTGAGGATAGGGAGTAGAAAGACAGAGGGGATAAGTATATATAAATATATATATATATATATATGTAAGTATGTTTTGAAACAGCGAGCAAGTTTGAAATTAGAAAATAGAAGCTTTCACCGTATCCTTTGACTAAAGAAATTCTTTTTTTAGCCTGATAGTGGGTTTTAGAACCCTAAGAGAAATGGAAATATATATATATATATATATATATATATATATATATATATAAGTCCAAAGAATCAATAGATAAAATATATACAGTATTTCCTCTCCCAATCCGTATAAATTAACCACACAAAAGAATCATTTAAACGAGGCTATAAGTTTTAAATGTACTTATGAAGAAATAATAGACAAATGATAAACCTTACGGGAGCATATATTAAATTCTAAGGTTATACATATATATATATAATTGGACACAGTCACATATATATTGGGCAACCATTCATGGTGTGGCTCAATAAAGAATTCATTAAATAATTATTAATCAGAGCAATATATAAAAATTTAAGTCCAAAGAATCAATTATATATATATACCCTTTGAATTTAATATATACTCCCGTAAGGTTGAGTAAAACTTTAGGCAATTTTCGGCTGCGCTTTCTAGCAACCAGCCTACTCGCCGACAGTCACCAATCACGAACTTTCTGCGTTGACCACTCGCCACGTGATGGTTCTTAGCCATAATTGAATTCATTTCTGGCGGGGATCATGATAGAAGAATCTTAGTCCAGTCTGGGGTATCTCCTGATGAGTTCCAAGCCTCGTGGATATATCCAAGACCGGGTATATCCAAAAAGTGGAACGAAATCACCGGTTGGTAGAGACTATGAGAATTCTGGTAACATTCAAATGAATTTTTTCTTTAATCTTCGATTTTGTACCTAATTCCATGCAGTTAACTATTTATCTAGCCAATTTATAGAGGCTACAAGAAAGAATTAGGCAAGTGTCATATGGCTACACATTGCGGAAAAGAATCTGTATTATTTGTCTATTATTTCTTCATAAGTACATTTTAAAATTATAGCCTCGTTTAAATAATTTTTTGTGTGGTTAATTTATACGGATTGGGAGAGGAAATACTGTATATATTTTATCTAATGATTCTTTGGACTTACATTTTTATTTATTGCTCTGTTTAATAATTATTTATTTAATTCTTCATTGAACCACACCATGAATGGTTGCCAAATTCATACATGTACTGTGACTGTGTCCAATTGTATATATATATACCCTTTGAATTTTATATATATATATATATATTTATATATATATATACATATATATATTTATTAAAATAACAGATTAAAGTTTAAGCAAAGAATCGCTGCTTTCACCCTTAACGGGATCTTCTGAAACTAACAAAGTCAATCTGTAAACGCAGAACTGGATATTTCAAAAAAAGTTGCAACCCGAGGAAGACAGGAAGATGATACTTTGGTTCGTGGTAACGTTCGCTGGCAAAGAGCGGGAAAAAACGAATAATACGTCATTAATAGGAGCGGTGAAAAACAATTACGTGCAAAGACAGAACCACGTTTATGGTATAAAAGAGGTCGTAGACTAATGTTCTCTTAGGTGGTGCATAGAGACGTTCTCTGGCAATTAACCCTACGAAGTCCGATTTAGGTAGACTTAGTAAAACGATTCTTGATAGAATTATACCTGAAATTAGAAGTTTGGCCCCTCTCGCACTGTGGAACAATTCTTTCGCGGTGATTGATTGGTTCAACGGCATATGTAACAAGGAAAATTGCCGTTTTATCCAATTCGACATCAACAATTACTACTCCTCCATCACTTTACCACTTCTCCTTAGAGCTATCAATTTCGCTAAAACACTCACAGTGGTTAAGGATTTTGAAGTTGATGTCATCCTTAATACCCGAAAGTTGGTGATTAATTTCGACGACTCTATTTGGATTAAAAAATCCAATAGTACCCCATTCGAGTATGGGCGCCAGTGATTCTGCGGAGGTTACTGATCTTATTGGCCTTTTCCTTCTTTTCTCTATCAAGGACGAATTCCCCAACGCGGGCGGTGGTTTGTACCGTGACGATGGTCTTTTGACCATGACTAAGTGCGGACCTCGTGCTTGCGACAGGTTCAGAAAAGAACTCACAGCCATCTTTAAAGGCTTCAACCTCTCTATACAGGTTGAGGCCAATCTCTCGGTCGTTAATTACCTCGACGTTACCCTCAATTTATTGAATGGGTTGTATTACCCGCATAGAAAGCCGAATGATACGCTTAATTACATAAGTAAGCATTCCAACCATCCTGCCAGCATAACCAAAAACCTGGTAAGAAACGTTTCGTTGAGGCTTTCCCGTCTTTCCACCAACGAGCGCATTTTCAACGACCATTCCACTTATTACAATGAAGCTCTTGCTCGAAGTGGATTTGTCGATAAGATAGCATATACAGAGTACGAAAATAGACCTAGAAGAAATAGAGCCCGTCGCATTTGTTGGTTTAACCCACCATATAATATGGAGGTGGCCACACCATTAGCTAAGATCTTTCTTTCCCTTATTACGAAATATTTTTCCCCTACACATAAATATAGTAACATTTTTAATAGAAATACTATTAAAATTTCTTACTCTACGACTCCTAACCTTGCACATAACATCACAGCTTCAAATTTAGCTAAACTACCTAGCCGTAGGAACACGTGCAACCCTGTAGTTAGTACTAACTGTAATTGTAGGAATCGCGCTGATTGCCCCCTATCCGGGAAATGCCTCTCTAGTAACATTGTCTACAAATGTAAGGTTGTAACACCCACCTCCCATAGGGCCTACATAGGGTTAACCGCCAATAGTTTCAAGCAGCGTCTTTACATGCATACCCATTCTTTTCGTTACCCTCTAAGAAGGAATATGACGTCACTTTCAGCTTATATCTGGAGTCTAAAAGATAACCACACCCAATATAAGTTACACTGGGAGATCCTAGCTAGGGCTAGATCGTATAACGGAAATAAAAGACCATGTGACCTCTGCGCCGCTGAGGCTCTGGAAACACTCTACGCCACAGACCACATCTTAAACAAAAAATCTGAGGCACTTTCGGCTTGTAAACATAAATTGCACAAAACTTTCCTGTATTACAGCCCAACGTTATACCCTAACGGATAGCACGACCTATACGTGGATATTTTACGTCTTGATGTGGGAGCTAAGTATCTGCAGATAAAACAACCTTGGTTTATTTAGTGCTGGTGTGGATGGTTGTTTCCACTTTATATATTGGCCTTTTGTCTCAGGTTCAAACTGAACCGAACACGTATCCTGCGTCAGGAAAGATTCGACAATGCCTCAGACAATGCCAAATATTACCGTCATATGATCAGCCTGGTACGCATTTGATCAGTTGTCAGAAGACATGGCAAACTACGTTATGCCGATTTCGTCATGTAGAATATTCTCAACTATTTCACGGGTTATGCTAATAGCATTGGTTATTTGCTTTATAGTCAATCGCCAGTCTTCCGTTACCATGTTATGCACACGATGAATGTTTTTCTCCGATGTAGCTGTTACAGGACCTCTAGACCATAAATCCTCATCAAGAGTCTCCATTCCTCTCCTAAATTTAGCTGAGCACATTTGCCGTGAATAACGGTGGGACATTATACCATAATGTAGCATGCATGTCAGCATGAATGTCTTTGGGGGATAAAATCTTTTTCTACAGGTACTTAGTAACACTAGAATGTCAAATTTTGTCCATTTCAAGAAGATGCTGTTGACGTCCGTGAATAATCAGATGTCAGTTTTCCTTGAAAAACAAAAGCGTTATTGAGAAAAAGAAGTAACATAAATGCAACAAGATTTCATGGCACAAGCCTTACTTCTTCACAATCAGCCTCGCACACACACACAAACACACACGCACACACACGCCCCCCCCCCCCCCCCCCTACATATATATATATATATATATATATATATATATATATATATAAATTGGCGAGAGTCGAATATCGGCTATTGGAAATTAGCGAAAAACGGAAAACAACTTCCGAAATGTGTGGCAAGCACTCCATAGAAACTAGTGAACTAGAGCTACAACGTATGTTAAAAGGCCAGACACACTGAGACGATGGTTAAACCATTTTCCGCAAATCCATAGAAAAAGACCAAGCTATTCGGGTCAAACAAATAATAAAATGATTGAAAATTATACCTGGACACCTGGAAGCGGTGGTAAAATCCATTATGCGGTTTCTGCAACTCCTAAATCAGGTACTGTCTGCTTAAACAAATAATTGTTTCTACTTTAGGCGCAAGTCCAACAATTATCCAGTGCATTACTGGTACTTTATTTTATCGACCCCGTAAGGATGAAAGGCAAAGTCAACCTCGGCGGGATTTGAACTCAGATCATAAAGGGACGTAACTATGCTGGAAAGCATGGCGTCCGACCCTCTACCGATACTGCCAATCCGCCTAAACAAATAATGTTAAGCTTTTGGTATGATTATCGAACAAGGAATTCACTTTTCCAACAGGCATTTTGTTATATTCAAAGCTAAGGACTGACCATTATCTGAACCCAAGTGGGGGTTAGGAGGGAGACAACACCTAGTCTTGGCGGATGATTTGAGTATGTGTGTTATTGCAAAATTGCAAAATATCACAAAACAAATTAAGCTCTCAACCGAATAGTTTTTAAAAACCAACCTAAGCTAGTGAATAGAATTAACTAAAACAATCAAAAAAATTAACTTGTTAATAGCTAGACTCTGCAGATTAATACAAATATAAATTAGCGAGAATCGCATTTCGGCTATTGGAAATTATCGAAAAACAACTTCCGATACATGTGCAAGCGCTCCATAGAAACTAGTGAACTAGAGCAACAACGTACGTTAAAAGGCTGAGACGATGGTTAAACCATTATATATATATATATATATATATATATATATATATATATATATATATAATGGTTTAACCATCGTCTCAGCCTTTTAACGTACGTTAAATATATATATATATATACATATATATATGTATATATATATATATCCATATATATGAGCGGAACAAGTAAACATTAAACAATCGTTTAAATGAATTAAAATACGATTTAAATATTTACCTCTTCTAGTGCCATGACCGACGGTTTCGCTTGTCAAAAGATTGGACATTCAGAGAATTTCCAATGGAAAGATATAGCCCTTCAGATAGCTTTTCCAAATCTACTAGACATAAGTCCGTATAGATATAGATTTATCACCCTCTGCCCAGTGAATGTATCAAGCCGTTAAAATGACCCACACAGTTATTGGACCGTGAGAAAAAGCGGGAATTATAGAATCGCTGACATTTCATGCTGCTAGAAATAGCAGCATGATACAGCATAGTTTTCTCTACACTAAGGAGAATTAGATAAATGATATAGATATCCCAGTAGGTACTAGGTACCCACAGAAATATATATGGTGTATATAATAGTGGTTGTTCTATGGTACTAATTTGGGATAACAGAACTGTAAATATGAGCGGAACAAGTAAACATTAAACAATCTTTTAAACATTAAACAATCTGTGTATATATATATATATATGTATATATACTTAGGTTCATAGGAGTTAGGTCAATTACTATCTTCACCGATTACTCTCACAATTACTACGTAGCGGTTCTTGCACGTGACTGCTGGACCCGGATGAAACGAAGACGAAGAATTTCATTGCGTACCGTTTTGCACCACAGATGCGATCTCACTCTGCCTCGTTAATGTTCAATCGACACCAAAGTTCTACGTTTGTGGAAATAGAATTGAATCCAACCACCGACATCATAGTTGGATGACCGATAATCACACCAAATAGGAGTACTGTGATCCTTGTGATTTCGAGATATGCAACCACTGACACTGTTACGAAGACCAGAAAACCATACTCCATAATATTGAACCAAGTGATTGATTTGCGCGACCATAATAACACCACACACATATTGAACTAGGAATATTGGATCCTCCGTCAATGTCTGGGTGAGTAAAAATAGATTTCTATCTGCATTGGAATTTACGAACTTGTGCATCTGCTGTGGTGTCAAAAACAAACGCACATGACCGCACGGATGAACAATGGTCTATACCACGTGGCTTGAACCTGCAGGTGAATTGAAGGATGTGTAACTCTGATATACAGATTGTTTATTATTAGGATGTATAAACTTGACATACCTATTATCATCTTATATTCTCTCAAATAATCACATTGGATTATATTTCTCTATCCCGTTTTCTCCCCCTATATTTATAATATTTTTGTTTGAAAAGATCGGTTTTTTTACATTGCGTTTTCCCCTCCTAATACTTGCTTATATTTCTTTATATATTCTCTATATATTTTTTATATATATTTTTTATCTTTATTCTTATTTTCACTTCTATCCTCCTTTATATTTTACCTTATTCGTACTTTTATACCTTATTATAGTGTAATCTTCCCCATGCTTTATTATACATTATTAATCATAGATTATTATTATTACTCTTTTTCCATTTCTAATTACCTCCTCCATTATATATATGTTGTATGCCTTTTGTGTGTGTGTAGCCTCTGCACACCCTCTGCACCCTACTATCGACGCCACCCCATCTATGGCTCAACTAACCACTCGACTCCCGGGAATGAATATGACCACAGCTAGTAAACAAGGACCCAAACCCCACCCTCCCGCACCAAAATTAGACTTATCGTCCCCTGCTTTTGCTCTTTACTCTCTTTACTCTTTGTTCTTGAATGTTTGGTTGGTAGAGTCCATAACACCAATAAAACCCCTTTTATAGCTCTAACGAATCCTATTGTTACGTAAGGAAGAAACATTGTAAGCCAATAAAAATATTTTGATGTTGTAGACGCTCTTGTGTTCTTTATCATACATATATGTATATATATATATATACATATATATATACATATATATATACACACACATATACACACACACACACATATGTATATATATATGTATATATATATATATATATATATATATATATATATATATATATTAAAAATAATAGAGGTGTAACACACACGCTATGATATATTGGTAAACGGAATAGAAAATGCTGACAAATTGTTCACAGTGAAAAGTAGTTTAATTAGGAATAAGTGATAATTAGTAATAGTATTGGTTAGTATTAAGTTTTGGTTTTGAGTTCTAGCGGTTGCGCATTACTAATGCTTTTCAAAAATAATTCTGAGATAAAGCGTCCGTGATGTTTGCTCTGATCTGATTAGTTTGGGGAATTCTACCTGTTTTTATGTTAAAAAAGTGGCTCCAGCGGTATTAAAATAAGTTTTGCGCCAATTCGTGTTGCAAAAATTCTTGTGGTCAAAACAATTTTGATTGGTCGGTAGAGGTCATGTGAATGTAAAAAATTAATTTTGCGCCAAATGTAGGTTTGTGTCGGCTGACTGAGATATAAGTCTTTCACAACAAATATGTGTGTGTGTAGTGGTAGTAAAGAGGTTCGTTGTTGTGATAATGGTCAGCAGGGATGTGTGTGCGAACCGCAGCCTGTTGACAGTTCAAATGCCTATTAAGACAAGTGTGTGTGCGTGTGTGTGTGTGTGTTGTCTTTGTATGTTAGTGTGTCTGTAAGTGTGTGGGGAATATTTTAACATGTTAAAATATATTTTTCAGCCCATGTCTTTTGACAGCTTGTCTCTTGTCTGCACACACATCCCTGCTGACCATTATCACAACAACGAACCTCTTTACTACCACTAAACACACACACACATATTTGTTGTGAAAGACTTATCTCTCAGTCAGCCGAAACAAACCTACATTTGGCGCAAAATCATTTTTTTACATTCACATGACCTCTACCGACCAATCAAAATTGTTTTGACCACAAGAATTTGTGCAACACGAATTGGCGCAAAACTTATTTTAATACCGCTGGAGCCACTTTTTTAACATAAAAACAGGTAGAATTCCCAAAACTAATCAGATCAGAGCAAACATCACGGACGCTTTATCTCAGAATTATTTTTGAAAAGCATTAGTAATGCGCAACCGCTAGAACTCAAAACCAAAACTTAATACTAACCAATACTATTACTAATTATCACTTATTCCTAATTAAACTATTTTTCACTGTGAACAATTTGTCAGAATTTTCTATTCCGTTTACCAATATATATATATATAGGAACCAGTAAGACCCCGACGGCTGAGCTCAAGCCGCTTCGACGGCTAATTCTGGAGTCCAGAATTAGCCGTCGAAGCGGCTTGAGCTCAGCCGTCGGGGTCTTACTGGTTCCTTGTACCCACTCTACTACCCCCAAGTATTGAGTACTTTGGTGCGTTAGGGTCCACCTGGTTCCTTACCACATTTCGTTCGTTATATATATATATATATATATATATATATATATATATATATATATATATATATATATATGTATGTATATATATACATATATATATATATATATGTATATACATTTATATATATACATATATATATATACACACATATATTTCGAAAATATCCTTTCACACATATATACACACACACACATATATATATATATATGTATATATATGTATATATATATATATATTGTTATACTTGGGGAGGGTCAGATTTGTGTAATATTGCCAGAATTAATAACAGAACACACTCACTGTTTGGTTATATATATATATATATATATGTATAGTAATAATAATAAAATTGAAGACTAAAATCCAAAGAGGGCTCCATAAGGAAAATATATATCAAATATATAAGAACTGTAGAGCAAATATTTATTAGAATAACAGATTAAAGTTAAAGCAAAGAATCGCTGCTTTCACCCTTAACGGGATCTTCTGAAACTAACAAAGTCAATCTGTAAACGCAGAACTGGATATTTCAAAAAACGTTGCAACCGGAGGAAGACAGGAAGACGATACTTTGGTTCGTGGTAACGTTCGCCGGCAAAGAACGGGAAAAAACGAATAATACGTCATTAATAGGAGCGGTGAAAAACAATTACGTGCAAAGACAGAACCACGTTTCTGGTATAAAAGAGCTCGTAGACTAATGTTCTCTTAGGTGGTGCATAGAGACGTTCTCTGGCAATGAACGAAAAAACGAAGATAATAAGTCATATGTGGAGCGTGGAGAACAATAGCACGCAAAGACTAAACCACGTAAATGGTATAGCAGAAGTTGTAGACTAAATACAATACAGAAGTAATAGAAACAAATAAATACATACATGCAAACAGATACGTACATACACAAGCATACGCAAAACCTTACCATAGGTATACAAAACCACGCACATATAAATATGTGTGTATGCTTGTGTACAAATAAATAAATAATTATATCAACGTATATAAGTAAATAAATACGTATATAACAAGCGCACACGCATACCTACATATAAATACACGAATGTTCGGAGACGTAAGTCAACTAAAACAAGAAGTACACATATACACACACCCACCATACGTACAAACCTGCATACTCATGCAGACGCAAAACTCCCGTATACACATAGCCAAACCCTAAATACCAGACTATGTAATAATTATACGCCACAACAGTCAAATATACGTACGAGAAAGTATACATACCTTCACGAAACATACGGGTAATATATACTTACCTATGCAAATAAGTAAAGGAATAAACAAAACATATACTTACATTTATATATATTTCTATATACATATATATATATATATATATTTATAATACAAGCTACCGCAAGCAGCTGCACATTCTGTTACATACACACACACACTCACACAGACAGACAATCCCCCCATTTATATATATATATATATATATATATAAAATAATTTATGTTGATCTACAATGTAGGGATATGCCTATATTTTCTGCGCCACGTCATGAAGTAGAGTGAGATATTCCAAAAACATGTTGATAAAGATCAATACTTGATGAAAATGTAGTCACCGGTTTAAATTCTATGATCCTTTATGCGACATTTCTCGGCGTACATGATGATTACTAATATTATCGATGTGTAGTTTAGGAACAAATCCAAGGAATTTAGGAGAAGGGTGACACTAGTAATTCCCAGCCCCATGGATTTCTTGAGGAAAGGCAAATTTGAACTCGGTGGGATTTGAAGTCAAAATGTTAGGAGCCATAACAAATACTGCATGCTATTGTATACGTAATTCTTCCAATTCAGTCAAATCCGCCCCCTGGCCACTACCAGTAATATTGTCTTTGGCTCTAACAAATCATTTTAAAGTTATGAGACGACGTAACACTACAGGACTTATATTCGATTGAAGTTTATTTTTTAAATATTATTTGCTATAACGAGTAAAAGAGATGAAAGGTAATGTCATTTGAAATGCCATTTTTCAAATTTGGCAGGATTCAAGTTGCGAGTTGTAGGTCAGAAAAAAGATATCTCGATACAAAATGTTAGCTCAGTACCATCTCGGCCACGCCCTGCATGAGATACGACAGGAAATTCATCAACATTACTTACTACTCCTGGAACACGACAAAATATACGGATAGATATTTCAAAGAAAGAGGAATAAATAATCAATATTGATGACAAAGAATAAATTTAGTTCAGTTTTATGTTTGGGTCACAAGATTGATGTAACCGAATGTTGTAGTTAAATGACATTTTTGTTCTAAAGCGTTTCATGGATCACCGATCAATATTTCTGCAACAACAAATTGTATTATGCCAATTTTTTATATATATATAATATTTCTATATATATATATATATATATATATATATATATAGATATTCATATATCAGTTTCATTTAATAAATGTTATATATATATATATATATAAATATAAATTATATATATATATATATATATATATATACATATATATATATATATATATATATATATATATATATATATATATATATATATATATATATAAATATATATATATATATATATATATATATATATATATATATATATATAAATATATGTATATATATATATTTATATGTGTGTATATATATATATATATATATATTGTGTATGTGTGAGTACATATATATGAGGAAACGGAGAGGGTAAACGTAAAGACAGAAAATCTTATCAATATTCTATGTAAGGCCACTGAATCGTGACAAACAAAATTTTCCACTGAAAAGAGAAGACCCGGATATTATGTTGTTCAAAAATAGCGTATACGAAATATTATTTTCATATGGTTATCACTGATGTTAAGTGTGTATGTTTGAAGATGTGCGGTTTAATGTTTATGGTGGTTGGCTTGCGAAGGTAAGTTCGATGTTCGCTTACATTTTGGGTCTTTCAGCAAACATCATGTCACGTTCCTGGAATCGATCAAGCTCGCAAAAATTATTTATGGCTTTAATTTAAACGGCTTATCTGATCATTCTTTTTCACGGCATTATACATTTATACACAATAAACATACAGAAAAATACATTTATACACAATAAACATACAGAAAAATCTTTTTATAGGGAGGCTAACCATATGTTTATTGAAAATATACATAACATATATGTTTTTATGTATTTCCACATGTATTAATCTCAAACCCTGTTTTAGTGCTACTGCCAATTAAATATAACCTGTCTAGTTCCCAATATATCTAACTGACCATTTCCAGCCGAAATTTTCGATTTGCTATGTGCACGTGAGCATATCCAACAAATGTTCAACATGCAATAGTATATATATATATATATATATATATATATATATATATATATATATATATATATATATATATATATATATATATATATATATATATATATATATATATATATATATATTTATATATATATATATATATATATATATATGTATGTATGTATGTATGTATGTATGTATGTATGTGTGTATATATATATATATATTTACATATATATAGAAGACATGCAGAAAGAAGTAGGACACAGATACAGACAAATATATATGTAGTCAAGCACGCTTTCATATCTTATCAATCCACTTCATGTCTGAGTATCATTACTACACCCTAGTTTCTAAGGATTTAAAACACGATATAATAGTTGACATTACATCAAGCCCAATAATCGAAAAGCAAAATAGACATTTTGAAATGGTTAACGTGTGAACACAATTTCGGTGAAATTATGTTACAAACTATATAGAAAAAATGTTCAATATAGTATATTATATCAAATTCAAAATAAAATGTTTTATGTTACCAATAGTAATTTAGCCGTAAATCAAGAAGCTATATGATAAATGTCGCAGCAATATTAAATAATTTACATTTCATAATGTCGATAAAATAAGTTCCAATTATTGTGCAGGGAGATAATGTTTGAAAAAGAATGACGTACGTATATGATATCTTGGTAGTATCCAATATGAGAAAGAAAATCAAACTCTCTTTGTATTTGTTGTAAAAAAAAATGATATTATATATATATATATATATATATATATATATATATATATATATATATATATATATATATATATATTTATATGTATGTAGATTACAAAAATATTGAATGGTTTAGAAAATGAATAGTTTCAATATATTAAGTTTTGAAGGTAATTTTAGTAGCGAATTACGAGGTAAATATAAGCAGTGAAATAATAAAGATGAAATAAATAGAACCTCATATACGTTAACAAGTTCTTTCATGAATAAAGAACAAAATCTATGTGAATGGACGAAATATTCAATTACATATTAATGATATTCAAAATTGACTCAGCAATAAGACTTACATTATATGTTTGAACGGCCAGTTATTGGGAGAGGGTTGATTTCCACGAAAAAAAGATAAAATGATGGATGCGTGTGTATGGAAATCTGCATAAAGTTTCGAACACACACACACAAATCGGTACATATATATATATATATCAAGTAAGAATAATTTCGAAACAGCGAGCGAGTTTGAAATTATAAATATAAGCTATCGCCGTATTTTGACTAAAGAAATTAAAGAAATCATTAGTCAAAATACGGCGATAGATTATATTTATAATATATATATATATATATATATTAGAAAGTAAGATTTTTTTTACTAAATGAAAAATAACCGAGGTGTCCTACACGAGTGGAAGTATAAAGAAAAAGGGATGAAATCGAAAATGCAACTGAAGTCTTATTTTTTTTAAAAATATATATATTTATTTGGTTCCTTTACCGGTTTCGCAGTTCTTCTGCTTTTCAAAAGGTGAGTTGAGATGGAGGGTCTGTGGTTTTTCTCACATCTGGTTGGTCTCTAAATGTTACTTGTTTTATATGGAAAAAGTGGCTCGAAAGCCAGGTTTTTCGAGAAGTAATTTGATTGGTTTGTCAATAATTATAATAAATTTCGCGCCAGTTCGCGTTACAATAGTTCTTCAAATAAGAGAGGGGGGGGGGGGGGTTGTCACAGGTTGTTTTTTCATATATGAGTGTTTGAATTTCTTTTTACTTGAAAAAATGAGGCTCACGAAGGTTTTTTTTTGGTTGGTTATAAATGAAATTTGGCTGTCACGTGAACAAGTTTTCATTACATTTTTGCGCCCTTATTTGGAAAACTATTCTGTAGTCTTTATAGTGAATGTTATGACAATGGAGAGATAGTCGTCAAGGGAAAAGGGATTGGGAGAAATGTTCTGGTTCAGTGAATATGGCCAGCTGTCAGAGTTCAGGTGTCAGAGTTCAGATTTTCTATTGAGACTGAAGATATGTGTTTATTTGTGTGCTTGTGTGTGTGTATATATGTGTGTGTGTGTGTGTATGTGTGTATTGGAAGATGATTCTATTAGTAGAGATGGGGAGGGAGTTGTGTGTGTGTGTATATGGGTGTTATGTGTGTGTGTGCGATTATGTTAGATGGAGAGAATATATATTTTGTGTGTGTGTATATATATATGTGTGTAGGAAAGTGGTTCTATTAGTAGAAATGGGGAGGGTGTTGTAGGTGTGGGGGTTGTTATGTGTGTGTATGGGTGTTATGTGTGTGGGAGTATGGTTAGCATGTTAAGATGAAGAGAATATATATATATATATATTGTGTGTGTGTGTATGTGTGTGTGTAGGAAAATGATTCCTTTAGTAGGAATATTTTTGAATGAACATATTTTCCTGACTTTTTCGTGTTTGCTGTTGTATTGCCAGTGCAAACGTATGTTAAGGTTTATTTAGTTTGGGTTTTTATTTTCTAAAGTAGAAGGTGTTATGTGTGTGTGTGTATGTCATATTGTGGTGTTGACATAATGTATATTAAACCTTATTTAATGTTGGTCTATATTTTTGAATAAACATATTTTCCTTATTTATTCGCATTTGTTCTGTTGTATTGTTAGCGCAAAGGTAAAATGGGAAGACTTGGAATTTGGGTGTCTTATTACTTGCGCAAATGTCTAGATATGCACTTAGTGGTATCTGTCTCGTGGTTGGATCTCGTAATTGTTGGCGATGAACTGTCATTCTGTTTCTGAGTGTGAGTTTAGTTTGTCCTATATAATCTTCATTGCATCCTTTACATTTAATGGCATAAACTAGATTTTTTGATGAGCAAGTGAAGTGATAAAAACCCGAACTAAATAAACCTTAACATACGTTTGCACTGGCAATACAACAGCAAACACGAAAAAGTCAGGAAAATATGTTCATTCAAAAATATTCCTACTGAAGGAATCATTTTCCTACACACACACATACACACAATATATATATATATATATATTCTCTTCATCTTAACATGCTAACCATACTCCCACACACATAACACCCATACACACACATAACAACCCCCACACCTACAACACCCTCCCCATTTCTACTAATAGAACCACTTTCCTACACACATATATATATATACACACACACAAAATATATATTCTCTCCATCTAACATACTCGCACACACACACATAACACCCATATACACACACACACAAATCCCTCCCCCATCTCTACTAATAGAATCATCTTCCAATACACACATACACACACACATATATACACACACACACAAGCACACAAATAAACACATCTTCAGTCTCAATAGAAAATCTGAACTCTGACACCTGAACTCTGACAGCTGGCCATATTCACTGAACCAGAACATTTCTCCCAATCCCTTTTCACTTGACGACTAACTCTCCATTGTCATAACATTCACTATAAAGACTACAGAATAGTTTTCCAAATAAGGGCGCAAAAATGTAATGAAATCTTGTTCACGTGACAGCCAAATTTCATTTATAACCAACCCAAAAAAGCCTTCGTGAGCCTCACTTTTTCAAGTAAAAAGAAATTCAAACACTCATATATGAAAAAACAACCTGTGGCAACCCCCCCCCTTCCTCTCTTATTTGAAGAACTATTGTAACGCGAACTGGCGCGAAATTTATTATAATTATTGACAAACCAATCAAATTACTTCTCGAAAAACCTGGCTTTCGAGTCACTTTTTCCATATAAAACAAGTAACATTTAGAGACCAACCAGATGTGAGAAAAACCACAGACCCTCCATCTCAACTCACCTTTTGAAAAGCAGAAGAACTGCGAAACCGGTAAAGGAACCAAATAAATATATATATTTTTAAAAAAAATAAGACTTCAGTTGCATTTTCGATTTCATCCCTTTTTCTTTATATATAAATATATATATATATATAATAAATCAGGAAAGAAGGTTTACATGGTTTGCTATACAAAAAAAGTTTTTAATCACATAGCTTACATTTGTTTAGTGGACTGCATTTAACTATTATTTGTTAATCCGTATATATATATATATATTTATATATTTATATATATATATATATACCCTACACATAGTACTTAATTCCATATATATAAGTCCCTTATATAAGTTGATTATCTTATATAAGACGCAATGGCAAAGGATGTCTGAGTAATACCGCTTCCATTTTATTCATAAATCAAAGATTTAGGAGACTCTCTTTCCATCTATCCTCGAATGAAATCTGAAAAAAAAAAGATGTCAAAGATAATTGTGTCTTTGGTTTTAGCCTTTTTGGGGAAAATGTGAATACAATTTGTTTGAATTAAAGCCGATAACACTGCACGCAATGTCTTGAATATGCACGAGCATGGTTACAGAAATTACCATGGAATATTGTCTGGATAATTTCAGGTTAGATTTAAACCCAATAAATTTCATGCTTAAAATGTGGTTATTTGTGTATCTACACTTTATATATGCGCAAATTTAACAGGAAAACTGGGATTTTACATCGAAGCAATTATCATATGAAGCGAAGGAAATCGTTAGTAGAATATCAAAGTGGATTTTCTGCTTTACATCCAATGCTGTGTGACAGAATGTAACTAAATATATCTGATATTTATTACATTTTAGAGGCGGATTCCATCTTAAGAAATGTTTGTATTGGAAGAGGGGATGTAATTTTCCTATTCAACAGTTTATATTATACATATATATTTACACTTAGAGTTCGATCAGAAGATATGTATCTTCATGTAGCTCAGGTTTTGGATTATATTCTAATACAAGACCAAACAGCTTATAAAATCTGCTAACTGTCTGTTCCTCATAAACTACGTGGAATACCATTTCTGGAACTGAAACTTTATTGAAAACGTATTATATATATACACTAAAGTCCTAAACAAATTTGGAAACACTCTCCACTTACACATAGAAAGGAACTGGAAGCGATATCTAGATGACTGCTTCATCCTTTGGCACGAAAATATCGAGAAACTTAAAGAATTTCACACCCTTATAAATGGGCTCAACACAAATATTAACTTCACGATGGAATACAGCCATCAACAACTCCCCTTCCTCGACATTCACATTAAGATCCATAACAAAAAAATAGAAACAGACATATACTACAAGCCAACAGACTCCAAGCAATATCTTCCTTTCAACTCTTGCCACCCTAGACACGTTAAAATTAATATTCCCTACAACTTAGCCAAGAGAATCTGTACTATAATCTCCAATAAAAACAGCCGTTACTTACGGCTACAAGAACTAAAGGACACACTCATAGGCAGGGACTACCCTGCATCAAAAATTGACAATGGAATCCAACGTGCCCTAAAACCCAGTTCCCAGGACCTAAGACATCCTAAATTAAATCAACCGAAACTAAAAGCTCTTCCATACATCTCCACACACAACCCCTCAACAATGAGGCCTTTGACACCATCCTCCAGAGCATACCTGTGTTGAAAAAGGACCATAGAATGAACCAAATCCTACGAACACACGATATCATAAAGAGCAAAAGACAATCTAAGTCAATGAAAAACATCCTAACACATGCCAAAGTACTGCCAACCACAACAACGAAACCCACAGTAAACAAATGCGATAGACCCAACTGTGGCATCTGCATCAACCTAATAGAGGGTTCGGAATTCTATTTCAAAGAAGGACAACGTTTTATAGTAAAACACAATTTCACATGTGCATCAGAAAATCTAATATATGTATAAACTTGTCAGGTTGTCGAGAACAATACATAGGCCAGACCAAAAACAGCCTCCGACAACGCATGACTGTTCATAGATCCCAAATTAAAATACGGGAATACAGGAAAATACCACTGAGTGAACACATTGATACCTGTACCGCCCAACATCATCCCAACTTCAGAATCTTTCCCCTCTACAAATTTAAAGGTAATGCCACCCACACCCTGCGCGTCAGCAAGGAATCTTACTTTATTAACAAATACCGACCCCGTCTAAACACTTCTCCCTAAGACGACCCCACAACATACACACTTCAACATACATACCTACATCATCATACATCTCTACCCACATATAAACACAATGACATACGTAAACACACATGTTCTATGGTGCAACACAAATATACACAAATTTGCATAACTTTTGATGTCTATAGATCTAAACGTGCCGACACACACACACATACATAAACGCACACATGCATTGCACACTGATGGGCACATACATATTTGTGCACATGTAATCCAATACGGCAGGGCCTAATGGATTACCCTTGCAGTACGTACAATCTGGACACACTCCAGATAATATTTGTGCACAGGTATACAATTTCTGGACACACTCCAGATACATATTTGTGCACAGGTATTCCAATACGGCAAGGCCTAATGGATCCCCCTTGCAGTACGTACAATCTGGACACACTCACACACACCTTGGTATTATGCCAATACTATATATCATTTCACACCTTTTATTATTAAGATGTTTGATGTTCTATTGAGAGAATCGATTTTACTGAAAATATCGAATAATGTACACCATTTTAACAGAAATAAATACTGATCCACCCCCACCCCCACACACTCATATTCTCTCTCACACACACACACATATATACACACACGCATACACACGCGTACATTAACATACAAAGATACATACACACACACACACACACACACACACACACACACTCCTCCGTATAAGACAAGAGCTGAAAAAATATATTTTAACATGTTAAAATATCCCCCACACACTTACAGACACATTCCTACTGACCATCCCTCTACCACGAATTACTCTGCAACACACACACACACACACACACACACACACACACACACACACACACACACACACACACACACACACACACACACACACACACACACACACACTTGTCTTAATAGGCATTTGAACTGTCAACAGGCTGCGGTAAGCACACACATCCCTGCTGACCATTATAACAACAACGAACCTCTTTACTACTACTACACTCACACACACACATATTTGTTATGAAAGACTTATTTCTCAGTCAGCCGACACAAACCTACAGTTGGCGCAAAATCAATTTTTTACATTCACATGATCTCTACCGACCAATCAAAATTGTGTTGACCACAAACATTTTTGCAACACGAATTGGCGCAAAACTTATTTTAATACCGCTGGAGCCACTTTTTTAACATAAAAACAGGTAGAATTCCCAAAACTAATCAGATCAGAGCAAACATCACGGACGCTCTATCTCAAACTATTTTTGAAAAGCATTAGAAATGCGCAACCGGTAAAACTTAAAACCAAAACTTAATACTAACCAATACTATTACTAATTAAACTATTTTTCACTGTGAACAATTTGTCAGCATTTTCTATTCCGTTTACCAATATATATATATATATATATATATATATATATATATATATATATATATATATACATAAACATGAGAGGGCAACCTTTGTAATATGTCAATTCGTTTACTTTCGTCTTACTTGATACATGTTCAGGACATCATAGCTGACGGACGGATATAATACTATCCATGCACGTATATATATATATTCCAAAACCACGTTAATATATTGGTCAACAGCCAATTCACATAAACGTCAAGTTGCAGTGCCTGAACTTTGATAGTATTCTGAGTTGTTATATTTTCGTTAATATTATATCTTCATATTTTCTGGAACGTTAACGCTGACATTGTTTTTTTATTCAATTAGGGTACTTTCAATCATGTGCAGTTCAGATGAACATAACTAAACTCAATAATCCATATACACTTTTATGCATAAGTTTTATTCACTTTTCAATAAATTTATTTATATGTATGCATTCATTTATTCATAAAAACACATACATACACGTACTTCGACTGTCACATATATATATATATATATATATTTATATAGTGAGAGAGATACTGTGATGCTGAAACCGAGGAGACCCCATATCAGAAGCGTACATTGTGTGTATATATATATATATATATATATATATATATATATAGGGGGGAGGGTGTTAGGTAATTCCGAAGGAAAAGCAAAGGAAATTAGATTTTTAATCCAAATAGAGTCGTCGAAATTAATCACCGACTTACGAAATTAATCACCGACTTGAGGATAAAAAAATCTAATAGTACCCCAAACGAGATGAGTATGGGCGTCAACGATTCTGCGGAGGTTACTGATCTTATCGGCCTTTTCCTTCTTTTCTCTATCAAGGAAGAATTCCCCAACGTGGCCGGTGGTTCGTACTGTGATGATGGTCTTTTGACCATGACAAAGTGTGGCCCACGTGCTTGTGAGAGGTTCAGAAAAGAACTCACAGCCTTCTTTAAAGGCTTCAACCTATCCATAAATTTTGAGGCCAACCTCTCGGTCGTTAATTACCTCGACGTTACCCTCAATTTGTTGAATGGCTTTCACTACCCGTATAGAAAGCCGAATGATACGCTTAATTACATACATAAGCATTCTAACCATCCTGCCAGCATAACCAACAACCTGGTAAGAAACCCTTCTTTGAGCCTTTCCCGTCTATCTACTAACGAGCATATTTTCAACGACCATTCCACATATTAAAATGAAGCTCTTGCTCGGAGTGGATTTGTCTGTAAGGTAGAATATACAGAGTACGAGAATAGACCTAGAAAAAATAGATCCCGACGCATTATATGCTATAACCCACCATATAATATGGAGGTGGCCACACCATTAGCTAAGATCTTTCTCTCTTTTTTTATGAAGCATTTTCCCCGAACACATAAATATAGTAACATTTTTAATAGAAATACCATTAAAATGTCTTATTCTACGACTCCTAACCTTGCACATAACATCACAGCTTCAAATTTAGCTAAACTACCTAGCCGTAGGAACACGTGCAACCCTGTAGTTAGTACTAACTCTAATTGTAGGAATCGGGTTGACTGCCCCCTCTCCGGGAAATGCCTCTCTAGTAATATTGTCTACAAGTGTAAGGTTGAAACACCCACGTTTCGTAGGGTCTACATTGGGTTAACCGTCAATAGATTCAAGCAGCATCTTTACATGCATACCCATTCTTTTCTTAAACCTTTAAGAAGGAATATGACGTCACTTTCAGCTTATATCTGGAATCTAAAATACAACCACACCCAATATCAGTTACACTGGGAGATCCTAGCTAGGGCTAGATCGTTTAACGGAAATAAAAGACCATGCGACCTCTTCG
>OZ024742.1:157099925-157149925 GCA_964016885.1 Eledone cirrhosa | reverse complement strand
ACTATGTTGTGTGTTTTGTTGTTGATGTTGGTGAGTGACGCATTATTAGATTTTTTATAATTTTTTCTGAGTTCTTTATATATGAACTCATTATAATGTTCAATATCCATATGATACAAGTTACCAGTTTTGTCCGAGTGGACATGGATTTTTTTAGACTTTTTTAGGTCCAATAGGGTAGAATCAAGGTCCTTTTGAAAGACGGATTTATACTTTTTAAATTTGAGGTGTTTAATTAAATTAAAAAGGTCTTTCTCGAAGTCTTCAAGTAAAAAGTTGTGTGGTGGATTCTTGTAAGTATTGAAATCATACATATATTTCCGATCTGCTTGTTTAGATTTTCTATCGAAGTGGTAGGCTCTCCATCTAACCCTTCTGATAAAATTATTAGTTTTTTGAATCATAAGGAGTAAGAAGTCATCATCATGTTCTAAGTGTGGATGTGTGTATATGTATGTATGTGTTTGTATATGTGTATATATATATATATGTGTATATGTGTGTATGTATATATATATATATATATATATATATATATATATATATATATATATATATATGTATATTTTCTTGATATATTTCTTTTTTCTTTTTTCTTTTTCTTTTCTTTCCTTTTTAATGTTTATTTATTATTTATTATTTTTTATTTTCTTAGTTTATAGATACATCTATATTAAGCAGTCTGCCCAAACCGTTGAATACTGACCTCTCCCCCCTCCCACCTAATTTCTGTATCTTGATCTAAATGTGTGTGCCAGTGTTTATGTGAGTGAATTAATATCCATGTGCTTAGGATTTTATATCCACATATATATATGTGAGTGGGGGTGTGTGTGTGTTTGTATGTTCGTAGTTATGTGTATGTTTATGCATATACGCGCGTGTGTGTGTGATTGTACGGATATGTGTGAGTATGAGATTATGTGTATACACTTATTTCATATTTATGTGTCTATACGCATCTTATCTGTGCATTATAAACTTACAGAGACATTAACCTTGAAATTTTGTATTTGCATCCATCCTTTTGGTATGCGTATACAAGTTGTGCATACATTTTGTAAAATATGTGTAAGGGTAGTTACATGTATATACACACACCGAACTGCATTAAACCTTTTGTATTTTCATTGGTCAATTTTGTTCCCAAACGGACCTGAAATTTTGAATTGTTGTTATTATCAATAAATATATTTCATTATTTCTGAAGACGGCGTATATATGTGTTGGTATGTATGTTTAATCTTGATAGTTTGTATAATTTTGTATAATTTTGTACATAGATCTGTTGAATATGCATGCCAATTCTAACACATATATATCCTAGAAACGATCGTTAAATAATGAACTTTTTTGTTTAATATAAGGAACTGTTTCATTGTTTATTCATTATTTGTTTAATATTTTATATATATATATATATATATATATATATATATATATATATATATATATATATATATATATATATATATATATACTCACACAGACATATATATATATGTATATGTATAAGAAATACTTTTCAGGGTAACTATAGATTTTTACAAATTTAAAGGTTTCTTAGGAACATTGAATGTTTATTTTAGGTGTTGCCGTTTGAAGATCTGCCAACTGATAGTCCTTAGTGAAATATGTATAACAGAGTATTAAATATACCTGAGTCGACAGAATATGGACTCCGACATTTTTATTTAATTTAATTATATATATATATATATATATATATATATATATATATCAAGCATCAAATTATAAACAATATCCTTTGTACTGCCTGTCTGTTTTTTTGTTTTCTGTGCATTTATATTAAACTATATATATATAAATATATAATTAAATTAAGTAAAAAATGTCGGAGTCCATATGCTTTTGACTCAGGTTTATTTAAAACTCTGTTATACATATTTCACTAAGGACTATAAGTTACCATAGCTCCTCAAACGGCAACACCTAGAAAAAACATTTAAGGTTCCTAAGAAGCCTTTAAATTTGTAAACATCCGATAATTTCCATGAAAAATATTTCTTTTTCATGATACAGGGGGCCGTGTGGTGTTGTTTCTTTGACGGCCGGCCCTATATTATATGTCTGGTCGTCCTCCAACTCTCCTGGTTAAATGTTTCCCAATACAATCTGTGCATGTGTTGTGATGAGGGTGATGTTTGGAGATCCTGCCGGATGGAAAACAACATATCAGGAGGGGGGGGGACAGAGCGCAGTTAACAGTCTCCAATAAATTATTATATTTTTTTTTTTGGGAGCGATAAACTCCTAATTTTCATTAAGACATCCCTCTGGGAGAAGTCTATTCTTATATAAAATATTCGACTTCATTTGCATCCAATTAGGTAGACCAGTTCTTATTTTTGTGTAAATGCACTCGATGTTCAGAGCGTGGAATGTTCCCCGTGCAATGCCTTGCTTCACTTAAAGCTTCAAGCACAGGTTTCGCTTCATATGTGACATTTCCTGCGATACATAGGCAAGTCCCTGCTGGGCATAGGCAAGTCCCTAGCAAGCCTACAATGTGATGTTCCAATTGGTTGGTTAAATCGTGACTATAGTAAATTCGACTCGCTATTTACGTTTCTGAAACAAACATCTTAAACCATCTAGCGGTCATGAAATACATACATACACACACACACACACATATATATATATATATATATATATATATATATATATATATATATATATATATATATATATATATATATATATATATATATATATATATACATCTATATGTATATATTTATGTATATATATATATATATATATATATATATATATATATATATATATATATATATATATAATATGAAGACCAAATTCCTAAGTGGGTCCGATATATATATATATGATGATCAAACCTGAATCTGAAATCACTCGGTCGTCAGATACATCTTGATTCTACGAAGAAGATTTTCCCAAATCTGCTTCGGAGAATCGAGACGTATCCGACGACCGAGTAATTTCAGAGTGTGGTTTGATCAGCATAACGATTGTGCCTCGAGCTCGTCGCCCAAGAAACAATTGTAATATGTCCAATAAATTCCTTTCGTCGCAACACTGATTCTCCTTTTTCTGTGATATCATACTCAGCTCTACGAGGGCATTGAGTGCTCATACGGCCTACCGCATACGGACGCTTTAAGCATCCAACACCAATTATATATATATATATTTCACCGAACTTATATTCATGGAAATTTTTGGACTTGACTCGCTCTTCCTCACTTTTCGTTGCTTCACCCTCTTTGTTTGTTTACACTCTCGCTGTTCCCTCTATTTACATGTCCCAACGACTTTCTTTAGCTGTTGCTCGCACCAACCGGAGGTATATGGTCTTTAAAGCGAAGAAATACCGATGATGGTTGGAAGATCACAGATGAAGGACCACTTTACTCATATGTAACCCATTTGCAACTCCGCTGCACGTTTATTCTCATATTTACACATATTTTTTTCCCCTGCTGTGACCCGTCTATTTCGTTCTTACTGCTTCCTCTTTCTCTGTATCTTTACCCTCTCTAACAGTCACTCTCTCTGTTAGCCTCTTCCTCACCCTTCACTCACCCACTCTCTGTTACTACCTCTCCTCCTCCTCCTTCTTCCCGTTTGACCTGTGCGTAATTCTTTTCTCTCGCACGCTTGGCCAGGCCGGTCGGCATTCATTCTCTCTCTCTCGTCTACGATTTCACAGAACTGATTTTTACCGATTTCACAGACTAGACCCCTTCTTCCTCCCGTTAGCCCTATGCGAAATTCATTCCTTGCTCACATTTCAACCAGGTTTGATGGTCTTTATTCTCTCTCGTTCATGATTTCACCGAACTTATATTCATGGAAATTTTTGGACTTGACTCGCTCTTCCTCACTTTTCGTTGCTTCCCTGTCTTTGTTTCTTACACTCTCGCTGTTCCCTTTCTTTACATGTCCCAACGACTTTCTTTAGCGAAGAAATACCGATGATGGTTGGAAGATCACTGATGAAGGACGACTTTATACATATATATATATATATATATATATATATATATATATATATATATATATATATATATATATAGTGGTAGAACACTGGAAGATAATATCCGTAGTGGTAGAGCACTCAGTCCATGGGACGAGTTAGGTAGAAGTGGTTACACAACAGTTAGTTCACCATACCGAGAATTGTATATATATATATATATATATATATATATATATATATATATATATATATATATTTAAATTAATATTTCAATCAGATTTCAATCATATCTCATTTTGTTTGACGCGTTTAGCTAGTTCGCTATTTTGGCTATCGTGGTTAATTGCTTCGTCTCAGCGTGTATGACCATTTTAACTTATGTTTATAGCTCTGGTATCTTCTTCTTCATATCCATGGAGCACCTTGTCTGCACAATATAGAAGTTGCGTTTCGCTAATTTCTACCAGCCAAAATGCGATTCTCGCTAAATTTATATTTGTATTAATCTCCCAAGTCAAGCGATTAAACAGTTAATTTTTTTGGCTTTTAGTTAATTCTATTGACTGATTAATAGCTTAAGTTTATTTAAAAAACAACTCGGTAGAGAGCTTAATTCGTTTTGTGTGGTTTTTTCAAATATTTGCAATAACTACACATGCTGAATTCACTGACCAAAATACGGGTTTCCTCCCCTTAGAATCTCGCATGTGCTTTGATAACCTGCGAGATTTTGGCGCAAGAAGAACAAAAGCCGTTGAGAAAGCGATGCTTTGTTCTATCATTATACCAAAAGCTTATTTTTTATAAGCAGACAGTATTATTGATTTAGGTGTTGCAGAAACACATTTTCGGAGTATTCCATCTTCCCCGAGGGTACAGGTAAATATTTCAATCATATCTCTTTTTGTTTGACCCGTTTAGCTTGTTCGCCTTATTGGCTATGGTGGTTAATGGATTCTTAACCATCGTGTCAGCGTGTATGACCTTTTTATCTTATGTGTATAGCTCTGGTATCTTCTTCTTCATATCCATGGAGCGCTTGTCTGCACAATATGGAAGTTGCGTTTCGCTAATTTATACCCGCCGAAATGATATTCTCGCTAGATTTACATTTGTATATATATATTTGTATATATATATTTGTATAAATATACACGGGTGTGTATGATTGTGTATAGAAGATTATATTTATAAGTGGACTTCCAACTTTGTCTGACTTACTCATATTATTTACGATCCTTTAAAATTTATAATGGTATTATAATGAAATAGTATGATAGAATATTAAATTCTAACAAGTACTATCATGCTTTCGCAATCTTCAGGTTCATAATATGTGGTGACAGTCAAGTTTGCAATTTTCAACTGTAATGAGATGGGTAAATTGTGTACCTTATATACAGTGACAAGTGGCTCCAGGTGCTAAATCTTGCAAACTGTATTTCGACCAATCGGTGTGTGGTTTCACTGAATTACTAAAGCTGATTGGTTTAAGCGCACGGCTGGTTGAGCATGTCTAACGACCAATAATTAATCCTATCCAAAGCATGAATTGTTTTGCTATTTTTAGAAATGATGAAAATAGCATTTTCTAGTAATCATCACCATCAACATCACTTTTATTATTATTATTGTTGTTGTTGTTGTGGTTGTTGTTGTTAGTGGTCGTAGTCATAGTCATAGTAGAAGTAATACTCCTAAGCGTTATTTTTGTTCATTTAGCTTGGGTTTGAATTTATCAATACAATTCTTTTCTTTGATTTTTCTCTTGATTTCACTTGGGCTGTGTAATTTGTAGAATGGAATATTATAAATATTCCCTGACCACATGTTGCTAGATGGTTACTTAGGGGTATCTGACGGACATTTGGGTCTCTGATTTGCTGACGGTGTACCCGTGAACGTTCCGATAGTGCATTTCCAGTTTGACCGACATATAATTCTTCACAATTCGGGCATTTAATGCAGTAAATTAGATTTCTACTTTTGCAGAACATATTTGCATTTGGCAATATTTTTCCAGTTTTTGTTTTCAAATATTGACCGGCGTGTATGGATTGACACGTGCCGCATCGACTATCATTACATTTAGATACAGTGAATGATTGGTCTTTGTTGTTAAGGTCAAACTTTGCTTTTGTTAGTAATTGCTTCAAATTTGTTGGCTGTCTTTTACTAAGAATCAAATATCGATCTGTGATTAAGCCTTTTAATTCATTACTTTGAGCAATGATCTGTAGGTTTGCTTTGGCAGTGTTGAAGATATTCTGGTGACATGGGTTGTGTGTCATTATAAATGGTATGACCAGTTCTTGGTTTCTTCTTCCTTGGGTTGTCCTAAGTTGTTGTATAGGTATTTTTATAGCCCGCTGTATGCCATTTTCTATAAGTAAAGATGGGTATTTTTGTTTGAGCAAAAATTCTCTTAGTTCTGTCAGGCGTTTGTACCTGGTATTCGTATCTTCTACAATGGTACAAATTCTTCTGGCTAGGCAGTATGGGATGTTGCGTTTTGTATGAGGTGGATGGCACGACGTAAAATTCAGACATTGATGGGTGTCTGTGTGTTTATAATATATATCCGTGGTAATGGTGGTGTCGTTTTTGATTATCATTATATCTAGGAATGGTAATTTGGTCCTACTCATCTCTTTTGTGAATTGGAGAGATGGATGTAGGTTATTCAGGAGGATATTGAACTCATCCAGAGCATCTAGAGATTCTGTCCAGATGATGAAACAGTCGTCAAGGTATCTCTTCCAAGATTTTTCAATGTACTTTCTAAAGTCAGTACTATATTTTTCCTCTATTTCTTGGTGGAGTTGTTGTTCTAAGTATTCCATTACAGAGTTCTTGTAAACGGGAGCAAATTTCGTTCCCATCGCTGTGCCTCGAATTTGCATGTAATTCTTTCCATTGAAGAAGAAAGTGTTGTTTTCCAGAATAGGTTTAACTGCGTCTAATATAAATGGCGCTTTGAATCTGATCGGAATCACTTCTCTATGTTTTTCCACCCAGTATTTAACCGCCTTTATTCCTAAATCATGTGTAATATTGGTGTAAAGGCTTACCACATCAAAACTGAGTAGAAGTGAATTCGTTTCCGTGGTTTTGTGAAGATGGGTCAGGAAGTCGATATCATCCCGGATGAAACTGGGTATGTGAATACATAGTGGTTTCAAAATAATGTCAGAGTCCCAAATGTCCGTCAGATACCCCTAAGTAACCATCTAGCAACATGTGGTCTGGGAATATTTATAATATTCCCATTCTACAAATTACACAGCCCAAGTGAAATCAAGAGACAAATCAAAGAAAAGAATTGTATTGATAAATTCAAACCCAAGCTAAATGAACAAAAATAACGCTTAGGAGTATTACTTCTACTATGACTATGACCTATGACTACGACCATGTCGACTACGACCACTAACAACAACAACAACAACAACAACAATAATAATAATAATAAAAGTGATGTTGATGGTGATGATTACTAGAAAATGCTATTTTCATCATTTCTAAAAATAGCAAAACGATTGATGCTTTGGATAGGATTAATTATTGGTCGTTAGACATGCTCAACCAGACGTGACGCTTAAACCAATCAGCTTTAGTAATTCAGTTAAACTACACACCGATTGGTCGAAATAAAGTTTGCAAGATTTAGCATTCTGGAGCCACTTTTCACTGTATATAAGGTACAAAATTTACCCATCTCATTACAGTTGAAAATTGCAAACTTGACTGTCAACACATATTATGAACCTGAAGATTGCGAAATCATGAAAGTACTTGTTCAATTAACACTTAGAATTTAATATTCTATCATACTATTTCATTATAATACCATTGTAAATTTTAAAGGATTGTAAATAAAACGAGTAAATCAGACAAAGTTGTAATTGCTCTTATATATATATATATATAAATAGGGTTTGCCAGACTCAATTTAAGAATAAACCAAGAAAATAAATACTAGCCGGAATTGTGGTAACTACCAATCGGTATTCCTCTTCACAATTAATTTTGCGAAACAGCATTATCTAAGCTATCTGTGTGATTGGTAGTTACCACCATTACGGTTTGTATTTATTTTCTTGATGCATTCCTAAATTCAGTCTGGCAAACCCTATTGTCTATAGTTAGTATTCTTTTCACCTTAGCGAATCTGGTCTCTTACGATTTGAAGAAATATATGTATATATCTGTGTTCGTTTTTCTTTTATATTCAATTATAATATACGGCTCGGAAAAATGTATTTCCCACAGCTATTTTATTGTATGAGACTATTTTGAGTTTCTAACTTAATATATACCTTTGATATACATATATATATATATATATATATATATATATATATATATATATATATATATATATATATATATATATATATATATATATATATATATACATGTATACATGTACATATACACGCATATATGTATGTATGCATGTACGTATGTATATAGCTGATTATTATTTCACAATAAAATTGATTTTTAAATTGATTAAATCCAAATAATTGTCGATTGTATTAATTTAGATAACTAAATATATTTTTCTTATATACCTGATTGAATGCAATCAACGTACTTTACGGTTAGACTTACTCATTAGTTATGTATAAGAAAATATTGTTAATACATTCACCATGCATGTATAAAAGAAACATATTTTGATCCAGAATGCTTGCCCTCATATACTTGACTGTATATCTATAATTCTGAACAGTATTCTCCTTAGCTTTTGATGTGTCATGGAAAGCACTCCACTCCATACATCATTTATGCATTTACATAAGCCATTTATATGATAAATATTTATTTTAAATATATATAGGAATCCATTTGTTGTGTAGAACCGAATATCAGATAATAGATAACCAGATGCGTAAATTCTTGACATCTGATATTGTAAAATCCGAGACTACTAACTTTACTGTACATTTAGAATATGTATATGTTCGCTTCTTACCATCACAAACATGCACTTCAAAGATAATTTTAATTTTTGAAACATTATGATGAAACTAACAAATCCTTTTTGGCGGCATGTAAAAATATATCGCAATCTATATATTTTAAGTTGATTATATACGTTGTTCACCCCTGTGGTTAGATAAAGGAACCTACCAAAATGAAACGTCGAATGACTTTCATTTAATACTTACAAACTAATTTTCCCAATATAAGTGCCAGTATTGAGTGCTCATTTAGTTACTGTTTGCAGATTCTAAATCTAATATATATATATATATATATATATATATATATATATATATATATATATATATGCGTGTATGTGTATGTGTATGTGCGTGTTTGTCTGTGAGTGTACCATCGATAGTTTCTGTATATTATTAACAGTGTTATTATATTATTAATACCTGCTCGACACAGATAATCGCAACCTTAGCTTTCAATGTATGCCCTTGTTCTGGCCATAAAGTGTATTGTGATCCTACCCGGTACTGCTGGCAATCAGGTGGCTGTTTAATACGGCTTGGGGGTATTTCGTATTTCGTGCTAGATCTCGTGAGATCAACGGTGTATGATTAAGAAGTGTATCTTATTTTTGTTCAAGTAACTCCTTTTTTTATGAGTATAATTACATATGTTTATATATATAGTACATAACGTTGATTATCGTGGTCATGGCCTATAGGCTGTTTGTTGTATGGTGGCTGGAGGGTATATAGTTGGAGCTAAATAGTGAAAGCTTTTACGGGATTATGTTGAATATGTTTGTGTGTGTTTGTTCTTTATGTGTATATTACATATGGTGCGTCATGTTGAGGGCCTTCTTTATGTAGGGTGTGATATGTGTTGTGGACGTGGTGGATGTTGAGGCCGGTAATATTGATTAAGCTCTGTGTGCATTGAATTTGTTTTGATGCTGGATGTCTAGGACACTAGATGGAATCTAAATTGTAAACAGATCTCAAGAAGGATGTGCTAAAATAATAATAATAACAAGAAAAAAACATTTCTACTGGGCCAAGAGCTGAAAATCTAAATCGGGAAAAATTGAACAGGCACAATCTACACAATCCGTTACGAAGCACTGGACTAAAAGCTGAAACTGAACGAAGTCTAATTGCAGTATAAGATGAAATCCCCCACACCAGAAACCTCCAGAAATATATTAAGTAACTGTTGAATATGTAATATTATACTGACATCTCTGATTTCCCATCTTTTGTCCAAAATGACTATATCCACATATATAATAGAATTTGGATTTAAATAGTTTGGAATTTATGCCAAACTTAACAAGTAATAATCGGAAAAAGGTGGTACGAACATACACTATAAAGGATGCCAGAAAATAATAAAGCAAGCATATTCTGTGATATGCCAATATACACTGACAGATAGAAAAAATCTATTGAACCAGATATTACATGCAAGTAATAACAGGAAAAAAATGTATTCTATTTAATGTATCTATCAACAACTACGGTATTATATCCACCAAGGAAATAGATAAGTTATCCATATAATGGGATTTGGAAATAATCAAAATGTGTTTGATGCAAAGAGAAACATGACTACAATAATTGGTACTTTGAGAATGATAAAATACACAAATATAGATACATACCCAAATCCCTAGGACACACAATCATATACAGCATATTGGAAACAACCCGTTTTGGAACTATACACATATTACGAAGAGTAATCTCAATAAAATAGAAATAACAATACAAAAATCAAAACCAAACTGCTCATAACTAAGGCACAAATATTTATATATAAAGAGCGGACACTCCATATGAAAAATTCGCTTTAACCAGACAGTCTACAATGACGCGATTGAGTGGACAAATTAAACTTTGGATTTAATGTTTTAGAACCAGTGGAGTATAAATCAAGAGTGTTTGCGTCTCTTTGCTGTCTTAGTTCTTTCATAACTATGTTTCTTCCACATTCCTAGTCAATATTAACACTGGTCAATATGTCGGCATTTTCAAATCAAAACTGCTGAGACTACAGCTGAGATCGAAACTGTAACGATTTTATTGGACTTTCCTCTAATACATACAGAAACATAAACGCTAACCCACTGGATATTATTGTAAAAGACTAAAATAACAAGATATTGGGGCAAAATAATTTTTAAAAGTGTAGATATTATAAAGACTTGCAGATTGAAATCGAACATATTTGACGTCTCAAATTGGTTACAATACCAGTCAGTATAGCAACACTATGATTGATCAGAAAAGTAAGAGAACATTATTGTAGAACGAGCGCTGGCTTACCATCACTGCAAGAAATGTAGGAAATTGTTTTAACTTGTACGGCACATATATTGACAAGAGCAATATTGCTGTGAGAATGATAATCATATATGTGATTTTTTATTTAACTTTAATAGATTATATTTCATAATTATGTAAGTTGTTAATATTTGAGCACTCTTATATGATTGAATATCATTCTGTTGTATATATGATTCTAAACATAACATTTACACATGTATAAGACAACTAATATTCCGGTAACTCTGAAAACGTGCGTCGCTTGAACAATCTGGTGGCTTTGATTTGTAGCTTATCAATGTTTGCAATGAGTTTTCTTGCCTTTGGTGTCGTGAAATACTCGGCAACAAATGGAAAGAAACGGAAGAAAAAGGAAAACACATAATAATAATAATAATAATAATAATAATAATAATAATAATAATAATAATAATAATAATACTAATAAAAATCAGCTAATGGTTCAAACCTTCCCATCACTTCGGAGCTGGAGACCTCCCATAACCGGAATACACCTACTGTTGGCCCTCCATGCTCACCACCAAGAAATCCAAAGAAAAAGAGAGAAAAATGGTCAAAGGAAGATAATAAAGAAGTCCTTGAGGCTTTCTACACTGCCATGTACTACCCATCAAATACATCGAATACAGAACAGACATATATCAACTGGAAAAAGAAACATCCCGAAAACAGAGGCTATATTGACAGCAACAAACTAGCCAATATACGAAGAAATATTGTAAGAAAAAAGTTACTAACTGATATAGAAATTGATCAGATCAAGCTATTAGCACAAAGTCAGCGAAGGGAAAATGAAACATGTGTCAGTGAAAACGAGGTAAATTGTAACGCTTCGAATCCCAGGGTTGGGGCGGAATCACTGGCAACAGAACAAATTAAAGAAAGGATCGAAAAAGTGGAGGGAGTGCATGCTCAAGATGAAACAACTCCAAATGAAAATAATGAGATCGTAAATGATAAAGAAATGAATGAGAATGAACTTGCCAACTTGAAGGATGAAATTAAGATCGAATGGATGAAAATGAAAGAATCTGACATGGGGCAACGAGACACCCTCCCTAAGATCCAGAACTCCAAACAGAACCAAAAGATAATACACAAGACTAACATAATTCTCAAAAACTTTATCATCGCAAACAAACTAAATATAACTGATTTAAATCATCTTTATTATGCATCGGCCAAGTCACCACTCACTTATGTGGAGTGAAGATGAAAAAACAAAGGAATTCCCACAATAAATCTACTTGGCAAGAGAACATCAACCGCCAAATAAACCTTCTCCGATCTGACATAGAAATTTTAACAAACTATAAAGTAGGTGAACATGTTAAACAAACTAAACTTAGAAAATTGAAAAACAAGGACAGTATAAAATCAACAAGTGACATAGACATGCTGATAGAAATAATCAAACAAAAAGTGTCGGCCAAAGCTGCTCGTACAAGGCGCTTTGAAAAACGATCTAGATTCTACAAGGACAATAATATGTTCAAAAACAACCAAATAAACTTCTACATAAAAATTGGTAAGTCAACAATAACTGCTAAATCAATACCACCCAAGGAGGAAGTGCAAGAATTCTGGGAAAAGATCTGGGCCGAAGAAAAAGTTCATAACATACATGCCCCATGGATAGACATACAAATGAAAGATACAGCTCAGCTTGAGGAACAAATATGGGAAAATATAACAGTTGAACAGTTGCGCTTGGCTCTAAGAAAAACCAGCAAATGGAAATCCCCAGGAAAAGACAAAATACAAAACTTTTGGATAGATGCCTTCACAGAGTCTCATGAGCTGTTAGCCCAACTTTACAATGAAATAGTTAAGGAGCCAGAAAAGTTACCATCATGGCTAGTTAACGGCATTACATTCCTGCTTCCGAAGAATGATGAGACAAACAATCCCAAAAATTACAGACCGATAACTTGCTTGACCACAATGTATAAAATTTTAACATCAGTCCTAACTGAATACACATATGACCACCTGATAACAAATGACCTATTTCCCATTGAGCAGAAAGGGTGTAAACGAGGCACATATGGCTGTAAGGATCAGCTTCTGGTTAACAAAATGATACTGGAAGATTGTCATAATAGACACAAAAATCTATCGATTGCTTGCATAGATTATAAAAAAGCATTCGATAGTTTGCCACACAGTTGGATTGAAAAATGTTTAGAGATTTTCAAAATATCCCCCGTTGTCAGGAGGTTTTTGTCATTCAGTATGAAGACATGGAAAACGACACTCCTTTTGAATAGTGAAACAAAATTACTGGAAGCTGGAGAAGTTAATTTCAGGGTGACTCTTTATCACCGCTTTTATTCTGCATCGCGCTTATACCATTAAGTAAAATGCTCAATGAAACAAAACATGCATATAAAGTCTATGACAAAACCATTAATCACTTGTTCTACATGGATGACCTGGAACTATTTGCAAACAATGAACAATTGCAAGGGCAGTTCAATGACGTGCAGTTGTGGAGCAGTTCAATGATGACATTAAAATGGAGTTTGGACTAGATAAATGCGCCAAAGCAACGTTCACCAGAGGAAAGCTGCTGAGGAGTTCAGACATTAATCTTGATCGGGGGATGTGATAAGAGAACTTGATCAAGAAAAAACTTACAAATATCTAGGTGTTTGTGAAGGAGACGGAATCAAGCACTCGACAATGAGGGAAAGGATAAGGAAGGAATGTTACCGCAGAGTAAGAGCAATCTTAAGAACGGAATTGAATGCAAGGAATAGGATCGATGGCATAAACACGCTTGCCATACCAGTAGTAACCTACAGTTACAATGTCATCAACTGGTCAAGCACAGAGATCCATAGGCTTGATACAAAAATTCGAAAATTCTTAACCATGCACAGAATGCATCACCCTAAGGCAGATATAGATAGAATATATCTCCCTAGGAAAGAAGGAGGACGTGGGTTAAACCAGTTAGACATTGCGTTGAAAACTGCAACAATTGGATTATCAACATATCTAAGGGAATCACATGATTGGATGATCAAACTCGTTTTGAAACACGAAAGCATCAAAAGATCATATTCCATTACAAAAGATGCACAATGATACAGTAATGGACTACAAATTTCAGAAGTCCCATTTACTGCTGAAATGGAAAACGTAGAAAAAGCAAAGCAGGTAAAAGTAACTGCAAAGAAAGAACTGCTACAGAAACTGGCTAAGAAATGGCAAGAAAAGCCTCTGTATGGAAAATACCCAGAGCGAGCTAACAATCCTGATGTTGACAAAACTTTAACCCATCAATGGTTGGCATCCTCTGGACTGAAATCGGAGACTGAAGGACTGATTATATCAGCACAAGATCAGTGTCAGCCAACAAAACATTACCAAGCCAACATAATAAAAAATGGATGCAGCCCATTATGCCGTGTATGCAAAAACCAACCAGAGACCATTGACCATATAATTTCAATGTGCAGTCCTATAGCTCCAACCGAATACCTAAACAGGCATGACAGAGCTGCACAATACATACATTGGATAATGTGTAAGCATTTTGACCTGCCCCATCAAAAGAATTGGTGGGAGCATCAACCACCTCCCATACTTGAAAACGATCACATATCAATCTTGTGGAACTTTAGCATCCAACCAGACCGAAAAATAGATGCAAATAGACCTGATATAATATTGAAGGACTTTAAAAAGAGGGTATGCCTGCTAATTGATATGTCTGTTCCAATAGACAAGAATGTATCTATAAAAACATTTGAAAAATTAAGCAAGTATAAGGACCTGGAGATAGAAATTGGAAAAATGTGGAAATTGAGAACTAAAACAATACCAGTGGTTGTAGGCGCTCCAGCAATGATACCTAAGGGGTCTAATGATTACTTATCGCAAATCCCAGGAAACCCGCGTATAGGAGAAATACAAAAGATAGTACTAATGGGAACTGCCCATATACTAAGGAAGATTCTGTCAATATAAGTACATCACAAGTCTAAACACTAAAGATGCATGTGTGAATATGTATGTTCTTTCTTGAACATGGCGGACCTTGTTGTCTCTTGAGGTCACTGGTTGTGACTTGGTGATACCTCCTATGAACATAAAGCATGATAAATGCAACTGTAATAATAATAATAGCACAGCACAGCAGCAACGAAAAACGTAAAGAAAAGAAAAAAAGAAAAGAAAAACAAACTTAGTCAGACATTCAAACATTACATTCCAATGAAACTTTACCTTTCCTCCTTCCGGGGTCGATAGAATAAAGTACCAGTAATGCATTGGGTAATTGCTGGCCTTGTGCCAACATTAGAAACAATTACATCACAATGAAACTTATGCTTATTTTTTTTTACATTACAATTAAACGTATGCTTATTTTTTTATTATTATTTTTTTTTTGGGGGGGGGGACCTATTTGTTTGTTTGTTTATTTCTATTCGTCTACAGCGTGATAGTGCCACGCTAAAATCACCTAGGGTGATGAAATCACCGGTGGTTATGTAACCATACATTCACGAATTTAAATTAGATGAACACAAATTGGCCGGGCAGGCTCGGGTAATAAATCTAATGGGTGGATAAACGAACTGGAACTGGAGGAACTGAGCAGAGAGATTATGTTGGAAATGGAGAGTGGAGTATGCCAGGCAAACGAGCCTGTGGAAAATGAAGGTGAACAGGTTAAGAGAACGGAGGAACCATCCGAAGCAGACAATGATCTGAATGCTGAGATCAATAATACCTGGAACAAAGATACGGCCATTGAGGAAATGAATGCTGACGGGCTAGGACAATATTTGGTTGATATCCTAAACTTAGTGTAGATGAAATGAACAATGATAGTGGGAAAACTATGAAGCTAAGATTTGTAGACAGGAAAAAGTTAAAAGAAACAAAAGCTAAGGTAAACAAAGTCATCCCATACCTTGAGGCGAGGAGCCTTCACCAGTGCAACAATATCCTCAAAGCAACAGCAAATGCGGTGAGGTAATTACTTGGCATAAAAGCAAGAGGAAACAACAAAAAAGAAAGATCAGAGCCTTGTTGGAAGAAACGACTGAATGGTCAAATCAGGGAAATGACAAATGACATTGGAAAGCTTGAGTCCCTACTGAATGGGACACTAAAAACATAGACTGGAAATAAAGTACAAAACTAGGAGGAAAAAGCTAAATATTATCATAGAGGAACTGAAGCAACGCATTGTAGCAAAGACTGCAAATATTAGGCGATACGAGAGCAGAGTCAGTCAGTATAGGCAGAACCGCATGTTTGACAAAAACCAGAAGATGTTGTTTAGACAGCTTGAAGGGAAAGAAAGAGGCAACGACTTGATCCCTGAGGCGGAACAAACTAAGACATTCTGGAGAGGAATATGGGAGCAGGATGTTAAACATAATGACCAGGCAGTGTGGATTGAGACAGTACAAAAGGAGATTAGTGAACAGGGACACCAACAAACTGAATTGAGTATCACAGTTGAAACTCTTAAGGGGCAGGACAAAAAACTAACCTACTGGAAATCACCAGGCCCATATGGTGAGCAAGGGCATTGAATTAAAAATGTAACATCCCTCCACCCGAAACTGACAAACATGTTCAATGACTGCTTGATGTCAGGTGAGGTACCAGAGTGGTTGACAAAAGGTACCACAGTTCTGGTAATGAAAGACCGAATCAAGGGTAATGATGTTACCAACTATAGACCTATCACATGTCTGTCCCTAATATGTAAACAGTGGACAAGCATTGTGTCTGAGGAAATCTACCATTACCTCCACACAAACAACTTGTTACCGGACGAACAGAAAGGATGCCGAAAGAAGTCCTGTGGTACAAATGACCAGTTACTTATTGATAAGATTGTAATGAGGAATTACAAGAGGAGACACAATGGTCGTACCATGGAATGGATAGACTACAACAAGGCATTTGACATGGTGCCTCATTCTTTGATCAGCAAAATCCTAGAGATCTTCAAGGTGGCAGATAACATCAGACAGTTGTTGAGCAAAAGTATGAAGTCCTGGAAAAGAGAGATAACATCAGCTGGAGAATCCTTGTGAGGCATGAAGATCAAGAGAGGTGTCTTCCAGGGAGATAGTCTGTCCCCTCTGATGTCCCTGACTATTATACTGTGAAAAGTGAGAGCTTACCATCAATCACCTCCTCTTCATGGATGAACTTAAGCTCTTCGGGAAGAGTGAGAAGGAGTTGGATGTGCTTGTTGACATTGTCCGTATTTTCAGCAATGATATATGTATGCAATTTGGTATTAGTAAGTGTGGAGTCCTTGTGATGAAGAAACGGAATCCAGGTATCAACATGTGTGATGATAACGGAAATTGACACTGAAGAAGTATACAAGTATTTGGGTATTCCGGAGGCTGATGACATCAAGAACAATAAAAATGAAGGGATTGATAAGAAGTGAATACATTCGGACGGTAAGGAGCGTATTAAAGTCACATCTGAACAGTAGGAATAACATAAGTGCAGTAAATTCCCGAGCTGTGTCTATTATTAGGTACAGTGCGGGAATTCTGGGATGAAATGTTGCTGAACAAAAAGAAATGGATAGGAAGACTAGGAAGCTATTTACTATCTACAACACCTTCTACAAGAGGAGTGATGTCGATAGACTCTACTTAAGGAGATCTGAAAGTGGAAGAGGTTTTATCAGCATAGAGGAGTGTGTTCAGATGGAGAAAAACAACCTACACAAATACGTGACTGATAGTAAGGAGCCAATGTTCAGAATTGTACTGAATGAGAGGACAATAGACCAGGGGATGTCCAAGGAGAAAATAACAAGCTACCTTCATGAAAAATCCCTTCATAGAACTTTCATTGAGACAACGGAATTCAGAGATCCACAAAAATGGAACTGGTTGAGAAGAGGAGACCTTAAAAAGGCTACAGAAGGAATGCTAATGGCTGCACAAGAGCAGGCCCTCAAAACGAAGTGGTTGAAACACCATATTTACAAGGAGGTGGCTAGCTCACTGTGTAGGATCTGTGGAGAGAGAGAGAGGAGACTGTGTAGGATCTGTGGAGAGAGACAGGAGACTGTGGTTCACATTGTATCCGAGTGTAAACACCTAGCCCAGACTCACTATAAAGGCTGGAGACATGATGTGATGGATGGGCAGGGTGATCCACTGGCACCTATGCAAAGTAAACAATTTACCACATTCTGAGAAGTGGTATGAGCATAAGCCAGAGTCGGTGATAGAAAACGATCAGGTGAAGGTGCTGTGGGATTTTAGGATAAAGACGGATAAGAAGCTGGTACACAATAGACCTGACCTGGTGGTTTTGGACAAGGAAAGAAGATCGTGCCTGATTGTGTATGTGGCCTGCCCATTCGACACGAGAGTGCAATAGAAGGGGGGGGGGGGGGAGAAAATTAACCGATAACAGGACTGAAAGTGGGAGGTAAAAAGGATTTGGAACTGCCATGAAGTGAAAGTGGTCCCGATTGTCATAGGCGCACTAGGTACTATCTCAAGGAGTTTCCAGGGATGGTTAAAGAAGATTAGTCCAGCCCCGCTTTTTGGAATACTTCAAAGGGCATGCTTGATGGAAACAGCAAGAACCCTCCGATACGTCCTGAATATCTGAGGCTGCAGGTAGCAGCTTGATACTCATTTCAACAAACTTTCCAGTTAAATAACATCAATGACTGAGATACAAAGAACAATAATAATAATAATAATTGTTTCTACTTTTTGGCACAAGGCCAGCAATTACCAGTACATTACTGGTACTTTATATTATCGACCCCGTAATGATGAAAGTCAAAGTTAACCTCGGCGGGATTTGAACTCACAATGGCAAGGTCCGTAATAATAATTGTTTCTACTTTAGAAACAAGGCCAGCAATTACCCAGTGCATTAATTGTACTTTATTTTATCGACCCCGTAAGGATGAAAGGCAAAGTTAACCACGGCGGGATTTGAACTCAGAATGGCAAGGGCCGTAATAATAATAATAATAAATAAATAAATAAATAAACACAACGAAAAGTTTACATAAAAGAAACCTTCAGATATACAGACATTTGCTCTTTGATCTTAAAGAAAAAAACTATTTGAAGAAAGAAACAGTCGTAGATCGGACGATACACGTTGCTTATTTCGAGGAATAAGTTTTGTTTAATTTGGTATCTCCTAACCGAAAATCGCACAAATTATTTCACCACTTATCTCTCCAAATAATCTGACTCTAGTTGTGAGAACTGCATAAATATTTTTATATATTTACCCATTACAATCGCTGCTTACATATTATTATTTAAAGAAATTATTTAGGGTGGTGGATTGGCAGTATCGGTAGAGGGTCGGACGTCATGCTTTCCAGCATAGTTACGTCCCTTTACGATCTGAGTTCAAATCCCGCCGAGGTTGACTTTGCCTTTCATCCTTACGGGGTAGATAAAATAAAGTACCAGTAATGCACTGGATAATTGCTGGCCTTGTGCCTAAAGTAGAAACAATTATTTAAAGAAAAGAAACAAACATAGATAGGAAAACACTGTTTATTTCGGGGGATATGTTCTGTTTAATCAAAGATCCGACTAATTATTATGCAATCATCTCTGTGGCTGAAGATGTGAAAGGTGCATATATATTTTAAAATATTTCCCAAATACAATTTTCTTTTTTAACATTTTGTCGATTGTGGCTAAATTTCAGATTTTGAAAGGAAAATGGACAGTTGAAAGATCACTCTCTCTCCCACCACCACATTCACAACCACTTCCTCACACATTCACACCAGTAAATCCCCAATCTATTTTTAGACTACTGTCACTGACTGCTACCTACATCGCTTCTCAGTTTCTAATGTGTGGGTATATATGTGTGTATATACATACGTGTGTATAAGTATGCACGATTGAATGTATATCTATGTATATGTATGGAGCCCATACAAAGGTCAAAATAAAGAGGAAGAAAAAAAGAATACTAGCACACCATGTACACCTCAAACTCAAAATAGACAGAAGATAACACCGGAGAAGCAACCCCTATAAGCTACAATGTTACCCTACCCACCGCCACTACAAGCACCCCTAGCCCCCAGCATGAATCTCCCTTCCACCACCACCAACACCACTCACACCACAAGAAGAGTTGAGAAAATTCTCGTACACCTCTTACAGCTGCAACCATAACAATATCACCTCAATCAACAACAGCAATGACAATAACTATACTGTTATAATAGTAATAATGATCTCAGTGCCAGCCAGCAGATGCACTACCCAAAGAGCCGGGCAACTTTCCATGTACGTCCAATACCATGCGTTACGCAAGCATGTACTGCGAGATGAACAAATAAAAATTAATACACAATACCAAATCGCTTTTCCTATGGTTAATCAGGAAGTGCGTCCCTCAGGAAGGTGCCAACCTGAGATCGAAAAGTCCTCCTCTGGAACAAACCCTTCTCCATTTATGGACCTTGATGGTCACTTGATCGGGATTGCCCCAACTCGAGCCCCCCCCAGATCCACCACCCAAACCACCTCAAAAAGAAAAACCTAAAAGGATGAAATGCACACGAGAAGAATATAAAGAAGTAATATATGCATATTACTCAGAATCCATGAGGCTGTAACTGAAGGAGAAAAAGTAACAATTCTCTGGGACTTCCTGTACATACTGACAGGACCATAAAAGCAAATAGACCTGACATCATTATAAAAGATCAACCTAACAAGGTATATTTGTTGATAGATATGAGCATCCCATGTGATCATAATATCACGGCAAAAGAATTTGACAAGCTAAGAAAATATAAAGATCTGCTTATTGAAATTGAGAAAATGTGGTACATCAAGGGCGTTACAATACCAGTGATTGTGGGAGGACTGGTATTGATCAAGAAAGGAACAGAACAATATTTGCGAATGGTTTACCCTCTCTGCACGAGGTGCAAAACATTGTTTTGACTGGTACTGCACACGTATTGAGAAGAGCACTAGCACTGTAACATGGATATCGCTCCTTGTAATTACATATGCATATGCACATGTGTATATATATATATATACTGTTTTTTTTTTATTTTAATTATAATCAATATGCTGTATTAACTGACTTACCAATGCACACTGTGAATTTATTTGCCCTAGGTGTCAGGAAGACACTCGGCATATAACTCAGAAACAATAATGAAAGAAAATAAAAATGATAATAATAATAATTATTATTATTATTATTTCTACTTTAGGCACAAGGCCAGCAATTACCCAGTACATTACTGGTACTTTATTTTATCGACCCTGTAAGGATGAAAGGCAAAGTTAACCTCGGCGGGATTTGAACTCAATAATAATAATAATAATAATAATAATAATAATAATAATAATAATAATAATAAAGGTTACGTGTCTGAAGGTTTACTTTCTGTAATACAGCGTATTGTTTTTCAGTTCCAACCATGATTTGAGCACTGGCATATAGACTTATTTTTATGAAAGTAATGTCATAAATATTAATGAGTTTGGGAAATCACATTCAATAAATGGTTCTTCTTTTCAACACCACATGTGTAAAAAGCCAATTTGTTTTATAAATATAGCAGCTGCAATATGTACACATCCACGTATATAGTCATGCTTGTGCGTATATATACCTATATGTATACGTGATCGTCTGCAAGAATACATATTTTTTTAGTTTTTCAGACAAATTATTGCAATTTGTTAATTTCTCCTGGGGTTTGTATGTCTATTCTAGCATGAATAATCAGTATTGGTCTGGAAACTTGCCTGCTTTACGCTATAGGTCTCAGAAGATTTGGCAGTGTACTGAATTTGTTTCGTTTACCTGTAAAATATATATGAAAACATATTTCCTATAACAGAGTACCATTGGTGGTGACAAACAGAACCTAACACATAACAAAAATTATAGTGAAGACTCGGTTATGAATGTGTCCGCTATTACAATTATACCTTTTATAACTGAAGTAATCAACTTAAACAGAAATACTTTTCATTTGTTTCCCATTAGTGTAACATTTCATCTTGTTTTTGTAATCGCGAACGTAATACTATGCCAGTCAAGATTTTGAAAATGCATTATTATACAGGGTGGAGCATAAAGTTCCCCCACATTTAGAGTGGACAGGGTATTGGTGGTATAGGGGCACAGCATGTCCCATTCGGTAGGATAGGCTCTAACATTTTAACTACCCATGAAGCGGTGAATATCGTGGCTTTGTTATTCAAGAGTATTATGAAAACAAACATTATCTAATAGCGACGCAGAGAGCCCTACGTAGACACTTCACGCTCTGTCCAAATGCATTTGTTTTGGTTTATTTTTAACCTACAAGCAACTGGATCCAGACTGAAAAGAAACTCACCTTGCAGACCTAGGACCGTTAGAACTCCAGAAAATGTGGCAGCATGCATTAACCAATGGCCAAAGCTTTCAGTGCGTAGGCATAGCTTTAGGGATATGAAGTCGGAGACATAATGTATAATGTTTTCTTTCAGATATTTCTGTTCTTTTTTATATCCCTTCAAAATGTGGGAGATTGTTGGGGCCCACCCCGTATTACTGAGGTAAACGTCTCAAGTTAAGATATATAAATCTTTGATATTTATGAGATTAAGCACTGACAAAGCTAAAAGGTTACGGTGAATGATTCTTAACAACGGAGTACCGGTTTGAATTTCACCACTTTTTATCTTCAGTAAGTTTCACCGATGGAAAAATAGTTATTGATTGAAATCGGATTGAGGAAAATTGCCTGGAAGCTCGCAATACAAATACACATATCTACCTATCTCTTTATCTGTCTGTCTATCTATGTATTCTCTCTCTCTCTCTCTCTCTCTCTCTCTCTCTCTCTCTCTCTCTCTCTCTATATATATATATATATATATATATATATATATATATACGTGTGTATAATGGCAGCTATGGTGCTTCCATAGGCGGTATACCAAAATTACCACTCAATAATGCATCACTGATTTTTCGTTTTTATACTATATATATATATATACTATATATATATATATACTATATATATATATATATACTATATATATATATACATTAATCAGTATACACTGAGTATGAAAAACTCAGAGCTGTATGGGAGCATCCCAAAAGTCAGCTCAAATGTGACACAGAGGAGACTGAGGTTGGCTGGACATGCTCACCGACATCCAGAGTTGACATTGCACTCAGTGCTCCTTTGGGAGCCCCTACATGGACACACTACAAGGGGAAGACCAAGGTTAACATATGTTGATGCCCTAAGGACTGACACTGGTCTGTTGGAGATGCAGGATATGGCAGCGATAATGAGGGACAGAGACCGCTGGAGAGAACTCGTCCATGGATCTCGGGAATTTTACCCGCCTTAGATATATATATATATATATATATATATATGTAGATAAATCTACCAAGAGTTTACGGTAGTGTCCAATCCGTATGAAGAACTCAATGTAGTCCGGATATCATGGAAAGAAGAGATGCAATGAAAAATCACTTTCGATGAATATGCATGCCAATTCTAACACATATATATCCTAGAAACGATCGTTAAATAATGAACTTTTTTTGTTTAATATAAGGAACTGTTTCATTGTTTTATTCATTATTTTTTTAATATTTTATATATATATATATATATATATATATATATATATTTATTTATTAAAATAACAGATTAAAGTTTAAGCAAAGAATCGCTGCTTTCACCCTTAACGGGATCTTCTGAAACTAACAAAGTCAATCTGTAAACGCAGAAGTGGATATTTAAAAAAACCTTTCAACCGGAGGAAGACAGGAAGACGATACTTTGGTTCGTGGAAAACGTTCGATGGCAAAGAACGGAAAAAAACGAATAAGATACGTCATAATAGGAGCGGTGAAAAACAATTACGCGCAAAGACAGAACCACGTTTATGATATAAAAGAGATCGTAGACTAATGTTCTCTTAGGTAGTTCATAGAGACGTCCTCTGGCAATGAACGAAAAAAACGAAGATAATACGTCATATGTGGAGCGTGGAGAACAATAGCACGCAAAGACAAAACCACATAAATGGTATAGCAGAAGTCGTAGACTAAAATTCTAACTAGGAGACAGAATGAATCTCCGCTACAGAGTTTAGAACAAAGTAAATAAATACAATAATCCCGTTAAGGGTGAAAGCAGCTATTCTTTGCTTAAAGTTTAATCTGTTATTTTTATAAATATTTGCTCTACGGTTCTTATATATTTGATATATCTATCTATCTAAGGTGGGTAAAATTCCAGAGATCCATGGACGAGTTCTCTCCAGCGGTCTCTGTCCCTCATTATCGCTGCCATGTCCTGCGTCTCCAACAGACCAGTGTCTGTCCTTAGGGCATCAACATACTCAGAGCGGTATGGGAGCATCCCAAAAGTCAGCTCAAAAGTGACACAGCAGAGACTGAGGTTAGTTGGACATGCTCACCGACATCCAGATTTGACATTGCACTCAGGACTCCTTTGGGAGCCCCTACATGGACACACTAGAAGAGGAAGACCAAGGTTAACGTATGTTGATTTGATATATATTTATCCTTATCGAGCCCTCTTTGGATTTTAGTCTTGAAACTTATTATTATTACTATTTGGCTCCCTCGGTTGAGCACTCTACGGACTTATATTCATCATGCAGAAACAACATCTGAATGTTTCTACAAAAAACATGCCCGTACCAAGCAGGAAAACATACCTAAAACTCCTGATACAGAAAACAGACGCGTTCATTAAAAGGTTGCGTTGGCGTGTCATTTATTTCGATAACACGCGAAAAGATGACAACAAACAGGATCAATTTGGATTTAAAACCTATAATAACCCCCCGTGTAACCCAGCATTGCTACCCTTCGAAAATGATGTCTTGGAACTCATTCGGAGTATCAAATTTCGGAATAGGAGCAATTCCTTCCAGCAGGACCTGAAGAATAGAATTCGTTCTATTAAGGATTCTAATACCGTGCACGTCCATTCCGACAAAACTGGCAACCTATATCAAGTGGAGCGCAGTACTTACCATCAACTACTACATAATGCTGTAACTAAGGATTACCGTAAAACTAATCGGTGCGTCATTAATGAAATCAACGATGCTGGGTTTAAAATCACATCTGATCTCAACATCCTGGACCGGACCGAACCTCTGGACCCTATTTCTCCCCACTTTACCCTGAAAGATCACAAATCCAATTTTCCGAACAACCCCTCTATTCGGCTTATTAACCCTACGAAGTCCGATTTAGGTAGACTTAGTAAAAGGATTTTAGATAGAATTATACCTGAAATTAGAAGGTTTGCCCCTCTTGCAGTGTGGAACAATTCTTTCGCGGTGATTGATTGGTTCAACGGCATATGTAACAAGGAAGATTGCCGTTTTATCCAATTCGACATCAACAATTACTACTCCTCCATCACTTTACCACTTCTCCTTAGAGCTATCAATTTCGCTAAAACACTCACAGTGGTTAAGGATTTCGAAGTTGATGTCATCCTTATTGCCCGAAAGTCTGTGATTAATTTCGACGACTCTATTTGGATTAAAAAATCCAATAGTACCCCATTCGACGTGAGTATGGGCGCCAGTGATTCTTCGGAGGTTACTGATCCTATCGGCCTTTTCCTTCTTTTCTCTATCAAGGACGAATTCCCCAACTCGGGCAGTGATTTGTACCGTTTGACCATGACTAAATGCGGACCTCGTGCTTGCGACCGGTTCAGAAAAGAACTCACAGCCTTCTTTAAAGGCTTCAACCTCTCTATACAGGTTGAGGCCAATCTCTCGGTCGTTAATTACCTTGACGTTACACTCTATTTACTGAATTGGTGTATTACCCGTATAGAAAGCCGAATGATACGCTTAATTACATAAGTAAGCATTCCAACCATCCTGCCAGCATAACCAAGAACCTGGTAAGAAACGTTTCGTTGAGGCTTTCCCGTCTTTCCACCAACGAGAGTATTTTCAACGACCATTCCACTTATTACAATGAAGCTCTTGGTCGAAGTGGATTTGTCGATAAGGTAGCTTATACAGAGTACGAAAATAGACCTAGAAGAAATAGATCCCGTCGCATTTGTTGGTATAACCCACCATATAATATGGAGGTGGCCACACCAATAGCTAAGATCTTTCTTTCCCTTATTACGAAGCATTTTCCCCCTACACATAAATATAGTAACATTTTTAATAGAAATACTATTAAAATTACTTACTATACGACTCCTAACCTTGCACATAACATCACAGCTTCAAATTGAGCTAAACTACCTAGCCGTAGGAACACGTGCAACCCTGTAGTTAGTACTAACTGTAATTGTAGGAATCGGGTTGATTGCCCCCTCTCCGGGAAATGCCTCTCTAGTAACATTGTCTACAAATGTAAGGTTTTAACACCCACGTCCCGTAGGGCCTACATAGGGTTAACCGCCAATAGATTCAAGCAGCGTCTTTACACGCATACCCATTCTTTTCGTTACCCTCTAAGAAGGAATATGACGTCACTTTCAGCTTGTATCTGGAGTCTAAAAGACAACGACACCCAATATAAGTTACACTGGGAGATCCTAGCTAGGGCTAGATCATATAACGGAAATAAAATACCATGTGACCTCTGCGCCGCTGAGGCCCTGGAAATACTCTACGCCAAAGTCACATCTTAAACAAAAAATCTGAGGCAATTTCGGCTTGTAAACATAAATTGCACAAAACTTTCCTGTATTACAGCCCCACGTTATACCCTACGGATAGTACGATCTATACGTGGATATTTTACGTCTTGATGTGGGAGCTAAGTATATGTTTTGTTTATACCATTACTTATTTGCATAGGTAAATATATATTACCCGTATGTTTCGTGAAGTTACGTATACCTTCTCGTACGTATATTTGATTGTTTATGTTATGGCGTATCATATTTTTATTTTTTTTATTCTGGTACATATGGTTTGGCTATGTGTATACGGGAGTTTTGCGTCTGTGTGAGTATGCAGGTTCGAACGTATGTAGGGTGTGTGTATATGTGTACTTCATGTTTTGGATGACTTACGTCTCCGAACATTCGGGTATTTACATGTAGGTATGTGTGTGCGCTTGTTATATACGTATTTATCTATTTATATACGTGTATATAATTATATATTTATTTGTATATACGCATACACACACACACACATATTTATATGTGCGTGGTTTTGTATACCTATGGTAAGTGTTTTGCGTATGCTTGTGTATGTACGTAATTGTTTGCGTGTATGTATTTATTTATTTCTATTACTTCTGTATTGTATTTAATTACTTTGTTCTTAACTCTGTAGCGGAGATTCATTCGGTCCCCTAGTTAGAATTTTAGTCTACGACTTCTGCTATACCATTTATGTGGTTTTGTCTGTGCGTGCTATTGTTCTCCACGCTCCACATATGACGTATTATCTTCGTTTTTTTCGTTCATTGCCAGAGAACGTCTCTATGAACCACCTAAGAGAACATTAGTCTACGACCTCTTTTATACCATAAACGTGGTTCTGTCTTTGCGCGTAATTGTTTTTTACCGCTCCTATTATGACGTATCTTATTCGTTTTTTCCCCGTTCTTTGCCAGCGAACGTTTTCCACGAACCAAAGTATCGTCTTCCTGTCTTCCTCCGCTTGCAAGGTTTTTTTAAATATCCACTTCTGCGTTTACAGATTGACTTTGTTAGTTTCAGAAGATCCCGTTAAGGGTGAAAGCAGCGATTCTTTGCTTAAACTTTAATCTGTTATTTTAATAAATATTTGCTCTACGGTTCTTATATATTCGATATATATTTATTCTTATCGAGCCTTCTTTGGATTTTAGTCTTGAAATTTATTATTATTACTATATATATATATATTTTTTTTTTTTCAATTTTTCATATATTTATTTGCATATTCACACATAACTTTGAATTAACCATAATAAGGTTCCACTATCCAGCGAATTTTCGGACCGTTAAGGAGTGATTTCCAGGGGTATATCATTATTTATAAAACACATTTTCTATTTTATCTGATGAAAGCGCACCAAGTTTTGCTTGGTCGCCCTTGAAATATATATAATAACATAAATATGGTTTTACAAATATAGCTTCCATTTATTATTATTTATATATATATATATATATATATATATATATATATATATATATATATATACATAGTGAAAAATTGAACAGGGACAGAACAGAGAGGCAGTACGACAAATGTTTATTAAATTCACGCTCAGGAGAGTGGGGGTAGGTGGAGGACGACGTTTCGGGCATAAGCCCTTCTTCAGGTGAGAGTTCAAAAGGTGTGTAGGGGAGTGGTGGAGAGACATATAGCGAAAGGAAACGGTGCGAATGAAAAATTAACAGATAAAGACAAAAATATAATAAATAATAAATAAAAATAAAGCATGATCAAAATACAAGGAATGAGAACATTTAAAAATAAAGGCATGATCAAAATAAACTGAAATTAAAAGGGGGGTAAACAGGTGGTGGAAGGGTGTGGGGTGAGTAGACGTGGAGGCGGGTGGAGTGGGGAGAGGGAGACGGGGTGTCCGAGCGGGGAGGGCTGAAGGTGGTGTGTGTGGTTAGGTGTGCGTGTGTGTGTGTGTGTGTGTATGTGAAAGTGAGGGTTGGGGGAAGAACGGGGTTGCATGTTCAGGAAGGTGTGTGTGGGGGGTGTTTTTGTGTGTCGGAGGGTCTGTGCGTGTGTGGATAGGGGGTGGGGGGAGAGGATCAGGGGGCTGAGGGTGTAAATATGTGGTGGGAAGCACGTGTGTGTGGTTTAAGCGTGTTTTGGGTGTGGGTGGCGTGTGGATAAAAAAAATTTGTTTTGGGATGTGTGTGTGGGTGAGTTATATAGGTGATGGTGTTAGAGGATGGTTGAAAGTGGTAAGTTACACGGATGTATGGAGATTTTGGTTGGAAGTCAAAACGCGTGTGGGTAATCCAAGAAGCGGTGGTCGGAAGAGGAGAGATGTGGGGTGCGCGCGCAACAGGAAGTGGTCAGCAGTGGAAGTGCTGTGGTCAGTTGGTGCTGAGACAGTGGTCGGAAGGGCATAGCAGCAGTCAGCGGAATGGTAGGGAGGCGAGGATGGGTAGGTGTGAGAGTTGGAGTGAAGAGGGTGTGTGTGTGTGTGTGTATGTGTGTGTGTGTATTAGTAGGGGTGTTAGTGGGATGAGTGAGTGTGGAGTGGGGAGAGAAGGGTGTGTGTGGTTCTATGGAGGGAGTGTGGTGTACTAGTGTGTGTGTAGTTTGGTGAGGAGGTGTTAGTGGGTGTTAGTAGACGGGAGGTGGGGAGGGGTGGAATGCAGGTGTGAGTGGGGGTTAGTGGGGGTTGGGTGTGTAGAGTTGGTGGTGTACGAGGGTGTGTGGGTACGTGTGCGTGGGGTTGGAGGGTGTTAGTGATGTTAGTTGCGTGTGGGGTGGGTGGTGTAAGTGTGTGCGTGTGATAAGGAGGGGGAGGAGGAGAAGAGGGGAGGGAAGGGATGTTAGTATGTTAGTTGGGGAAGGGTGGTCAGATGAGGGGTGGAGTGGAGGTGTTAGTATTGTTAGTGTGGGGTGGGCGGTGAAAAGGAGGGGTGTGTTAGTGGTGTTAGTGGGGGATAAGTGGGGGAGGGGGCGGTCGAACGCTAAAGGAATAAGGGTGGGGAGTTCAGGCCGGGGGGAGTGTGGGTCTGTAAGATGAAGATATATATATATATATATATATATATATATTAGAAAGTCAGGTTTTTTTTTTTTTACCAAATGAAAAATAACCGAGGTGTCCTACACGAGTGGAAGTATAAAGAAAAAGGGATGAAATCGAAAATGCAACTGAAGTCTTATTTTTTTTTAAAATATGTATATTTATTTGGTTCCTTCACCGGTTTCGCAGTTCTTCTGCTTTTCAAAAGGTGAGTTGAGATGGAGGGTCTGTGGTTTTTCTCACATGTGAGAAAAACCACAGACCCTCCATCTCAACTCACCTTTTGAAAAGCAGAAGAACTGCGAAACCGGTGAAGGAACCAAATAAATATACATATTTAAAAAAAAAATAAGACTTCAGTTGCATTTTCGATTTCATCCCTTTTTCTTTATATATATATATATATATATATATATAAAATAAAGTTAAATAAAAGACAAATGATTAAAATTTAGCTTCGTTTATTACTGCTCTATATATTTCAGTGACAGCCATCTTTGGCTGTCACTGAAATATATATAGCAGTAATAAACGAAGCTAAATTTTAATCATTTGGCTTTTATTTAACTTTATTTTACACTACTCCGGAGTAACCAAACCAACCTGCGCACTTCGTCGAGTGCTCCAGCCTGCATACTCAGGTGTTGGTATACAACCAACATAAACTCAAAATATCTCTCTCTCTCTCTCTCTCTCTCTCTCTCTCTCTCTATATATATATATATATATATATATATATATATATATATATATATATATATATATATATATATATATATAACGAAGGAAATGTGGTAAGGAACCAGGTGGACCATAACGCACCAAAGTACTCAATACTTGAGGTAGTAGAGTGGGTAATAGGAACCAGTAAGACCCCGACAGCTGAGCTCAAGCCGTTTCGACGGCTAATTCTTCAAGAATTAGCCGTCGAAACGGCTTGAGCTCAGCTGTCGGGGTCTTACTGGTTCCTATATATATATATATATATATATATATATATATATATATATATATATTTAGATATTTAGATATATATATTTGTAGAGTCGTTAGTACGTCGGATAGTGTACCATGTGGTACTCATTCCGGCTCTCTGCTCCCTCAGCTGAAATCTCACCGATGTCAACTTTGCCTTTCATCTATTTGAGTTTGAGGAAAAAGTACAAGTACTGTGGTCGATTCTTCTTGTATATTTCTTTCTAATTTCCTTTCTTACACTCTCTATCCTTCTCCGGACGAAATCTGCTGTCAATATGACTGCCTTACGAGTCTTTTAGGAGTTACTGATTAATAGCATGGCACGTGGTCCATATCATGTATATATTTGTAGGTGTATACGAGGGATAAAGTGTCTACGTACTCATTTACTGTTTCTCTATGCAACTTATATAGCTGATCGAGAAGATAGAACTCGTGAGACTAAGTAGTAGATTTGAAACAATATGTAGCTAGATCGATACAACCACCACCATCACTTCAATTCTGTGATCCGGCGTTGTGTATTATAATGATTATAAGGAGTAATAGAATGAAATAAATGAGTTAAACGATAAAATGATTCAACAATAAAACAGTAAAAGAAACTAATATGAGCAGATGACTGAGAAGGTATAATGTCAAGCAAGTATCATTAAGTTTGTACGGACGCAAGTTTAATGACTCACCCCATATAGATCTAAATAGTTTATATACGGAAATAAAATTATTCGTCATAACCAATGACATAATTTCTAAATTAATGTTAGGAGATGTGTTATTGACTTGTAGGCTATAACGGGAATAAAAATCGTAGCTTCCTTGGAAAAGTCAACAGCAACAATATCTATAACATAATTTCCTGTAAATAACGGAGCATTTATTGTGGCAGTGAATTATACATATATATGGTACAATACTGTCATAATTAAATCGCATTTTGAAATAGGGCAAACTAAAGAATGATGTATGAAATTATTGTCTTCACTAAGTATATAGATAGAGTACTCTTAACTCCAGACTAACCGTTGAAATATTCGTTAATGTTAAAAGGTGGCCGGTCATGCTGCTGCCTAACATCGCATGGATATTTTCGATAATAACGAACTGGTATTTGCTACTATGATCCCTGAAAGATTTGGTTGCGGGATATAAACACAAACGTAAACACAGACAAGGACTCACATACACACGTACACACCAACAACGGCACGCACACACAGATACACACTTACACACGGACATACATATATATATATATATATATATATATATATATATATATATATATATATATATATATATATATATATATATATATAAAACATGAGAAGAAAGAAGAATTCTGCCTGGTTGCACATGGGTTACATATGATAAAATTAGTCATTCGTCAGTGATTTGCCAACCATCATTGATATAACATCGCATTAAAAATCATATACCTCAGGTTGGTGCGATATATATAATGCGTTAGTGTATCTCAAGCAAAGTGTGTGTACGTATGGTGGGTGATATGGGTTATGTACGTGATGTAATTGAGTGTTGTTCCTGGTATAGTTCCTTAAATGAGGATTAATTGGGTTAGCTATGTATCTAGGAAGAAGGGAAGACGAAGGTGGAAGAGATCGTAGATGAAACAAATATTCGTTCTAAATATTTTGTACTTTATATTTCATTCTTCTTCGTGATAAAATAAAATGAAAAGGAGTGAACAACAAAAATATTTACAAGGAATGAAAAAAAAAAAAATTAAAAGTAAAATTGAAAGGACTTGAGTATGGAAATATGACTAATATAATATAATATATTTACTGCGGGCCGTTTTTGCGGCTCCATTTCATGAGCTTTGTTGCTGGATTAATAAGCTTAGATCATTCGGATAAAGAAGTCCTTCATCAGACTCTGTTAGTTTTCGCAAATATTTTACACGTCGGAATATGTGTAAAGTTGTTTCCAAGTGTCCAGAACATTACGACGAGTTAGAGTTGGTAATTTCCTCCTAATGAAATGCACTCCCGTTATTCGGATGCTGATTACATCTGTTTGCACTGAGAGTCAGTTCGTAGTTATGTTTCTTCCGCATTCCTGCTTCTGTTTGAATACAACGTTGGCTGGTGTTGCCCTCTCATGCGTTCCCTCACTGTATGGGAGAGCATTCACTTTGTGGAGCCAATCTAGTTTTTCTGACATGGCCAGTTGAATTCATTACAAACATGGTTCATTAAGCATGATGTTTTTTGTTGGTACTACTGTTCATAACAGTAGTGCGGCTTTCTCTTCTGTGAAATGCCGTAGAGTATAGGCGCCGTCGACTGTGGGTGAGCAAAAGTTATTGAAAAGGCCAACCAAAGTATAATAGGAAATCCTAGTTTAAAACTAACTGGAGAAAATAATTGTTTCTACTTTTGGCAAAAGGCCAGCAATTATCCAGTGCATTACTGGAACTTTATTTTATCGATCCCGTAAGGATGAAAGGCAAAGTTAACCTCGCCGGGATTTGAACTCAGATCATACAGGGAGGTAACTCTATGCTTCAAAGCATGGCGTCCGACCCTCTACCGATACTGCCAATCCACCGCCTAACTGGAGAAAATAATGGTCACCGATTTAATGCATTTGTCATAATGTAAGAGATGGAGTGATCGGGAGTTTGGGTCCTCTGACCTGGTTTATATTTCACTAAATAATCTGTTACTAGGATTTTGGTTTCTACTAAAATACTATGTCAAACACAGCAGGACAGCAGTCATAGCAATAAATACATAACGCGTTCAAAGTATTGGAAGTAGTTATGCTCATTATCATTACAATGTAACAAGTGCTGGTACAGTGTTTTATCATAAATATTTGAATAGTTGCAAGAAATTAATAATATTGATATGAAATTGCATATTAATGCATAATTAGGAATAAGGTGGAATGACGATTTTATCATTAGCTTTAATAATATTTGATGTGTTCATATTATACTGAGGTCTGGCTATATATTCCCAACATATTTAGTCATGCGTTTGTTATATTGTCAAATAGGCCTTCCAAATCATTTAAAAAGTAAATATACAACCTATATGATATTGCACGCGAACACAGACAAGTAAAAAGGCATGTATATATATATATATATATATTTACATATATATGGCGGGGTGGTGGTGGGGGTGGCAGGTTTTTAAATGTGTATATATATATATATATATATATATATATATATATATATATATATATATATATAAATATATAATTTGATATTTAATAAAATCGAATCTCTGGCGGTTTTCAAGCAAATTCGGCCTACTATATGAAATAATGAGTTAGCAAAGCACGCGATAAGGTAGATCCTTAGAGTAATAACATACGTTTAAATAGCTTGACAAATCGAACATTGTGGTAGGCAAAATCTAACACACAATATGCCAAAGTAACGAAATAACTAACAGGTTGAGGAAAATACACCTGGACAAATCAAACGATTATACGTTTAACGTGATTCTATGAATTCGAAATCATATATCAGACTTACGTGACTGGCAAGCTGGTGGTGTTCATGATCGAACAAGGATTCAGTTCATCAACAGGTTTTCGTTCTACCAAGGACGGGGCGAAAAGGCTAAATGTTGCCGCTAAGCTGCAGCATATCGTATCTTTAGCTGTCACATGTTATTTCCAGCAAGGGAAATAACCCCCGGTTTTTGCCGGGTCATTCAAAATGTTAGACAAAGAAAATATCTTAATTTCCGCTAATCATCAGAATAAGCTCTCGACCAGATGTTATTAAACAAACACAAACAATTAACTAATCAACAGCATTGTCTAATTAAATTAATTAGTTAATTATTAAATCTAGGAGAATAATAAAATTGGATACTTAGTAAAATCGAATCTCTGGCGGTTTTCAAGCAAATTCGGCCTACTATATGAAATAATTGTTTCTACTTTTAGGCACATGGCCAGCAATCAGCCAGTACATTACGGGTACTTTATTTTATCGACCTCGTAAGGATGAAAGGCAAATTTAACCTCGGCGGGATTTGAACTCAGACTGTAAAGGGACGTAACTATGCTAGAAAACATGGCGTCCAACCTGTCGTGGGAAACCTGTGGGAGATGCGCAGATATGTGCTATCCCGTCCAGGTCCATCCACGACAACCTCCATCTCATCCGGTACATCATAGAGAGGGTTGGGAACGAACCGGGCCCTGATCAACTTGGATCAATCTAAGACGTTCGATAGGGTCGACTATGGTTACCTGGATGCGGTGCTAGCGGCGGCAGGCTTCGGACCCGTTTCCAGGGGCTGGATCACTGCCATACACAGCAGCCGCATCTTCTCTAGAGTCAAGGTGAACGGCTACCTCTCGGAGCCGTTCGAAATCGCGCGGTCCATCCGAAAAGGGTGCCCTCTCTCATCCCTTCTGTATGTAATGACTCTAGAGCCACTGCTGCGGAAGCTGGAGTTGTTGCAGGGCATCCCGTTGGAACCGGGATTGCGGAAAGCGGTGTCGGCCTACGCCGATGACGTAACAGTAATGGTGTCGACCGCCTCGGAAATCGGAACGAACGGCACCTTACTGGAGGAGTACGAAAGATTTATAGGGACTAAGCTGAACAGGAACAAGTTGATCGGTTTGCAACTCGGCACATTGAGGGTCAAATCGATGCACTGCTATGGCGTCGTCGGGCAATGGACGGAGTACCGGGTGAAATTTCTCGGTGTCTGTTCGGACCAGATCTCCAGGAGGAGAAGAACTGGGTGAGGTAACGAACAGGGTGTTTGAACTGACCCAGAATTAGGCCGGATGCAAACTGTCCCTGAAAGGTCGGGCGGAGGTGGTGAACACTTATATAGCCTCCGTCATCTACTACCGCCTGACCGTCGTGTCTTTCCCAAGGGAAATTCTCGCCAAAATGGAGCGCGCACTCTTCCAATTCCTTTCAAAAAAGCGGGCTCCTATGGTGAGGAGATCCATCTGCTGTCAACACACTTCGAAAAGAGGGCTGGGGCTGCCGTGGCTGATGATGCGTAAACACGCATTAAGGCTACGGCACCTTCAGGTATTCCTCACCGAGCCTTTACCAGACTCGTCTCGAGCTGAAATCCTGGGTCAAGCAAAGACCGAGATGAAATAATGAGTTAGCAAAGCACTCGATAAGGTAGGTCCTTAGAGTAATAACATACGTTTAAATAGCTTGACAAATCGAAAATTGTGGTAGGCAAAATCTAACACACAATATACCAAAGTAACGAAAGAACTAACAGGTTGAGAAAAATACACCAAGTGTTTTCTGTTATTATTTCTTGCAATATTACAACAATATGACCCTCCCCAAGTATAACAAAATATATATATATATATATATGAGCCTTACAGATACCTCAGGCACTGATGATGATTATCGCTAAATACTGATGTTGGTTATATTAGCAATATTAGTATTATTGGGGCACCCACTGATGAATTATAGGAGCCCACTGAATATATATCTATTCATGGTATACAAACTCCTACATACATTGCTATAATTTCACCCAAATTGTAGAAATCCTTATAATGAAACGACACGTCCGTCTGGGAAGAGATATATTCGATATGTCTCATATGAAATAATACAGCCAATGTACAACGCAATACATTTAGTTAGCACTCCGTACGCTTAATTAGGAATATACACACTTATTTCCTAATGTTTGTTGGGTCAGTTGGAATTTGGCCGGAGTATCGCTAAAAAGCTTTCTCCGATAATGTATCTATTTATTATATATATAAATATATATATATATATATATATATATATATATATATATACAGGTTATAATGAGCTCGTCCGGGATTTGAAACCGGGACCTCTCGCACACAAAGCGAGAATCATACCACTAGACCAATCCACATAATACATATAGTTAGCACCCCAAATACTTAAATTGGGTTTATACTAACATATAACCTAATGTTTGTTTAGTGAGATGGTTACCAGTCGGAGTTTAGCTTGAAGCTATCTCTGTTATTGTATTAAATATTTTACTCTTGATTTGGCCAGAGGTATTTATTTGCAGGTACCTTATAAACATGACTTTCCGTAATTATTACTGTTGTGGGATATGGAGGTTTTTTGGTTGTCACTTCTCTGTTTTTAGCCTAAGAAAATATATATGTATGCGTGTGTAAATAATTACATGCATACATTTATTTTTTTTAATTAATTGAGTTCTTAACACATGGAATTGATAATAGTTTTTGAAATAACTAATTAACCCGCGTGTATTAAATATTTTACTCTTAATTTGGCCAGAGATTTACATTCCCAATCGCCTTTTAAAGCGTAACTTTCCGTATTTACTGCGGTTATGAGATGCGGTTTGTTATTTTGGTATCACTTCTGTTTTTAGCCTAAGAAAATATCAATATGCGTGTGTAAATAATACACGCATACATTTATTTTTTTAATTTCAATTGAGTTCTTAACACGTTGGATTGATAATGTCTTTGAAAAAAACTAATTAACCCACGTGTTTATTATTTTATTTTCTCGTGAATCGTGGTTGTCTCCCTTTCCCGCTTCGTGACGCTATGAAACTTCCTCAATCAAAAGACTGCTGGAATTTCAAATTTGGCGGTCATTCGATGCGTGAAGGAGCAGCTTAGCAGACACGATTTTTAACAGCGATAAGAATTTTTTTTTATATCAAAGTTTAATGGGCTTCCACTGAAGATTTATAAGTGCCCACCTAAATATATTCTTACATGATTATATGTTAGGCTTCTACATAAACTGGAAACATTCTCCCAATTTGTAGAAAACTTATAATGAAACAATTGTTTGGAAAGAGAGATATATTTTAACTTTAATTATATCTTATGAAATAATACAACTGGCTTTCCACATAATACATATAGTTAGCACACCAAACACCTAAACTGGGTTTATACTAACATATAACCTAATGTTTGTTGAGTGAGATGGTTACCAGTTGGAGTTTAGCTTGAAGCTATCTCTGTTATTGTAGTAAATATATATAAATATATATATATAAAATATATATATATATATATATATATATATATATATATATATATATATATATATATATATATATATATATATATATATATATATCATAAAACATGTATATAGAATCACAAGATAAAATATATACCATTTCCTCTCCCAATTAGCATAATTAACTATATTGAAAATCGAATAGACCAGGCTATAAGGATGAGGCTTCTATGAAGAAATCTTCAACAAATAACCGAAACTAGACCTTCGCGTCGGCCGCAACGGAATATTTATCGGATATTTCGACAGCGTAATCGCCCAGATACAGTCAACTAAACAGAATTAGGTGTAAAATAAACTAGGAGAAAATAAAATTCATTTCAATACATCTACCATGGTTTCATCCGCATTTTGAGTTTTCCAATAATTATGTAATAATTATATAAACTCGAGCACTGAATTCATCCGGAGATTTGCTCTTATCTAGACACTAATTTTCCAAAGTGATCGCGCCAGGAATTCATTCAAAATGGTTAAGAATCGTGACGTAGCCGCGGTCAGGTTGGAAGGGGTGTGGTAGTTGCTTACAACTGGTTGCATTTTTGCTAGAAAGCACAGCACAATACAGCCAAATTATTTAATTTATTAATTTTTTCATTGAGCCACAAAGTGACCCGTTGCAAAACACGTATTTGTATATATATGTATATATATATGTAAACTTATATATATATATATATATAAATATATATATATATATATATATATATATATATAAATATATATATATTATTTAATTTATTAATTTTTCATTGAGCCACAAAGTGACCCGTTGCAAAACACGTATATGTATATATATGTATATATATATGTACATTTTATATATATATATATATATATATATATATATATATATATATATATATATATATATATATATATATTGTTATACTGGCGGAGGGTCATGTTATTGTAATATTGTAAGAAATAATAACAGAAAACACTCACTGTTTCGCTTCTGCATCTTTTATATTTCCATAGTTAACTTATTTGGCAATCAATGTATATCAATAATTGACCAGCGGTTAAAAATAGAGATATAAATATATATTTATAGTCTATCAAAGTTCCGACGTTGCATATCTGCAACATCATCAGTGGTACTATTATCTTTCCTCCTAATGTATTGTATTGTATGTCTAAATAAAAATAAAAATGGCGTAGACATGCAATACAATAAAATACATTTGGAGGAAACATAATAGTACCACTGATGATGTTGCAGATGTGCAACAGAATAACTTTGATATATATTTATTTATATATATTTATTTATATATGTAATATTAACCGCTGGTCAATCAATGATAAACATTCATTGCCAAATAAATTAACTATTGAGATATAAAAGTTACAGGAGCGAAACCCAACCAAACAGTGAGTGTGTTCTGGTATATATATATATATATATATATATATATATATATATATATATATATATATATATATATATATATATTGGAACGGTAGCATGTCGGACGCCCTGCTTCACGGCATAAAATTACGTCGATCCCACCGAAATTAGATTCGCCTTTCACGGTTATGGGGTCGATGAATAAAGCAACATAATTTTATCGACTTCACTTTCCCCCTTAAATTGATGACTTTCTGTCTAAAGTAGAGACACTTCATATTATAATTAGAAATACATTCTCAACACAGCGCATGCCACCTAACCTTTCAAAACATAAAACCTGAGACATCATGCAACTCTGATAGGAATCTATTCACGTAATATATTTTGACATTTTATTTAACATAGATGCTATTTCTCTTTTATGTAATCTACTTGAAGTTTTCGCACAGTGTTTATACACACAGACACACACACATGCGTATATATATATATATATATATATATATATATATATATATATATATATATATATATATATATATATATATATATACGTTGTTAGACAAGTATACGTTCATTACACACCGAAAAGAATTTATATATATATCTTTTAATATAGATGAACTTTCGGAGACGACTACCATTATCACTGGGATAATTGCTGGCCTTGTGCCAAAAGTAGAAACAATTATCTCATTTGTTTTGTAGTAACCGGTTTCTCTTGAAGTATATTTTCAAAGCATAACTTTCTTTAGTAATTGTGTTGGATATATGTTGCACGTTGCTGCATCTTGCATTGAAAATAGTTTCCGTGTGTTTCACTTATATTTCTCTAAGACAAGGGTTGAAATTTATAACATCTTTGTTGTTATTCTTCTCTAAAATACATGCCAAAATATGGGGTTCAACTCAAGGTGTACCATGAATATAATTACATTTGTTAGCCAAAGTACAATGATTGTATATCTCATTTGATTTAGTTATTACTTGCATTTCCCTCTTAAAGCATTTTTGTTCTGAAATAAAAAGGCTTACTAAGAGTACTGTTTCTAACTTATGGTTTCCTACATTTTTTACTTTGTACATATTTTTTGTCGAAATCCCAGACCTTTTTGTCAAATGTACTGTTCATGGCAACCTTTGCGCGTTATACCGTATATTAAATTATATGATTTACACGATAGGTCCTTTTAAATTATTAAAATAGGCCTCTATGTGAAGCCATATTCGGTATCTTCTAATAGGTAGCTCCTTACTACGGATTTTTATTGTTTACATTTTGTAACATTAGGTGGAGGCTAAGGTTCGGTGTGAAGCATTACATTCGTCAGTATCGTTTTCAGTATCTTCATTTGTCTTTTTACTATTCATAATTAGATATTTCAGTTAGAAGGTTTTCATTATCATGCACATTTGTACAAAACATATCTTTAATTTTGTTTTTGTTTCTCCTAGATCATGGATGTTAATGTGTATTGATGGTTTGATTTTTAAAATTCTGAGAATATATTAAAACGATTATTTTCAACTTCTCCTGTCTGTTGCTTATTTGTTGGGTGCGACACTCCTGTGTAGATTCATTGAAATAAGTTCAGAAGAATATTAGTACAAGTGTGATTTGGATGCGAAGATGTAAAACCGTAATATTATCGAATATATATTCTTAACATACGGAACCTGACTATTCTTCTTTTATGTCATAATGAATCGCGAGATGCGTCCTTTTCGAGAAGAAATTACAGCAATATATTTGTTTCTAAAATATACATAATTTAAATAATATTATGTAGTGTCATCTTATAATCGTTTAAATCCTCCCAAATATAGTGGCTCCATTGTACACTTTTGCTGTAATTATGGCTGAAGCTCAAATGTTCTTTACGTCATTGCTTACGAAAAGAACTCGTTGGAATGGTTTTGCGTTGTTTTCTCAATAATATTTCAAGGCTAATTCTAGAATTTCCTGTTGAAAATAGAAGGTAAACTGTGGGTTGACAACTGCCCCCACTTCATATCATTCAACAGCTGGATGCTACATCTAAAGAATCACATCCTCCAAAAATGTGAAGTATACTGAATAACCCAACAAATTATTCGATTATCAACAATGTTAACATTCGACTTATCTTAATGGAGCCTGACATATTAGCCGTGTTTTTGAAAAAAAATCAAAAAAATCAATATATTACAAACATTGATTATACATTGAAAGTACCATGTTGAGTTTAAAATCATAGTCATTGATTGTTCTATTTTGTCTCAAAGAAAATACCTATACGTACTAACTACTGAGTAATGGCATTTACGTATGATATGAGACTTGGTTAAGACGATATATATATGGCTAGAAATGATTATGTAACGGTGACGTCTAAATTAATTCGCTATCCTATAAGCATAGACATCTACGATCCCTCCCATTATATTATTGGTAATTATTATATATATAAGAGGGTCGGATGCCATTCTGAGGGCCCTTGCCATTCTGAGTTCAAATTCAGCCGAGGTTAACTTTGCCTTTCATCCGTATGGGGTCGATAAAATAAAGTACCAGTAATACACTGGGTAATTGATGGCCTTGTGCCAAAAGTATATATATATATATATATATATATATATATATATATATATATATTCAGGTTTGAGGTTCACCACTGTATAGAGCTGGTCTATTCCTTATGGTCAATCGTAATGCAATAATATACAGAGTACTCAACGTAAAGCAGTTCAACCGTCTTTGTTTTTGTAGTTGGTGGTGCTATTACGGAGTTAAATATTATAATGAAATGACAGGCTGGATTTGTGTAAATCCTTGAAAGGTTTATTATACTATGATCATTTCAATGACCGGGATCCGTATGAATCCGGTGATATCATCAGGTATTCGAAATATAATACGTGAATGTAATAGGTAAAATCCATGGGGCTGAAAATCGAGACCCGAGGGCGACCGCTATTCTGTTCCTTCAACCTCAGCCGGTCGCCCTGGAGTGACGTGGCTAAATTTTGCAGTATGCTACTACCGGTCAGATGAACGAAAACAGGAAGGGATGGGAGCATAGGTTAACGTCGATCCCATGACACAAGGTAAAAGAAAGAAGGAACGGAAGGAGAGAGAAGACGGGGGAAGAAAGAAGAAGAGAAGCCAGGGTTAATGTCAGCTAAAAGAGGAAGGCAACTACTACTGGTCAGATATAGGCAAGCAAGAGGGGGAAGGAAGATAAGTCTGCGGGAGGAAGACAGGGGGAGGGGAGAAGAGAAGGATGGGAAGAGAGAAGTAGAAAAGTAAGGGTTGATGGCTACAAGAAGGAAGATAGAAAGAAAGAGGAAGAAAGGTCGATATTAATGTCAGACCACAGTCAAGCCAGGAGTGGCGCGAGAAAATTTCCACAGGGACCCGCATCTTAGCAGAGGTGAATATATTGGGAGTCAGTGTTTTACAGTGTTTAGACTTCTAGGATGAAGTTAAAAAAATTAATAATCAATATTCAATATTAAAGAGGTTAGAAAATTTAAAGTTCAACAGTTTAACATTTAATTATATAATAGTTCCGATTTGTTCTGTAATTTAAAGGTACTATTTGGCGGTTAAAACACCGGCCGCGCCCCGGGCCCCATGGCGAACTAAGCCACGCCGAGTATTTTCATTTACTGAAAGAAGGGGAAATTTATTTTTCCAAGCACTCCAGGTGAGCTCGTTCGCCAGGGAGCCGATCGCGCCGCCATTAAAACCCACCCAACAGTCCGACAGAAATTTGGAACTTTAAAATTTTGGTTAGAGAAGTAAAAGAGTAATGGTTGATAGCTACAAAAAGGAAGATAGAAAGAGAGAGGAAGGAAGGTCGATATTAATGTCACACCACAGTCGGGCCAGGAGTGGCGCGACAAAATGTTCACAGGGACTCGCATCTTAGCAGAGGTGAATATATTGGGGGTCAGTGTATATATATATATAACGAAGGAGTTGTGGTAAGGGACCAGATGGACCATAACGCACTATAGTACTCAATACTTAGGACAGTAGAGTGGGTAATAGGAGAAAGTATGACCCCGACGGCAGAGCTCAAGCTTTTTCGACGGCTATTTCTAGACTAAAGTGATTGACTTTCTCCTATATATATAGGATAAAGTATGACCCCGACGGCAGAGCTCAAGCTGTTTCGACGGCTATTTCTGGACTAAAGGCAATCACTTTAGTCTAGAAATAGCCGTCGAAAGGGCTTGAGCTCTGCCGTCGGGGTCATACTTCCTCCTATTACCCACTCTACTACCCTAAGTATTGAGTACTATAGTGCGTTATGGTCCATCTGGTTCCTTACCACAACTCCTTCGTTATATATATATATATATATATATATATATATATATATATATATATATATATATATATAAAGAATTAGTATATCTACCAACATATATATACAGATGCATACCTATGCTAGCAAATATATAGGTTTTGTCTTAGTAACTTTGTGTTTCAATGCAAGGGGATGCAGAACAATTATATAAAACACGTAAAATAAGAAAATTATAAAAATTAACTTACTTACTAAAATTTCACTCCAACTAATTAGTTTCTGAAAGGGAATAAACATGGTTTCCGAATGGAATACATGGAGAAGGTCTTTCGTCATCAGGAAGTCTATTCTCAGCTAAGTTCCCAGGCAATGCGTGGACACAGGGAACTTATACAAAAATAATTCAGTGGATGGAAAAAAGCAAGCGTGGACTAAATTCCAAGACATTAAAAAAATCACTGCCTACTTGGCCGGTGGCAAATTCAAAAGAATCAATCACGTGACATCGAGGTTAATCAGTGAGGAGTGGGGTATTAAGAAGACAGTAGCCGAACTATAGTAGCAGTTTTGGCAAATTTTTGCTCAACAAGATAATTTGGAGATAATTATAAAGAATTAGTATATCTACCAACATATATATACAGATGCATACCTATGCTAGCAAATATATAGGTTTTGTCTTAGTAACTTTGTGTTTCAATGCAAGGGGATGCAGAATAATTATATAAAAGACGTAAAATAAGAAAATTATAAAAATTAACTTACTTACTAAAATTTCATTCCAACTATTTGTTTCTGAAAGGGAATAAACATGGTTTCCGAATGGAACACATGGAGAAGGCCTTTCGTCATCAGGAAGTCTATTCTCAGCTAAGTTCTCAGGCAATGCGTGGACACAGGGAACTTATACAAAAATAATTCAGTGGATGGAAAAAAGCAAGCGTGGACTAAATTCCAAGACCTCGATGTCACGTGATTGATTCTTTTGAATTTGCCACCGGCCAAGTAGGCAGTGATTTTTTTTAATGTCTTGGAATTTAGTCCACGCTTGCTTTTTTCCATCCACTGAATTATTTTTGTATAAGTTCCCTGTGTCCACGCATTGCCTGGGAACTTAGCTGAGAATAGACTTCCTGATGACGAAAGGCCTTCTCCATGTGTTCCATTCGGAAACCATGTTTATTCCCTTTCAGAAACTAATTAGTTGGAGTGAAATTTTAGTAAGTAAGTTAATTTTTATAATTTTCTTATTTTACGTCTTTTATATATATATATATTTCGTTTCTGAATTTGTTTAGCAAGATTCTTTATCTGAAATCGTGTGTTGAAACCGATATTGTTATACTTTGGGAGGGTCATGTTGCCAATAAGAAACACACGCACCCGTTGCATTCACTTCAATTTATTAATTTATTATACATTTATAAATTTACAAATTTATAAATTTATAAATTTCTGGTTGGTTGGTTGGTTCCACAACCAGATAGTTGTTTATATATAGTCATAGTCCTTTCTTCACACACTCTGTGACCTCTTCAGTGACTGGGGTTTCCTTTCTTTGTTTCTGTGCCTCTCCTTTGTTCTGGCGCAACTGGTGCGTGTGTTTCTTATTGGCAACATGACCCTCCCAAAGTATAACAATATATATATATATATTTATATATACAATTAACAACAAAGAGCGCTTAGAACATAGGTATATCTTTAATTGCTGACAATGTTTCGTCCACACTAAAAGTGGGACTCTTCAGAACTTAAAGAGTAGATACAGAGTATAGAAGCATTAACAAGATATCCCCACATTATATTCTTCTGCTTTGGATTTGTTAATGCTTCTATACTCTGTATCTACTCTTTAAGCTCTGAAGAGTCCCACTTTTAGTGTGGACGAAACATTGTCAGCAATTAAAGATATACCTATGTTCTAAGCGCTCTTTGTTGTTAATTGTATTACGGCTCTGTCTTCAGACATTGAGCTAACAATATACTGCCTATCTGATAAGTTGAGTGTTACACACTCTCAATTTTCTCCTTTATATATTATATTTATATATATATATACATATATATATATATGTATATATATACATATATATATATATTTGTGTGTGTGTGTGTGTGTGTGCGTGTGTGTGAGAGTGGTCGTTAACTCTAAAGTAAGTGGCATTTGAACTAGAAACACACGGCTTGGATATAATTAAATTCTATAGGCCTAAAACGATGTAATTAGTTGACAGGAAATTGACAGTTGTATAAAATTCCTGTTTATAGGAAACATAGTAGTGCTATGAAATTGGAAACGTACATATCATGACCAATCGAAATATTGTTAAGTCACTCCCTCTTTACCTGTAATAGTTGACACTAATGTAGTGGCTACTAACTGAAACAATTACTAACAAACGAACGGATGGTTGCGACATCTTTAAGAGAAGTATGATATAAGATTGTTCGTAAAGTAATATAAAAATACGATTCAAATGTCAACGTTCAGAATTCGTATGCCTATAGAAACATTTAATTATAAAGCAGACAATCAAGTTAAATTTTTATGAATGTTAAAGGTTCCTAGCGTGTTAAGGAAACATATTTCGTTACTAAATAATGTAACATCTTTCCAACAATGATTAATAAATGGCTTACTTTGTCTAAAAAACTGATTAAAAATGTGTCTTAAATGAAATGGTCAATAAATGAGTTGCTTAATTATTGATCGTCTAGGACTTGAAAAGATCATCAAATTATCAACAGAACATTTGAGGCATTCTTTCATCATTTATCCTCAATATATAGTTCGAAATTAATGATTTCACAAACAATATGACTAACGATCGATCATTAACCAGAGTAGATATTAGTCATTAGCATTGAACTAATTGACGTTTCGTTTCAGAAATAATTGCATTATATACAGGGATTATTCATTTTTTGCAGTAAAAATATGGTGTATGCACAATTGTCTCAAATAACACCCCTTCATACGAGATTAAAATTTACCGAAAAAAATATAGATAGCGGGAAAATGATGCTGCAATTTGACTAAGTTAACCGATGCAATAACATGTCATGTGTATATTTGCAAATATTTTTGCATGAATGCATGAAATCAAACACTACGTGAACTGAAGCAACTGGTGTCAGGTCTTCTTAGATGGAAATAGAATAAAATACATACGGTGAATGTCATGTTAGTAGAATTGTATATGTACTAGTGTTGTTAATAGGATTCAATCGATTATTAACAGATATTACACTAATATTAAATATAATTTCACAGAAATGGCTGGAAGAGGAAATAAAGAAAGGCGATGTACAAGACATGTTCACACGCACATATGTTCACCCTCATTGACTCTCTGTTGACCATTAACCGCTGGTCTCTGAGCCGTAAAGCATTTTGCCCACCACTGTCTTTGACAGCATTTAACCGTTTTAACGTCTGATCTAGCGATGTGTTTTCTCATTTTGATAAGTATTCAAATACCTAATACACTCTCACTTCGTCTCGATCAGATATATCCCTGTTTTGTTTCCCATTTAACTTTCTATTTAGGACAGACACCACAGTTTGAGGTCCACTATTCAATTATTTTCTTTTTTTTTGTTTTCTTTCGTTCTTATATCTGTGCTGTTGACGATTTTATCACACAAACACACAACATGCCAGCAGAAATATTTAGTCTTCTGTTGCACGATGTAGCATTTTAAAATGGTATATTCAATCAAATCGTGTGAAACAATTTATTGGTTTAAGAGATGATGTGGGTGAAGAGGTGTGCGCGTATACCTTTCGTGTATATTGCGTTTCTTTATTTCCTCCACCAATCAGTTCTGTGAACCAACACATTTCTCCGTCAATCTTTTCTATATTTCATCTGTCTGTAACCCACTTTGTGGATTGTCTCTCGGTTAACCACTGGCCACTTGACACTGTCCACGGAGGCATTTTGGCCCATAGCCGTCTTTCGCAGCATTTAGATGTCCTAACGGCTATTCTAGCGATGGCTTTTCTTATTTTTATAAGTGTATATATATAGAGATAGATATATAGACAGATAGATAGAGAGATAGATAGATCGATTGAAATGCTGTTCTTAAGGAATCTTAAAATGTCAGACGGGCTACGTTGCAATTTTTGTTCCCGATCTTTTCAGCCTCCTGTCATCGGCAGGTGGGAAGAACAAGGTAAAGGAAAATGGAAACAGTTCTCCTGTTCAAATCTGATGATCGGCCCTGCTTTTAAACTTACAGTAGTTGAATATTTTAAATATATACATATCACATCATAGGGAAATGATATCCATCCAACATTTATGAGACCAGTATTCTCGTGCAAAACACATTCGTAGACGGCATTATATATACATCCTTAATAAAAATCTCTATCCTCTATTTTCTTTCAGTTAATTATATTGATTTAAAAATATTTATAAATAACCATATCTATTCATTCCAGAATAGTCATACACACACAGATAATTAAAGAAAAAAAAAATATATATATATATATATATGCAGGCGGACATCTATGTATTGGTATGCATGTATGTGTATAAAGAGAGAATTATAGATATTTATCATCATATGTACATGCGTACAAATATACATATAATTTTCAATAAACTATAAAATATATTTTATTTAATCCAGACTTATTTTTTTCTTCTGCTCCAAACACAGACAAACTCATCAGTGTTTATGTGAATCTTAAATTTGTTTCCTACTCCCTCCACCTACTTCTCTCCCCTCAGTCTATGGACGTCGTTAATAGTGTTCGTGTGAACCAATTTAAAGAACCTAACATCATCATTTTAAGAATAATTGATTTGAGAATTATTTTAAGAACATCACGTTTTATTTAAACTTAAGGACTCCAACAATAGAAATGTCAGATTATTGCTGATGGAATTTCTTGAAATATATTCTTTGACCTTACCAATCTTTTGCTGTTCATTAGAATAACTGTCGACTACACAACAACAACCAAAATATAACCACTTCATTTACTTGGAGGTTTCTGATTTATTTTCTAGCGATTATCCCCACCACCGCCACAAACACCATTTTTATAAACAATATTAACCACGTGAATAGCAGCAAAAACACAATGTCTAAAATCTTGACTATAATAATCATTATTGCTATCATTAATGGCGGTGGATTGGCAGTATCGGAAGTGGGTCGTCATGCGCTTACGCATAGAGTTACGGCCCTTTATATTCTGAGTTCAAATCCCACCGAGATCAACCTTGCCTTTAATCCTTACGGCGTAGATACAATAAAGTAGCAGTAATGTACTGGATATTTGCTGGCCTTGTGCCAAAAGTAGAATCAATTATTAGCCTAAATTATCATTACTGTTAATATGTCTAATGGTAGCTAAGATACTTCCATAGGCGGTATGCCGGTTGAGCACTCTATGCTCCTACGATAGAATGGAAAACGAAAAATCAGTGATGCATCGCAACTAAATTTATTGTGTTAGAATTTTTTTCCCAGCGAACAGCTCGAGGTGCGAAATGTGTGTAGATCGACCTGACTCTAGACTCGCAGGTTCCCTGGACACATCTATTGATTTCGGAGCATATCCTCTTTCTGGGATTTCTGACACTACGGCTCTATATGGTCCACCTTCATCCGCTTTGCGCGTCCTTGGGTTGATAATTCAGATGTATGTAATTTTTATATATTCTGCATACATTTTTATTTATATATCCTACATGCATTTTCTATATACGGTCTGGGCATACCCTTTACATTAATACCATGAACTCCCCATATATAGCCTTTCTTGAGGTGTCTATACGTGGATTAATCCACGTTGGCAACATCATATCAACTCTGTCAGCAGGTACAGCAAGGTGCATTTTTGCATGTAAAGCCCAATGTGTATCTTTATAAGCTTTTCTTATATGTATATTTTGCATATGTTTTATGTGTGTGTAGATGTGTGTATATACATATGTATACATATGTATACACATATACATATGTATACATATACACATATGTATACATATATACATATAAGTAAGAATATATGTGCGAGTCTGTGTGCCTGTGTATATGCACACGTGTAGAGGACAAATATATATAAATGTATGTATGTATATATATATATATATATATATATATATATATATGTGTGTGTGTATATATATAAATATATATACATATGTGTGTGTATATATATATATATATATATATATATATATATATATATATATATATATATATATACATGTGTGGGCGGGCGTGTGGGTAGATGTGTATATATACATATATATAT
>OZ024742.1:157087425-157097425 GCA_964016885.1 Eledone cirrhosa | reverse complement strand
TGAATGTTTGTGCTATATAATTGTAAATGATTTGTAAAATAAACAGGCTTGTATGGATTATTGCAGTATACTGAGTTAGAATACATAGACAGACTCCCTGTAATACATGAAAACACTAATCGCCAAGTAATTTATCCATTTCAATTGCATACGTTAGGTATTATAGATTAGATTATTACATTATGAGCAGATCTATTTAAAATATAATAACTGATAGAATTTAAAATTTCTCATTTCTGATATATTATGTAACTTCGATATATTATCGTCTGAATCAGATACCAGTGACATTAATTTTGATAATTTGGTAATAAATGTTTTAATATATACGAAAGAACAAATAAAATAAAATCGACATCCAAACATATGAATCAATCTCAACATATACAGAACGGGCTAACTTATATCAGGTTAGTACATACATCACGGTATCACAAAGAGACACTCACAAACTTTTTATACATTTTTCTGACATAATTATAAAGTATTTATTCCATATATATATATATATATGTAGGAGGTGAGTTTTATTGTAGCACAATAAAGCAATGCAAATATCGGATAAGTAGCACTCTACAGTTTGTAGGACTGGAGTATATATAATATAAGATCAACAGATGGTTAAAAGAGTTCCAAGTATTTTATTATGCGCATTTCAAAAACAAATATCATCATGAGATGATATCTGCGTTTTCATCAGATAAAATAGGGATACATGATATGAAGGTTAAAAAAATAAATAAAATCTGGTATAATGCTCCTTTCTCTATTTCTATTAATAATAATATTCCTAAACTATTCTTTAGGGCCTTAGATAAATGCTTCCGTCCCTCACATATCTATAGTAAAATCTTTAACAAATATACAATAACATTTTCCTATTCCACCTCCTCCAACATCTCTAACATTATCTCTAAAGACAACAATAAAATATTAAATATTAAATCACATCCTTCCAACACTGAGTGTCATAATAATAGCAGTAGTACTCCTGACGTCATTGTTAACTCTAGGCTAGATTCTGCAAACTCAAATACGACGTCAAACGTAACTTCGTTGAATGTTCATAATATCAATCTAAATCAGGAAACTATTATTCCTATCGTAAATAATTTCTCCAATCCAATTCCTCCTATAAACAACTCTAGGTCACTTGTTAATAACTCTGTTAATTTCTCTAACCGCAATTGTAATTGCCCTGTTAAAACTAAATGTCCTCTCAATAAACATTGTCTTGAAAAAAACTTAGTCTATGATACCAAATCCTTTACCTATTTCGGTTCCACTTCCACCTCCTTCAAAGCGAGATTTTATAATCACAATTTGTCTTTTAGATACTAACTTAAAAGAACTAACACGGCACTCTCAGAACTAATATGTTCCTTGAAAGACAAAAATATTAACTATAACATCTCTTGGAGGAATTTTTGTTCTGCCTCTCCCTACTTGAATGCCTCCCTATCCAGAACGTGTAATCTTTGCCTATCTGAGAAATTTACTATTATATCTAATTTAGATTCTATAATAAATAGACGCACTGATTTATCTTCTCTCTGCTTGCATACATTCCACAGAACATTCCATAAAGTATACAGCTAATATCTAATAACTAGTTTAAAATCCTTTTTCTCAAAGGCTATATACATATTTTTTTTAAATATACCCATCTTTCTACCTTATTTCAATATTATTTATTATATATTATATAATACAAGTTACTCGTTCCATATCATTCCTCTTTATCACTTTCCTTTTCTTTTTTCTTTTTAATTTCTAACCTCTTATCTGTACTTTTTCTTCCTAACTACTTCTCAATTCTTATTATTACTCCCCACAACATATCCACTCTTCCATCTTTCTTCATATCATTGGCCATAACAATTATTATTATATTTTAAATACATTATAGTATTACCTTTAATAGTCCTTCGTAAACATAAACATATTTTGACGTTAGATTTTTCTTCCTTAAATTCCTTATCTCTTCCTTTCATGCTCGTTTGACTTTTACATATTACATATTACAATATATAAAAACAAACTTAAACCCTAACTAATTCCCTTTAATATATCATATTATTATCATTAGAAAATATTTCGTAAACATATATATTTTTTGATGTTAGATATTTTTTTCTTCCTTAAACATTCTTTTCTTCTTTGCTTTCTTCACTAATTTTTAAACAAGCTATTTACATATATTACGCACACACATTACATTACATAAAAACAAACTTAAACACTAACTAATTTCTCTAAATTCATAACTCATCCACTCTTCTATTTCTTTTCACATTATATCCTTAATAACATTAATATTTTCATTTTAATAATACATATTAACAATTTCTTTTCCTCGCACATATTATTAAACCCTTCAATATACAAACCTTAATTTAATATTATTCTTAACCTCTTTTTCTCTTCATCAAATTTTAATTTCAAATTCTTTTAAATTATCTATTATCTTCCAACGGCTTTTTAACTTCTCTCTGTGAGACAATATATTTTTTTTTCAGTTGTAAAGGCTATCTCTCTCTCTCTATCACCCATCTCTCCTCCTCTCTCATCCTTCCTTCTTGTACTGCTCCCCCACCATTCTTTACTCTCATCTCCTCCTCGGCCTTACCCCCCCCTCGCTTATTCCAAATATCATATCATCATTTTTCCACACATCAATCTTAAATTATTTTTCATATGTTGATTTAAAACTTCACTAGTCACAAGTGTTTTTTAACCTTGATATCATGTATCCCTATTTTATCTGATGAAAACGCAGATATCACCTCATGATGATATTTGTTTTTGAAATGCGCATAATAAAATACTTGGAACTCTTTTAAACATCTTTTGGTCTTATATATATATATATATATATATATATATATGTGTGTGTGTGTATGTATATATATATGTATATTTGAAATTTTTCATTGTGATCATGTATCTATTTGTACTCCTGCAGAAGGGTATAAACCCCACACGTAGAAATGTCTTTCCTCTAATAAGACTGTTGTACCGCTATTTTTGGCCTCGTACATACATATATACATTTATACACACTCACATATACACACACACATATATATATATCGAAATAATACATTATAATTCAAGGTAAAAAAACGAGAAAATATGCCATTTACAATCCCTTTCCAATGGTGTTAATTCTGATAGATCAATATGTAATCGAAACATCCTATATTGCACGTTAGTCATTTTCACTCACCGGCACTCTACCTCTCGTCCCTAGAAAATGATACAATATGTCATAAAATATCGAAATGCTTTCTTGTAAATATCTTGAATTGGCTTGTGAACAATAAAGATCAAATAGAGTGCTGGAAGGAGCTTCCACCTACCCAGTGAAGAATCTGGAATATCATTGTGGGATTCAAGCGTGATATGATATTATAAGGAAACACTAGATATTAATGGAGTAGAACTGTCAGTCGAGAATGCAATAAAACTGTTTGCTGCATTATGAATGAATATTTAGGCATTTAAGTGTTTGATACATTTGCGAAAATAGCTTAGAAGAGCTATTTGGAAAATATATTTTTGTGAAAATGAGAAAGCTTCAGTATACTTATTTGAACGGGAGCAATAAGTTTGTTGCATAAATGAATCAATCCAATTCTCTTCTGAGATATAATGGTAGATTTCAAACGTAGAATAAAGAACTTGTTAGTTTAGATGGATAAATCGGAAATTTAATGGTCATATATGAAGGATATGATTCGAAAGTGATATCACTTACATTTATATATCTAGTATGAATGAAGATCTACTAAAGGATGATGCGAGTTTACTGCTATTTCTATAATACATGTATTTATGTGAAATAACATAAATGTATACTTCTTTGAATAAGTAAGTGTTTCTGTTCTCTAATAGCATTTATATCTCTGATAGTGAGTTTCAGTGAATGTAAATTATATCCTTTTATATACTGGTCACTTATCATTTGCACATATTTACATCTAGCCCTATATATATTGTTTCTACTTTTTTGTATTGTTTCTACTTAGCCCTATATATAATAAAATCAGTTCCTATATACTACTACCAAAATTCTATTTCGATTTAAAATTGCTCAGAAAATATTTAAGCGCATTTGTAAAATAGATTATCACTAAACTAGGTTCCATTTTACAAATGTATCAGTTCATTTCTCATATAGTTAACCGATTAACAGACACATTAGAATGCAAATATATATATTGGAGTTATAGGAACGTGCAGACTAACATTAATTACCTCTTCCTAAATTTTCGTTCGCTCTGTGCAGCGTGCCTCGTCCCATTCATTTAGATGACCTGCGTGAAGTCGACGCCATCATTCGCTACCTGCAGAATTCATCTGCAATCACAGATTCAACAGTGCCGACTGCAAATAAGCAAACATCCTAGGGAGATTCGGTGGCGTGGGCATCCGATCCACTTTGGATCTGGCACTGCTGGCCTACCGCTCCTCAATTTCCACCAGCCGCACCCTCATCAGCGACGTGCTCAGAAAAATGACGGTACCTGAAGTGGCCCTAGAACTTGAGCTGACTCTGGCCGGTTGGACAGTTGACAGTCCATCTGTCTCCCAGCATACAAAGGGCAAATGTAATTTGAACGATACCAGTGTGAAGGGCTTCCTTAAGGCGGATCGAGTATGGCTTGGACCAACATTGCCTCAACTGACTCAGATGCGCTTCGCAGCCAAACAGAAGTACGTAGCTAATTTCGGTGTTCGCCTTTTCAACCGGTACTCTTCTTGATGAGGAGTGCACATGCATTAGAGTGGCCCAAATCCTCGACCACCGCGTGTGTGAGCCACATAAATACTGTTGTGCGCTTCTCCTTACGTGTTTGGCCTGCACCCACTGTCATATCACTAGATCGCAAATAATTTTCTGCGATATGCCACTGACAATGACATAGTGAGAAGGAATATGGATGCAGCTAGCTTTGCATTACAACTGGTGCCAGCTATTCTTGACCGCGGAAATGGCAAGCGCCTCGATAGAATTACCCTCTTCCCATCGTACGAACTAAATCCTTCATTTCGGACGCCACATGCTGGGACACGTTCTCCGACTCCAGCTTGGTCGCTTCGACCACCAATCACCGTTACCACGGCCCGCAATTCAGAAGAGAGGAACACAAGGAATTACCGGAGTTTTTCCGGTAGTACCTGTTTGAAATGATTGCCGTCGATACCCCAGGCCTGCTCGGAGCTCGGACCGTAACATCCGAATATCAGCAGCCCATCTGATGAAGGAACCCCACGAGGTTGAGTGGCTGTGGCAGCGTGTGTCTCTGGCCAATATTCGCGGAAACGCCTTTGCCGTTTGCCCGTGAGGCGCAGCCAAAATACCACCCCGTTCTAGGTGCAGATTGTTCTCCCCCTCTCCGCCTCTCTTTCCTCTGTTTTATTATTTATGCATTTATATTCCTTTATTTTCGTATACAGCCCGATGTGCCACATTTTACACCTTCTCCGTTTTTTTCATTGCTTAACTATGTCTATATCTTTTTTATATAAATATTTCCATCATTGTATAGCATCAGTCTGTAATATGTAGCTGGCACACTGTTTATGTATAAAAGATAACAAAATAAAATTCCGTTTATATTAAAACAATCAACTTTAAATTATTTTTGTACAGACTGCCATGAAACTAATAAATTGACACCAACGTGACAATCACTACGCATTCATTGTCTCTCTATATGAAATTATTGTTACCATATAAATACTGATTTACATTAAAATAAAAATCATAGCAATATAGTAACATTATCACTTAAAATTTCTGTATACAAGGTATGATTTTTCTCTAATTTATATCGAAATAATATATTGATTTCAAATAATCATATAATTATTCGGAAGATTAGAACCTAGAATGTTTTGCTATATCCTGTTAAACTAATACTAAATATGTTACATTTGTTTACATCAAAATGCAGCATATTGTACATAGATGCTTTGTACTGAACTCCTCTCTATATATGGAGGTGATTTGGTGTGAATAGATCGCTGCTATTTATGTTTGTTGACGCAAAATATATACTTATTTAAGATAACACTATCAGCCCACAGTTCCCCCAGATTTTTTATGTCATATATCAGTATTTGCTAAACAATTTGGAAGTAAATAGTAATACATTAAAGGGGATATCAGCTAAATTGTTGCGCGTCAAATCCCTGGCCATAAACAGCTAAGGTACACTTTTTACAAATATAGTTTGCGTTTTTTCAAAGTTTTGGAAACATTAGATGTGCATAAAATTGTTTCTACTTTTTGGCACAAGGCCAGCAATTACCCAGCGTATTACTGGTACTTTATTTTATCGACCCCGAAAGGATGAAAGGCAAAGTTAACCTCGGCGGGATTTGAACTCAGATTGACAAGGGCCGTAACTCTATGCGTCAAAGCCTGGCGTCCGACCCTTTACCGATACTGCCAATCCACCGCCAAGGTTAACTTTGCCTTTCATCCTTACGGGGTAGATAAAATAAAGTACCAGTAATGCACTGGGTATTTTCTGGCCTTGTGCTAAAATTAGAAAGAATTATTTGTGCATAAATATGGCTACCGCAATGATAATTCATAAACAGATTAACATAGGATGACGTATTTTTAAACATGGAAATATCAGCAACTGAATCCATTTGTAATGATGTCTCATATTTCTGAATTTATGATTGCACCTGGATAGTATACAATTCCCTTCTTCCTACATGTTTATACTAGAAATTTAGTTTTAGAATGATAGATAGATCGTCTTCCACTAAACTTGCGCTATCTGTCAAAGCAATAATTTGATATATAATTTCTTTCTCTTATCCAACGGGATAGTGTACAATGATTTACGTCTTTACAAAACCATTTAATATACACTATCTTTTATTGATCCCAGAACAATATTTACAATAAGCTGTACTCACAGGTCGTATGTAACAGTCTTTACGATTATCTATATAACTGGATTGGTTCGACTTAGATTGACTCTACCTGGTATGTTAAACATTATTTTCTTTTCCAGATAAAAGATATCACATCATTGAAAAATCCTACGAATGACAATTGAAACCATGCACGAGGGTGATGTCACTTTTCGGGCTGCAGAATTCGCCAGGAAATAATAGCATAATATATTCAATTGTGTATTTATATCATAATAGCTACATTATTTAGGGTCCAAGCAGAATTTTGACATTTGCTTCAATCACCTTTCTTTAAAACACTTAATATCTCCTCTCCTATCTCTCACACTCTGATATATTTCACACAAATAATGGAGCAAGCGGAATATATTTTTTTAAGTTATATTGTTTTTAATAACGTGAAATAGATTAAGTAGAAATAGAATATCCGATTCTTCCCAGTTTCATCTAATTTTTAAGTGTCTGCAATTTTAGTTTACCAAATATAATGTAAATTCATCACAAGGAATATCTGTTGAAATAAAATATAGTGCCTCAAAGGAAACTCAACCAGAATGGGTTTCATTATATAGGGAAATAGGTGTATTTATTTTTTTTTACTGCATGCATTATTACGTTAATTTCATATCGAATAGAACTGTTTAAATATTTGATATAAAGAAACACTACAACGCGTACCGTAGTCCTTTTACATTCAGTAAAGCTGTACCCTATTTACAATATGTATTCTAAGAAATTACATTTTTTATAAGTGCTAAAATTTCCAGATAGTTAAGATTTCAAACACAACACTGTACTTCACACCATTGATAAATAATTTGTGATTCGCGTTAATTAATTCTACAAAATATAGATTCAATGATTTCCGATCTTTTGAATACATGTTGTATGTCTTTGCTATTAGATTCACATCTAATGCTTTATTAAATGCTTTATTATGTGCCTACATGAGTAAGTGCGCGTGTTCCTATGTACAAAAATTCATAAATATACATATCATGTTTTATTTAAATGTATAGTAGAGCTGCGTGAATACGACCATAGGTAAACTGGTGAAGGCCTTCCTGTATATACAAGCCTACTACTCTGCTTAAGCAGACGTGGTTACAAAGGCATGCCAATTTTAGTCATAATTTCAAGAATTTCTAATATTCTTGCGATTTTAGTGATATTGTCTCTTAATACTATCAAAGTATATAAACATGTGAAGGCTCCTATGCAGCAATAGGAAGTTAAAGGCTCAATATGGAGGGGAAAGGCGAAGACTATTAAAACAAATGAGGAAAGAAAGTGGAAAAGGAGAGGGTGACATATTTTACATCTAGGTCAGAGTGATGTTTCGGCTGCGCCCCACGGAGAACATGGCAAAGGCATTTCTGTCGACAATGACCAGCTACACACGCTACAACTGCCACTCAGCCTCACAGGGCTCCTACCTGAGACTGGCTGCTATCGATCCGATTTCACGGAGGTATTCGGCTGTCCGGGGTTCGGGGAAACCTGGGGTTAAAACGTTGACCGATGCAAAGAGGAAGCGACCGGACAAGTTCCGATAATCGTTTGTTTCCCCGACCTCTGCATTGCGGGCTGCAGTACCGGGGTGTGTGGCCAAAGCAACTACGTTGGAGTGGGAGTACATGCCACAGCATGTGTCGTCCAAGATGAGGGATATAACACCCTAGAAAGGGAAGATAATAATTCCATCAAAGCGCTTGCCGTCGCTACAGTCGAGGCATACAAGCTACTGTTATGAGATGAGGGAAAGATAGCTGCGTTGACACTACTTATTATGTCGTTGAGAGTGGCATATCAGGGGAAACGACTAGCTGTCTGGTTACATAACAATGGATTGAGGCCGAACTCATCGATGACAACTCAAGAACAGCATTTATGTTTCGCACACAAGTGGAGGAAGAGGAGTTTAGCTACTCCGATGCGACTGCAATCGTCATAAAAAAGAGTACGGATTGATGAAGAGGGAACCCAATCGAGCCAATTGCTGCTGTTTGACTGTGAGGCGGAACAGAGGCAAGCTGGATGGTGTTGGTCTAAGCTAGTCTTGCTCTGCCTGAAGATCGTTCCAGGTTCGTTGGACATGTGTATACTGATAAACAGAAAGACGGTTGGTGGTCCAGTAGACCAGAGCCCTTTCCAGTTCTTGAAACACGTCTTCTTTATTCTTGATACGGAGAGTAACGTTTTAAGCAGCTATTTATTCTATAGGTGTCTATCAAAATTTATTTCCTATATGAATTATAATATATGTGTTTCGACGTGTACCTCGCAGTTTATGTTTTAGTGTTATTCATGTATCTTTTCAAAATCGACAGTAATACATAGGCATATATATAATATACTAACCATATCGTTAATATAAAATCAACATATACTAACGCATTTACCTCTTGGTACAAACAAAGTATATAATTAGACATAATTCTACATTTGTATAAAATAGATACTGTTACTTTTCTTGGATAAACTGAGTGAATCTCTTTCGAACAAAGCAATGCATTTGATTATCAATTAGTTGACTGCAATATTACATTTTAAATTTGAATATCTTGAATAAATTATAGGTATGTTATCCGAATATGTTGTTGATAATCTTGTTTTTGTTACTGCCGTAGGTATTTATTCATGGATCTACTAAATCTGAGCCAATCCATTAATAAAAAGTATAAAATAATTAAACAAAAGTACAATATAAGAATAAATAAGAATATTTTTTAAATTCTGGAGCTGGTTCATTCATGGATCTAGTCAACCTTAGCTGATCCATTAATTAACTTGCTCCAGAATAAAAAAAATATATTCTTATTTATTCTTATATTGTACTTTTGCTTAACTTTTATATACAAAGATATGTGCCTTAGTGATTATTGTGTTCAATTCATAATCTTAAGGTCATGATTTCAATTCGTCTCCAAACTAGAGGGCATGTAGTGTCCTTGACCAACGTGCTGTATTTTCAGGTTACTTCAGTTTTCTGTGAGTTATGATATCAGTAGATCTAGTAACTTAACAAGATGGTCTCTTGGTGAAGATGCCAGTC
>OZ024742.1:157049925-157082425 GCA_964016885.1 Eledone cirrhosa | reverse complement strand
AGAAGAAAGATTAGAAATCCTAATACTCACATGTTTAACGAATCTTTAAAGACTGTCGGTGGGTGACATGTGTCTATAAGTTAAATTTACATTAGTTTCAAATTTTATATGTTATTTGTAAAAACAGTAAACAATAAAAATCAATTAAATTCGGCAGAACCTAAACACAACCTCAACCAGACTCTACAAATGTTTATAATCTTGTTAGTCATGTTGTTAGGATGCCTAGTCAATTATTTCATTTATGATTTGACATTTCAAATATCATTTTCAAGAGATATCTAATTAATACAAATTAACAATGTCAATTATATTGTGAAAATCCTGTAGCTAATTTTGTACCTTTCATATTACATATTTGGATACATGTGAAAAATGGGGTAACGAGAGATGAGTTCTATACTTTAACTTCTTTGGCATTTTCTAAGTTCAGATATATTCGTACTAAGCGAACACTTATCAGATAGGGATTATCTTTTTCTTGAACACAGAAATAAGAATTGTCTAATTCGTTTTGTCATCGAAAACTAGCAAAAATATGATATAATTGATTTTTGCTCTCCACCTGTAAGCTACGATAAATTCCAAGGTTTCAAAAAGGAAATATTGTTACAAGAATTACGTTAAATACAGCTGCCAGAAGATTTTAAATGAGAAGTATCAATTTTTATTTAATCCTCAGCATATATTTTTATTAATTCGCCTACCTCATCGTAATTTACAACTTACGTTGTAATCATGTGAATGAGAAACATATTTAATGTTAACATTTTCAGGAACAAAGTTGTCGAAGTTTAATTTTAAAGTATGTATATTTAGAAATATTTTACATCTTTTGTATAACTGTGGCTTTTCCTATAACAGGAAATTGAAAATCTAAAACCTAAATATTTTATGTGTTTTGAGTACGAAAAATGAATTACCAATTATTAATTACTTCGTTTTAATAATTTATTCATACCCCCCCCCCCCCCCCTTCTATTCTGTTTCAATTATTGCTTTTTAACTGCTCACAAGTTTAAGAAACATATGATACGTTTTCAGAAGAAACTGCGATAGGAAATATGGGAAATCTACAAGCAACACTAAAAAAGAAAAGAAATACAAACGTATTCGTTCAATTTACTGATGTAGTTGAATCGATGTCTTAAGTACTTCGGGGAATCTAATTAATATGAAACTAGAAATATTATGCTCGGTTTATTTCATATTTTTTGTATCAGAAATAAAGTTACTTAAATGTTTATACTTTATTTTCTTATTTTAATCTTAGCTTTTTCTTGTAGATGACAATGTATTTCACTCAACATTCTTTCTTTGGAAAACAAAAATTATATTTATATTTCCAATTGAATTACTACTGATGTATTTTCAAAATATTGAAATATTTAGAAATGGTTTATTAATATATTTATTATAGATTGATGTTACTTTCGTCGATTACAGATTGAAGAAAAACTTGTAGGAATATAAGAGATGCGTCCTTATATTGCAGGTGCTTAATTCCACTGTAAACACATTCTTCCCCATTAACAAATTGCAAGTGAAGGCATGGGGGCCCTAATCATGCGACTGATACTATCAGGAATATTATGGGCATTTTAAATTCTAATTTAAATATGACATTTATCTTTTAGTTATATTATGAATGGATGCCGTGTCAGATGCTATAGCACGACTGAAGTAAATTATAACCATTTATTTTCATATTACTCTATATATTGTTAGATATCTCCAGGTTTCCTTGATTATATTTCTCGATAAAAGATTAGATAATTTGATGAACTTCCAATACACTATGAAACATTTTACCTAAATATGTTCTTTATTAGAATATCACAGGTGTAGAATAAAGCAAAACCTGTTGTTTCGTATATGATGTCAAAAATGAAGGATTACGCAATGATAAAAAAAAACAATTGCCAGTTTTTATACCATCGACTAGAAACCTGCGTTAAATGTTTATGTATTTATATGAATAGCTTAAAATCTCACTAATATGATGTACTAGGGCACAACATAAACAACAACGTACACATAAGCATCGTCACCCAGACACAGACACAGACACATACACAGACACATACACAAAAACAGACACAGACACAAAAACACCCATAGATAAATCGCAAATGCATATACATACGCGCACACACACGAAAACACAGGCACATCCATACCCACATATACATGTATATATGTGTGTGCATGTGTGTTTGTGTATACATGCATATTTATCTATGAATATATATATATTGGAAAATAGAGTGACTGCGAAATATACATAAAGATTAGCAGACGCCTTCTTAGTAGACCATTGCACAAGAATTTAATATCATTGCTGCGAGAGTTCGTGAACGATTAATTAAAATATAATCTCATTTAATAACTTTAATACCATTTAAAGACTGTTCACTCTTCATATACACATTTACACACCACCTACATTTATGGAGGAAGAATAGTAGTTGTATTACAATATTTTTACTGCTTTCCGAATATGTGTTATTTGATCATCATTATTTTCATGTTATTTTATTTCAATTTCATTTATATTTCACTCACTCTCCGCTATATGATTGTCATACAAAGAAATGCCTTGTCCCTGCCTATAGGTGATCAATAATTCAATGCAAACAAACAGTTGGACAATAATCAATTTAAATTGAAATATCACAGCAAGTGATACATATATCGTCTTGTAAAGGGAATAGATTTTTGACTGTGCATAATCTATCTTCATCATCTCACGAGAAACCAGTTATTATGCATTTCTAATCTTCAGATTTAAACAACGATATTGCGCGATTATTCCTAGTTTAAAATGAAATTATTCTCGCAGTCGCACGCTCTCCTTTCATGACATCACGTCATTTCTGAAAAATTTCAAAAAAGCTTCCCTTATAAATTTTAGAAATTGATTAGATTTCTCTCCATGAATATCGTGATGAAAATGTGCTGTATCTGTTCTCTTTCTATGAGTTTGTGCCGATGTTTATGTGTTTATGTGTTTATGTCTTAGTATGTTTGTGTTTATGATTGTGCGTATGTTTTCTTGTAGTTCGTTTGTGTACGTTTGCGTGTCGTTGAGGAAAATGATTGATTTGATATTAACACTGATTAGTTATAATGATTTTCGCTTGTATTTTCTTTTAATATTATATTATAGAGCTCTCCGAGACAGAAATTACGTGAGAAATATCTCTTTTATTCTTTGTATCATGTTTGAAATTAAGTTGATAAGATAACTACTACTACTACTACTACTACTACTACTACTACTACTACTACTACTACTACTAATACCGCAACCACCACCACCACTACTATTACTACTACTACTAATACTACCACCACCACCACTACTACTACTACTACTTCATGTACGGTGTAGTTGATATGTTCAAACAAATTATTATACTAGTAACTTTAGTTACAATACTGGCCGTTATTTTAAGAAATTCAAAGTTGATATGAGGGAGATAGGATATCATAATAGATGTACTATCTACAATACAACAAATTATGTAACTTGCCAGTCTTCTACTTTTTCTGACGAAATAGCACTTCATCTTCACAAATGTCATGACAATAATACGAAAGAGACGATGGACAACGGATTCCTAGATACAACTGATAGTCATTACCGAAATGTTGCCATTTCAAACAGTTCAGTCTATGACATCTCGCCTTTGAACACAGATGTATTCTCTGAGTAGAAGTATAAAATAAAGTAGTAATATCCTATGTTGTGCATATATTATTTACAATCAATTCCATTTAACGATATAAAAAAACGGAATAAATCCCATGTAGCTTCGATTATATATCTGCTTAAACCGTGGGCAATCATCATTAACAATAACATAAACCCAGGCAGTTCTTATTTGTCTATACGTCGGAACAGCTCTCATATTCAAATTCATGTACACTAACCGTACTAATGATTTCTAATTTAGGCACATAGCCAGCGATTTTTTGAAAGGATTGGCATGCTTATCCGGATTGGGAGTGGTATCACGGCTGGTGGATGTACAGTCAGTCTACTGGAATTCGCAGACAACATGGTGTTACTTAACTTGACAGAAGGTTATCTCCGACAGTCACTTGACAGTTTGCTGTCAAATTCTTCATGGCTGGAAGGAAAATCAGTGCTCCGAAAACTGAGACATTCATCCAGTCAAGGAAGCCCGAGCAGTCCGAATGGAATTCCACTGAAGCAGGTGGAAAGGTTAATGTCTAGGGGGTTTATTCATAATTGGAAGAAAGCAGGCGGCTGAATTAAGTGCAAGAATTGCAAAAGGTGATGCAGTAAGGCTCTAGCTTCAGTATTGGGTAATCAGAAGAATGGGGGTAGGTGTTTAATAGACATACTCGTTATCTTCAATTCAGTATTCGTGCCAAACCTTACATATGAACATGAATCTTGGGTAATGACCGAAATAATACGATCTCGAATTCAAGTGGCCGAAATGGGGTTCCTCCAAATTATCTTTCACGTAACATTAGACAAGAGAGTGCATAACTCGGAGAGGAAAGATTCATTCCAGGTAGATACTCTACTTCTTCAAATTGAGAGACACAATTTCGATAATATGGCGTGTGGTAATAATGTATCAGGATACATTGCTAAAGATTTTACGGGAAAAACCAGCCGGTAGGAGATCAACGAGTAGATAAGAGTAAGACGGTTCGACAACATCCATGAACTTGGCTGTATCGCTCGGGGATGCCAACGGATCAGCTGGAGATGGTTGCCCCTGACATAACCTACTGTAAGGAGTGTTTGAGAAGTCTGGACTCACGAAATCAAACACTCCTTCCAGCAGGTTCTGTCAGAAGCAACGATCTCCTGCTGACTCTGGCCTCATGACTTGGGGTCAAGATAAAAACGTCCACGCCGTGGACCTGGGTGTATTGATAAGATCGACAAGATACTGTTAATCCTATCACCACCACAAGCAACTGGTGGACAAGATAAGAAGAAGAAGCTTCACAACCCTGTCGAGAATAAGTGGGCAAATATTAATAATAATAATAATTGTTGCTACTTTAGGCACAAGGCCAGCAATTGCCCTGTGCATTACTGGTACTTTATTTTATCCACCCCGTAAGGATGAAAGGCAAAGTCAACCTCGGCGGGATTTGAACTCAGATCATAAAGGGACGTAACTATGCTGTAAAGCCTGGCGTCCGACCCTCTACCGATACTGCCATCCATTATAATAATAATAATAATGTTTTCTTTATTAACCACAAGGGTTTACATAAACTAGACATTAAGGACAATACAGGACGGTACAAATGGGCATTTCTGCGTGGAAAATACAAAAACTGAGGATGTAACAAAAAAAACCATGAAAAATTCCCCAATAGAGGGGAAACTTCCAGGGGACATTTGTGGAGAAAGCCCATTAAAAAGCCACAGTGACACTGACCACCAGGGAAAGTGCCCTCTCCCAGTTTTCCACCTTTAATTTACAGACACATACTCAGAGAAGGCCCATTCACTCGGGCCATTCTTGCTTCTCTCACCCATCTTTCAACAAAATGCTGGGAAGAGAGCAGTTCCCTCTCTACCCTGATTTTCCTTTTCAAATGAAATTTGAAAAAGTCAATCAGGGCATCACCGAAGCGATAAGTGCTTGTCTTCAGCCCTTGCAAACGTGTCCACCGTACTGTGTATTTCGCCATGGCGACCAGACAGATAAAACTGCCTGTCCTTCCCGGCTAAAGGAAGAGGGCGAGGCAATCTTCAAGATGGATTCAGCTGATAGCCGGACCGTTCTACACGCAACAGCAGGTCTTCGACATAAACCCAGATGGCACCAATTCTCAGACACTGGACGAGTGCGTGCAGGACGGTATCGTCGCCCTCCGCGCATCTCGGACATGCCCGGCTGACGGCACCTCCATGCCTGTACAGTTTATACCGAACTCGCTAGGCACTTCGGTAGCACTGCCAGGCCAGGGATTTCTAGGAGTTGTCCATAGACCCCGGCCCGAAAGTTCTTCCGAAGAGATTGGCTAGTAGATTTTCGTCGATGCCTAGAGTTTCCCCAAGTACGTCGTCGCTTTTCCCCTCCACTAATCCTCTATAGAACGCTGAGGTGGAGTTTCTACCGATCACATTTCCCGAGTGTGAGTGCCTGAAGACATTCCAGTCTCCAAGCGCTCCATCTCGGTCTTCGCTTGAACCAGGACTGCAGCTCCGTCAATGAGACGAGCTCGGGAAAGACGCGTTTAACAAATGGCGACCACAGCTGATCAACGTCGAGGAAGAGGTAGATATGTCGTAGCCTCAGCGCGTGTCTGCGGATCATCAGCCACGGCATGCCCAGGCCTCCACTTAGCCGGTATTGACAACAGATGGACCGCCTGACCATCGGAGCGCGTCCCTTCCACAAAAAGTGAAAGAGCAAACACACCAGCGTAGTCAGGCGGGGCTTAGGACAAGGTACGACGGTCAGGCTGTAGCAGATGACGGACGCAATGTACGCGTTAGCCACCTCCGCTCGACCTTTACGGGATAACTTCCTCTCCGCCCATTTCTGGGTGAGAGAAGCCACCCTCCTCGTCACCTCGTTCCAGTTTGGAGGTCCGGACCGAACCAGACCCCTAGCAATTTAACCGGTCCGTCCGTCCAACGCCCGACGACGCTGTTGGACGGCATGGTCCTGCCTCTCCAGGTGCCGAGCTGCAGTCCCACTGACTTTTCCTGGTTGAACATTGCTCCTGTCACCGCTTCGTATTCTCTTAGTGTAGCGCCGATCGCCTCGATATGCCTGGCGTTCGACACTACTACGGTGACATCGTCCGCATATGCTGACACGGATCTTCCGCATCCTAGTTCACGCAGGGCGCCCCTCAACGTCTCCAATTTGTGCAGTAATTGCTCGAGAGGGAACATACTTCTCGGACCGAGCGCATGATGTTGGACGTTTCGGAAAGGTGACCGTTCACTCTCACCACAGAGCAAATGTCGCTGTACATGGCAGCGATCCAGCCTCTGAAGACGGGCCCCAAACCAGCCGCCTTCAGGACTGCCGCCAGGTAACGATGGTCGACCCTATCGAAAGCTTTCGACTGATGTACATTGTTGAAGGACCCATCCGTGCCAGGTTCCCGAGCTATCCTCTCTACGATGTATCGCATGAGGTGGAGATTGTCGTGGATGGATCTGTCCAGATTGGCGCAAGTCTGCGCCTCTCCCACCAGGCCACCGACGACAAGCGCCAACCTCTTTGCTAGCACCTTGGCTAAAATCTTGAACTCTGTGTTTAGCAGAGTTATGGGCCTGAAATTATCTATATTATCCCCCTTGTTCGGATACTTTCTCAGCAGCGCCTCCGCTCCTCGGCGCACAGAGCTGGGAATTCTCCCGTTCTGTTGCCAGTTGCAGTAGACGTCCGCTAAGAGGCTTCCGAACAAGTCTGGCACCTGTACGTAAAGTTCATAGGGCAGACCATCCAAACTAGGCGATTTACCCCTAGTGCAGCCAGTCATTGCCTCCCGTACTTCAGCGGCTGTTATTGGCTTTTCGCAACACTCCGCCTCAGTGGCCGAGTGCCTGGCACTCCGTCGAGGTAGACACTAAAGTCCATCCCTGAACCCGACCACCGCTGCCCCCGACCAGCTGAGAGAAGTGTCGCTGAAAAGCTTCAGAAATTTGCTCGGATCGAGTAGCATGCGCACGTCGTGGTCCACGAAAGACCGGATCGTGGCTTTGTTGCCACGACGCGTCTCCGCCACACGGGCCCATTGAACGGCTTTCGTCCCCTCGTGTCTGAGAGCAAGCAACCTAGCTCTGAAACGCAGCCTTCCTGCTTTGCATTGAAGAATTGGCCAAGGGCCGCAAGTACGTATGTCGCGATGACTTTGCTAAGCGCCTCGTCTAATTTTCTAACTAATTCTCCCTCTGCTCTATTTTTCTATATTGCTAAAGCCTTACTAAACCTAATGGACTCTATTATAATCGCTCTTTCCAGAGCAAACCACCATTTGCTGTTGACGATGGCCCACGTCAACGCCCGCTTAACTAGTTCGCTAATCCGGTCTCTGAAGGTTTTGCGCGCTGGTAAGGACGCGTTTAGCTTCCAGTAGCCGGTCCTCGTCTATGAAGCCTATCTAAGTCAAGCACACAGATCATGAATTTGTGGTCCGTGTAGCTGAATATCTTGAATTATAGACAGCCTATGCTAGACCTATCTATTTCCCTACAACATACTCTATCTAGATATGATCTTGTTGATCCCATGCGGTTTGTCCTGTCCACATTGGCACATTCGGGAAATCCAATCGGTACCTGTGAGACAGTTCAAAACGCCTGAGCAGGTTGGTGAAGCTCTTGCACCCTCCTCCTCTTTCCGCTAATCCCACACAGTCCCAGCGTACATCTAAGATCCCGTTCCAGTCGCCCACTAACACTAAAGAGACATAGAATGGTCTCCAGACGCCGGAATAAATCAGGCCACCCTGTTCCTATCGGGGCATAGACGGCCACTAACCTGAAAGCTTGCCCGTCTCCGCTGGTCACGTCCAGCACCACCAACTTACCTTCTGGGTCCAGGAAGATGGCCCGTATGGCGAGATCCAAACCTCTCCGAAAAAGCCCAGCAAGAGGTAAGTGCTCGTCTTCAGCCTTTTCAAACGTGTCCACCATAATATCTCCTTCGCCATGGCCACCAGACAGATAAAACTGCCTGGCCTTCCCGTCTAAAGGAACAGGGCGGGGCAATCCTCACGATGGACTCAGATGATAGCCGGATCCGTCCTACACGCGACAGCAGGTGTTCGACATAAATCCACATAACAGCAATTTTCGGACACTGGACGAGTGAGTGCAGGACGGTTTCGTCGCCCTGCGCGCATCTCGGACATGCCCGACTGACATCACTTCCATGCCTGTAGAGTTATCTCGAACTGGCAAGGCTCCTCGGTAGCACTGCCAGGCCAGAGATTTCTGGAAGTTGTCCATAGGCCCCGGCACGAAATTTCTTCCGAAGAGATTGGCTAGTTCATTTTCGCCGACGCCTAGAGTTTCCCCAAGTACGTCGTCGCTCTTCCCCTCCACTAATCCTCTATAGAACGCCGAGGTGGAATTTCCACCCATCACATTGCCCGATTGGTCGAGGGCTGTGAGCGCCTGAGATCATTCCAGTCTCCAGGCGCTCCCTCTCGGTCTTCGCTTGACCCAGGACTGCAGCCCCGTCAAGGAAACCAGCTGGGGAAATACGTGTCTAGCAAACGGCGACCACACCTGATCACCGTCGAGGAAGAGGTGGAGATGTCGTAGCCTGAGCGCGTGTCTGCGCATCATCAGCCACGGCATGCCTAGCCCTCCACGTAGCGGGTTTTGACAACAGATGGACCGCCTGACCATCGGAGCGCGTCAATTCCACAAAAAGCGAAAGAGCAAACGCTCCAGCGCAGTCATGGGGGGGGGGGGGGGATTAGGAGAAGGTACGACGGTCAGGCGATTACAGATGACAGACGCGATGTACGCGTTAGCCGCCTCCGCTCGACTTTTATGGGATAGCTTCTCCTCCGCCCATTTCTGGGTGAGAGAAGCCACCCTGCTCGTCACCTCGTCCCAGTTTTTGTCTGTCTGGAGGTACAAACCGAACCAGACCCATAGCATCAAACCGGTCCGTCCATCCAACGCCCGACGACGCTGTTGGACGGCATGGACCTGGCTCTCCAGGTGCCGAGCTGCAGGCCCACTGACTTTTCCTGGTTGATCATTGCTCCTGTCACCGCTTCGTATTCACTTAGTGTAGTGCCGATCGCCTCGATGTGTTTGGCGTTCGACACCTCTACGTTGACATCGTCCGCATATGCTGGCATGGACCTTCCACATCCTAGTTCGCGCGGGACCCCCCTCAACGTCTCCAGTTTGTGCAGTAATGGCTCGAGAGTCAATACGTACAAGAGGCACATCCTTGCCGGACCGAGCGCATGATGTTGAACGGTTCCGAAAGGTGAGCGTTCACTCTCACCACAGAGCAGATGTCGCTCTGCATGGCAGCGATCCAGTCTCTGAAGACGGGCCCAAAGCCAGCCGCCCTCAGGACTGCCGCTAGGTAACGATGGTCGACCCTATCGAAAGCTTTCTAATGATCTAAATTGATCAAGGACCCACTCGTGCCAGGTTCCCTAGCTACCCTTTCTACGATGTATCGCATTAGGTGGAGGTTGTCGTGGATGGATCTGTCGGGAATGGCGCATGTCTGCGCCTCTCTCGCCAGAGCAACAACGACAAGCGCCAGCCTCTTTGCTAGCACCTTGGCCAAAATATTGAACTCTGTGTTTAGCAGAGTTATGGGCATGAAATTATCTATGTTATCCCCCTTGTTCGGATCCTTTCTCAGCAGTGCCCCTGCTCCTCGGCTCACAGAGCTGGGAATTCTTCCGTTCTTTTGCCAGTTGCAGTAGACGTCTGTAAGAGGCCTCCGAACAAGTCTGGCATCTGTACGTAATGTTCATAGGGCAGACCATCTAAACCAGGCGATTTACCCCTTGTGCAGCCAGTCATTGCCTCCCGTACTTCAGCGGCTGTTATCGGCTTTTCGCAAACTCCGCCTCAGTGGCCGAGAGCCGCGGCAGTCCGTCGAGGTATACACTAAAGTCCATCCCTCGTCCCGGCCCACCGCTGCTCCCGAACAGCTGAGCTAATTGACGCTGAAAAGCTTCACACATTTGCCCGGGATCGAGTGCATGCGCCCGTTGTGGTCCACCAAAGACCGGATCGTGGTTTTGTTGCCACGACATGCCTCCGTCACTCGGGCCTATTGAACGGCTTTCGTCCCCTCGTGTCTAAGAGCACGAATCCTAGTTCTGACAACGCAGCCTTCGTGCTTTGCATTGAAGAATTGGTCAAGGGGCAATTTCGCCGCAAGTACGTCGGTCTCGATGCATTTGCTAAGCGCCTCTTCTAATTTTCTAACTAGTTCTCCCTCTGCTCTATTTTCTCTATTTCTAAAGCCTTACTAAACCTAATGGACTCTATTCTAATCGCTCTTTTCAGAGCAAACCATCACTTGTTGTTGACGATGGCCCCCGTCAACGCCCGCTTAACTAGTTCCTCAATCCGGTCTCTGTAGGCCTTGCGCGCTGGTAAGGATGCGTTTAGCTTCCAGTAGCCGGGTCCTCGTCTATGAAGCCTATCTAAGTCAAGCACACAGATCACGAATTTGTGGTCCGTGTAGCTGACTATCTTGATTTGTGGACAGCTTATGCTAGACCTATCTATTTCCCTACACAATACTCTATCTAGATATGATCTGGATGACCCTATGCGATTTGGCACATTCGGGAAATCCAATCGGTACCTGTCAGACAGTTCAAAACGCCTGAGCATGTTGGTGAGGCTCTTGCACCCTCCTCCCCTATCCGCTAATCCCACACAGTCTCAGCGTGCATCTAAGATCCCGTTCAAGTCGCCCACTATCACTAAAGAGATCTAGAAAGGTCTCCAGACGCCGGAAGAAATACGACTGCCCTGCTCCTGTCGGGACATAGACGGCCACTAGCCTGAAAGCCTGCCCGTTTCCGCTGGTCACGTACAGCACCACCAACTTACCCTCTGGGTCCAGGAAGATAGTCCGTATGGCGAGATCCAAACCTCTCCGAAAAACCACAGCAACTCAACCCCCCCCCCCCCGACCCAGGACGGCTGGGAGATTCGTACACATCGTAGCCGCCGAAGATCGGTGCGAAGGCCCGTGCTTCGGAGATTCTAGTCTCGCTGATGGCCACTACATCTATGTTTAGTGACTTGAGGCCGTTGAGCAGGTGGCCCTGCTTCCATGACGACTCCAAGCCATGGGCATTTATGCTGCCTATTCTGAGTGAGGTCATGTTGAAATGGAGTGGAAAAGATGGGAAATACCACATACCGTACTTTTCGTAGAGGAAGGATGGTTTCTCCATCCCTTTTCACTTAATCGTCTGGTGAAGGGACCGTTGAATCGTCCCTTTGGCTGGTAGTCGGCTCTTCTATGAGTATGTCCGAATATACTCTCCGGTTGAGAGTCCCTCCTAGGTCTCTGAAATCACCAACTGCGTTGGGGAATTTCGTTTTAATTTTTGTGTATTGTTTCTGTGTTATTTTTACCAGTATTATGTTCGTTGGCGTTTTGATTGGTGCTGGTATTATGTAGTCGTGCTGTGAAATGTCTGTGTGTTCAATTATGTAAGTCATTAGTTTCTTGTTGTGTGTATTTATTGCCGTGCATTTGTTTTTCTGGGGGTGGGGTGTGGTTCTGCTATTTTCTTGTCGTTGTTGCTTGGTGTGTGTGTTTTGTTGTTGTGTTTGCGATGTTGGTGCTTGTGGTGGTGGTGTTGAAGGTGTTGTTGTTGTTGGCGGTGGGGTTGTCGTCGGTGGTGATGGTGGTGCTAGTGTGGGTGGTGATGGTGTTGCTGGTGTTGCTGCTGTGAGTCTCTTTGCAGTAGCCTTTACCCTTTTTTTCATTTCTTTCCTCCCTTTTCGAAGGCGACGATTCGCTGCTTCTGCGTTTGTGCCTTCTTGCGACTTTTGCTATACCTCTCCCACCTCACAATCCATGTCTGATTCTGTGAGGTCGTGGAGGGGTACCAGCTCCACTTTTTCACTTGTTGTTGTTGGTGATGTTTGCAGTGGAGTCTCTGTTGCAGCTGTATTTGGTATTGCTCTTGTTGTTGTTAATACTTCCACTGCTGCTGCTGTTCTTGATTTCCGTGGCGTGGGTATGGGTGCCACGGACCTATCGTTCCTGGTTGCCGCTTGTCCTGTTGCTGGTAGCCGTGGAGCCGGTTTCGGAAGGAGGGGGGGTTCTCCTTTCTCAGGGTCTTTTCGTTGCAGAAGGTCCTGAGGTGAGTCTTCGATCCATAGCGAAAGCATTTCGGGCGTTTGCCCTCAACACTTATGGGCAGTTGAGTGCCGTTATCGAAGTCTATCACATCCTGGATAGCTTCGATGCACTCCTTGTTGGTTTGGATTAACATCTCAATTGAGGTGCCGACCCAATTTTCTCTTACTTTTTTCTGTACTTGCAGTACAGTTGTTTTGTCCTCGATTCCGACAAGGAGAGACGCGGCCAGTCAGGAAGGGGCCATCCCGGGGGGGGGTCAGTTTGACCCTCGCAATGTTTTGCCCGAAGTAGGAGGGCAGCAACATCATTTCCTCGCTCCTTAGGGTCACTAAGGATTGAGCCTTTGCCTCCTGGGGTGTGGAAAAAAGCACGTCTACCGTGGCATATTTCTTGCCTCGGGTGATATGCGTTTTCCGCTGCCACACAGACCCTAACGCTTTTTGTATTTGAGGCTCTGTGGCTCTTTCATCCCTACGGGATTTTGTGCTTACAGTACGGTACCTGACCGTACAGTGCTGTTGTGTTTCGACAAAAGTTTTGGCTGCCTTGCAGATTGCTCGGTGTCCGGTTTTCGTCACCATCTTCTTCGCTTCCTGTAATTCCTCATTTGTTATGAGGATGGTTTCCACGTTCTTTGCGATACCTGCAAACGAGATTGGTTTCTCTTTGCTGCTGTTGTTGTTGTCGTCAGAGCTGCTGTTACTTTTGTTGTTGCTGCAGGTACTACGACTACTGCCGCCGCCGCTGTTGCTGTGGTTGCTGTTGTTGTTGTTGCTGCTGCTGCTGTTGTTGTTGCTGTTGCTGCTAATGCTATTGTTGTTTATGTTGCTGCTGATCCTGTTGCGGCCTCTTCTGTTGTTGTCCCTGTCACCGTTGCTGCTGCTGCTGGTATTACGGCTGCTACTGCTATTATTCATGACGTCAGACGAATGAAAAGGGTTTTCGTATTTACCGCACACCTTTTTCGTCGTTGTCGTTGTCGTGGAGAAATGTTCCATGTTTTTCTTTACTGGCGTCGCTTGCGAAAGAGAAGGGAGGGAGAGAGACACATTTAGAGAAAGTAGGAAGAAAGACAATCTTCTCTCTGCTGTAGTGACGATTGAGGAAGAAGACGGAATGAGTGGGAGTGACCTATGAAAATTATTTTTCGTAGCCATGTTTTTTTTGTTTAAAATAAATATTGGGCACAAAACCCTAATAGGCGGTTATTTAACCCTGAAGGGCCAAATAACGGGAGGAGGGTGTTTTTGTCTACAATTTGGTTAAAGTTTAAAACAATTTACAATTGTTATAGCGGTCAAAATTTACAATAACTTACAGAGCCGAGCCTCCGTCAACCATGGCATTCAATAATAATAATAATAATAATAATAATAATAATAAGAAGAAGAAGAAGAAGAAAACGAAGGAGAAGAATGGGGAGGAGGAGGAGCAGGAGAAGAAGAAGAAGAAGAAGGAGAAGAAGAAGAAGAAGGAGGAGGACTCATTCAGTATTTCTCTATAGGATAATAAATACATGACGAGATAATAAGAGTTGTTATTTACATAGAGCATATGAAGCTTACATATAAACAAGTAGGACAATAATATTAAAAACTACAATAGATAGAAACAAAATAACGGATTGATATTCCTCTTAAGAGGTAGTAACATAAACATCTTTGAACATAAGTCAGAGAGATTTTCGAGGTGCATTGATAAATAATATTTCATATTTTGAATGAATATTAGCTTAAAATCAACTGATTCAGCGTAAGTTTTTAGACATTGTAAATATTGAAAGAATTTCTGGATATATGTCCATTGAAACAGGAAAGTTTCGATGTTAGCAATTTTAGTCCTCTTCTTTATGACTATTACATCACTAGATATGACACAATCAAAGAATCAATCATAGTCAAGAAATAGTATATATTTTAAAACAATGGATTTCATTCCGAAATAGTTTATGGTAAAATAACAGTGAAAAAACAAAATAATAACAATAGAAATCTCAGTTCTCAGAATTGACGATAGAATAAATTTGTATGAAGAATAAAGACAAAAGTGCCCCCACAAACAACTCCCAGAACTATCACAATTCAAAGTAAGGTATACTATTGAAAAATATATATAAGCACCATACTTTGGTATATGTGGCGATTGCAACTAACATAAATATTCAAACATTCCCATACGTTATTCTAAATTGCCACCACACGAAATAACTGTCACGTAATCGATATATAGATTCCCCCAAATGACAATATCTGTCGGAAATATACTTCATATATAAACATCTTGAAATAGTTATGTTCAGATTTTAGAGATTGCAAAACAGATACAGCATCTTGATAAAAGTAGCTTGGGAATAAAAGAAAAAGTGAAGCAGATATATATATATACACACACACTTTACGTTACAGTGAAACACACGCGCATACACACACTCATACACGCATAAAACAGACTGTAGAGATATATGACATAGGTCTCATATTTGTTTATGTTTAGGATATAAATCCTAAACATAAACAAATATGAAACAAAATGTTTTACTTTTTTACGTATGTAAGAATTATCCAGTAGTTAGAGGCAATGATGATGAAGATGATGATGATGATGATTATGAATATAATATTACTCATAAACAATTTTTTTCTAATTTAGGCACAAGGCCCGCAATTTGAAGAGGAGGGGAAAGTCGATAACATCGACCACGGGGCGTGACTGATATTTTAAATTATCGACTCCGTAATGATTTTTTTATTATCCACAATGGGACAATATATCAATATATGCTACAAAGATGGCACAATTTTTTTTTTTTTTTGTAAAAATATTTTACAAGAAAGTCTAAAAAAATAAACATTAAAAAACAATACATTCCTCAATATTGAGAAGTTTCCGGGTTTCACTCGTGGGTAAAACCCACAAAAAGCCTGCTTGTGCAAGTGCCTTCTCTCAGTCCGCATCATCTAATTTACAGGTACATGTAATAATAAAGGTATCTTTATTCTCATATCGGGCCTTGCGCTCCATATGAAATAATTGCTTTAGCTGGTAAGCTGGGCAATTTTAGTTGAACATATGAAACCATAAATATGCTTTATGGAGAAAAAAGAACAATTAAAACAATATATGGTTAATTTGGAAGCGATTCACTAGGGTAGGAGCAAGCTTGAGGTCCTTAAATAATCCTCTGAATACAGAACTGGGTGGTCAGTTGAACGGAGACTGCTCCAACTCGAGCCCTCCAAGTTTATAATCACAAATATCACAAAAACAAAAAAACCTGAAAGGATAAATGGACACCGGAAGAGATTAAAGAAGTAATATACTGTTATTACTATACATAAAGAAAACATCCCAAAAGAGATACACAGCAAGTTCTTAAAAGTATGGAGAAAACTAAGTCAATATAGCAGACATTATTTGGACAGAAACAGGTTAGGAAATGGTAGTAGGGGTATTTTCACAAATAACATACTTGCAGATATGGAATCAATTGCGAGCAGGCAATGACCTAATTATAAAATAGGAAGGAAATTATGAATCTGATGAAGAGCCAGGCAGGAGATTTAATGAAATGTTTCTAATGAATCTGATGAAAATACCCAGGATAGTGGGAACGAAACAGAATCTGAAGACCAGATACTTGCTGAAGGAGAAGGAGAAACAGATTGAAGCAGGAAATTCTGAATGAGCTAACATAAGTTAGACGTACTAGTATGAATTTTAGTGGGCCATTTCAAATACCCTTAAATACCAACCATAATAAAACATAACATTTGGTAACTATGCAACAACAGATATCATAGAAGAATCAGATTCTGTTAGGGTAAATGAAACAAGATGTATACCTCTGAAAATACATACAAACTCAAACTTAAGAAGAAAGTCAAAATGGAGAAATAAATTTGAAAACGGATTGAATTATTGAGAGGAGAAATATATATATTGAATTAATTGATCTCTGGAAATAATATAAGCTCAAATAATGAAAGTTGAAGAGAATGTATGGAGATTCATCAAGCGAAAAGTGGATATCAACAAAGGAAACAGCGAAACAAAACGTTCAAGTAAAAGCTGAAAGAATACAATGATTTGAGAAGAGAAACTATATTTGTACGCAAAATAAATTGTTCACATAAAATGACAAATCATTTTAGAGAGAAATAGTAAAATGAACATTTCGTGGAAGAAATTGAAAACGTGTGGTGTATGATTTGGAGAGGTGCGAAGACAATAATGAAAATATAGGTTAGATTAGACACAGATGATTCCTCCACATATTCGCAAGAAGAAGTATGAGATTACATCTCAAAAGCATGCATAAGTGCGACATTCAGAAAGGATCATAAGTTAAAATCACATGGTAAAGTTAGAGTGTCAAAAATCTGGAAACAAGCAGTATTTCTTACAACAAATTAATAATGAAACAAAGATGAATATTCTATCGGTCCATAGTCTTTTTTTTCATCTCCTTTAAAGTATAAAACATCTTGCATGTATGGAAGAGAACGATTTTTTGCATATTAAACAAAACGATTGCCAATGAGGTTTATATGGATATAAATATGAAATCTTAAACGCATGATCTTTTAGGATTGTGATGACAAGCAAGGAAATCTACGTTTCGCGTGGATTGATTACAACATGTTTTCAAATTATATCACATATATGAGGTCGGAAAATGCTGGACAGTTCTCCAGTATTTGCAAAATTTCTGAAACAGAATATATCATTGTAGAAAACAAATCTACAATGATAGTTCAATGGAGTACTAATATAAAAAAATATTAGCACAACTGTGTCATTTTAAAAGGTGTCTCACATTCAACTCTATATTTTTTTTGAATAGCTCAAATATTCCTTACACGTTAGGGTAATACAATTGCCAACTGAAAAAAAGCCATAGATTTCATATGGATGAAAAAAACCTATATAACAAAATCAACGAGTGAATCTGAGTGATGCGAAACAATGCTGACATACGCTGAAATACATGAGGCTATGGCAAACTGCACGAGGGGCAAATCACTTGCTTAATATTGCCTGCCATGAGAGCTCTACGCTTAAATGCTAGACTATGACATTCTAGAGCATTTTGTCCAAGGTGTTAGTGACGAGGTGGGGCTTACTGTCTATGCTCTGGTACGGCAGACGCAAACATAAGCCATTGTGGTTAGAAACATTCCCGAAAACCACATTACTAGATACATGGTCCACGCGAATCTATCGAAAACTTTCGATAGGCTCGGACATCGGCACCTGGCCATTTTCTGCATGGCAGCCGGTTTCGGATTTATCTTCATCGAACTGATCACTTCAATAATCAACTCACCAAACCCATTTCATACTCTGACTCTAGAATCGCTACTGCTATAATTGTAGACGTTGAGAGATTATATGCGCATACCTGAATGTGGGTATCCATGTCGGCGTATACTGAGGACATCACTACAATGTGTGGAGCTCGAAACACATCGATGTGATCGATATCATTTCGATGGCGTACGTTGCAGTCACCGGTCAAAGATTAACCAGGATTAGCTGCGCTCCTGGTGATTTTCACTTGGGGAAGAAGGAAAATGGTATCTAACATGGTCGTTAAGCACTCGACTGTGGGGCCGCTTAAGTTATCCGTGTTCAGGTTTGGTCCTGCGTACGGCATGGACATGAAGTGGAACGAGTTACCTAGTATAATGGTTAATCTCATACAAAAATCAACTGAGATGAAGCTATCCCTGAATGTTCGATCATACACGGTGAACGGGTACATTGTATCCCACTTCTACAAATGCGTGACCGTTGTGCCTTGCTGTCGTCCCTTTTTTTAACGGTTCTGGAGGACTGCTCTTTTTCTCTTTGTGGGAGGGACGCTTTCCACCTGTGAAGAAATCCGTTTTCTCACCGGCTGCGGGGAGGAAGAGCATTCCAATGTGATGATGGGCAGACATTTCGCTGAGGCTAAGATATCTACAGCTTTTCCTCCACTAATTATATTGCCGTTAAGCTATTATTCATGAAATTGTGATGCCATGTTTTACAACCAATAATATTTCATGTAGACTCTATTTTTATGTGGTATTGATGCTTTAGAATATTCCAAACAACGATAGCGATTAGTGTTAATAGTGCTGGACTAAATTGAAAAGACTGTGTGTGTATATAAAAAACAAAGTGTATTGTATCCCGCGTTATACCGACTCGCAAAGATTGGAAACGTTTCTTATCATTAATACGCATTGAAACCAGTAAACCTCTTTTAAGATTGTGGGATTATTCACTCGTGATTGGGATATATTTCAAGCTATTCTGACATACTACTAATTTTGCTTCGTTCCTTTTCTTTTCAATTATCCACGCAAACATTTGTGGATATTGGAAAGCTCAGAAAAATAATTGATTGTTTTCTAAAGCTCCCCTTAAATCCTTTCTGTCCTTTTGTTGTGGATGTTCTCGCATCTGCTTCAGTGTTAGCTGGTATAGTTTCACAAATGGGATGCCCTGCTTTCGAAATGAGAGCATCATATATTATTTAACACTTACACATAGGAAAACATATTTTCTAGAGATACGATGTATTACTCACTGACCAATATACATATTTATTTATATTTAAGTCCATCAAAAATAGGAAACACTTTTCCACTCAGGAGCAGTCACTTTGTTTTTCATAACATTCATTTATCCTGAGAAAGAAGATAATACTCCTACAGAAGATCACATAAGAAACCAATCTTTTATAGTCCTTCTATCGCTTTATTATGCCAAGCCACTGAGTAACGGATCGTGCATTAGATCAGATCATATCAGTTCAAATCAAAGACATTCCTTCATTTTTACTAAAGCCCCACAACGAAACCCTAACATCACTTCTTCAACATGTTCCAACACTAAATATCTCTAGGAAAGATTACATTGTAGTTTATAATATGAATGTAAATGGTCAGTCAATTTAATTTTGTATGAGTACAACGTTTAATATGCTAAATGTAAATTTAATTTTATACTATAAATGGGTGTTCTAATACTACTAGTTCCTCCTCAGAAATAGTTCTTAAGAAATCTTAAGTGATATAACTCCATGGGCCTATGACCAATGGCGAATCTTTCCTTTTCCAAACTCAAAGCTAATTATAAGTATTCAATCAAAATTTTTTTCTGAGTAAACATAAATTAACACATATCAATCTTAAAGGATATACAATGTTTAATGTGATATTAATCCTGTATTTAGTTGTAAATTACGTGCAGAACAGAAAGGATTGGGGACAGAAGGAACTTTAATTAGTTTCTTCAATTTTAATAAACATTGTACACATGATTAACACTGAAATAATGAGTTTTCAATTACTGAACCTTCCAGCTGTCAGGAAAATTGTTGGTAATTATTCCGTACTGACAATGTTGTTGTTTTCTTTCGTTTTACTTAAGCATTAAAATAGGATTTTTAATTTAAACTTTATAATATTATTGCAATGCTTATTTATATTTGTTTTTACATTTAAAATGTTATCATCAATGTCTCTTTATTTCTGGATTGGTCTTACCGCTATCACTTTGATTGTGGTGGAAATGTATTTTTGATGAGAATGTTTTTCTATTACCGTAGGAAACGTGTCGTTTTAAATGTCTCAAAATGCTATATTTAGACCAGCAATCACAAAGAGTGAATTTTAATGAGTAAATGTAAATTTCATTTGGAGGAGAAGGTATTCAATACATGTCCATTTAAAATATCGAATATACAATATGAACGCTACGAATAGTTAAGCGTCAAATATATGAATCAATCAATTCTGTACATTTAAGAAGGTTAACTGCACCTTTGCAACAGTGAAGGCTAATTTTAAAGATGTATATATACACAATTCTATCTCGTGAATCTGATGCTACCTTTACAAACAGAAATTGTAATGATTATGAATTCACAAAAATAAATTATTGATTTTTTTTACTCCAAATATACTACATAATTTGCGTTTGCATGAACTTCTTTTCGTTTTAGGAATCGAAATCGTGTAAATACGGATACCATATATCTTATTAGAGGTAACATATCTCATCAATAAACAGGGCCTGAAACAATTATTATTTACTTGAAAATAGCCAAGACAAACCTCTACTTAAATGTTGAGTTGTTTTAAGGAAATAATATTTGAATACACGAATATTGCATCAGGAATAAAATCCCAGTGCAATTACTGTTGGACTATTGAGTGACTATCTCGGCACTTTCTAAAAGACCGCGGATGAGAATATCTATTTTTACCTATCGTAGCGTAGCTAAAATACCTGTAAAAATAAATTTTTGGAAAATAACAATTACAACACAATATCTCTCATACTTTTTTATCAGGAGTCAATGAAATACATATTAAATTTAAACAAACACACACACACACACACACACACACACAAACACACACACACATATATATATATATATATATATATATATATATATATATATATATATATAGTGAAAGATTGAAGAATATCGTGGTATGTTGTACAACAAGGGGTTTTATTTCAAGTATTAACAATTGTTTCATTGATCAGGTGTGTCTAAAGGTCGCTAATCACTCAAAGTTGCTTCATTCGACGTTAAATACAGTCTTTACGTCTGATCAATTACTCAGAATACTAGAGAACTCACATATGGCAATGGTATATATAGATACAGCGTAGAATCAAAACAATAACATCAATAACATCAATAATAAAATATAATGATAAAGAGGTAAAGAAGTTACAGATGTAAAAAGTAAAAAAAATAAAGAAATATGAAGTAAAAGAAACAATAAAGTACAGAATACGATAGTGGTGAGTGAGTGTCTGTATAGGAATGTGAGGGTAGAGGTGTTACTAACATGAAAAGCAACATTAGATACAAACATACGTGTAGAGAATGAGAGGTAGTAACAAATGACAGATAACAAATAAAAAGCATTAAATTAAAAATTAAGTGAGAGATACGTGGATGAGACATAAGGGCTACGGATAGACGGGGAAGGGGGCTTTTGATATGTGTGTGTGGTAAATGTTTTGCCTGCTGACTATCTTAACTTAATGGGGTTGATGTGGGTTCAGGGAGGGAGATGAAAGAAAGTTTAAGAGATTTATGATCGAGTGAAGAATCGGTCAGTTGACAGCTAATAACAGTGTAATGGTATGTATTCCGTACATTAAAATCCGGGTGGTTCAACTCGAATTTTGGGATTGCGGGGTCGAATCATGCTGGTTTTAAATGTGATAACATTGTAGCTGCTTCGTGCCTACAGAAAATTGATCTTTATATATATATATATTTATATATATAAATATATATATATATATATATATATATATATATATATATATATATATATATATATATATATATATATATATATATATATATATATATATATATATACAATAACAGAGAAAGCTAATAGCGATACTCGGACCAACTTCTATCTCACTCAACAAACATTAGGAAATAACTAAGTATATACCCAATTATACGTTTGGGGTGCTAACTATACTGTATTATGTGGAAAGTCGGCTGTATTATTTTATATGAGATGAAGTAAGTCCATAGAATCATTAGATAAAATATATACAGTATTTCTCCTCCCAATCAGTGTAAACCAACCACACAAACAATCATTTAAACGAGGCTATAAGTTTAAAATGTACTTATGAAGAAACAATAGATAAATGATATAGCTTCTTATCCGCGACTTATAGCTCCAAAATATTTACCTAATATATCTATTAGCCTGTAGGAATTGACTAGACATATAGTTAACTATACTTAATCAGGTACAAAACCAAAGTTAGAAGAAAAAAGGTACTTAAACCTCACCAAAATGTATATAATATATCTACCACCCGGCGGTTTCGTTCACTTTCTGCATATATATATATATATATATATATATATATATATATATATATATACTGTACATATATATATATATATATATATATATATATATATATATACTGTATATATATACTGTACATATATATATATATATATATATATATATATATATATATATATATATATATATATATATATATATTAGAAAGTGACGTTTTTTTACAAAATGAAAAATAACCGAGGTGTCCTACACGAGTGAAAGTATAAAGAAAAATAGATGAAATCAAAAATGCAACTGTCTCATTTAAAGTCTTATTTAGAGTCTTATTTTTTTTTTAAATATATATATTTATTTGGTTCCTTTAACGGCTTTGCAGTTCTTCTGCTTTTCAAAAGTAGAGTTGAGATGGAGGGTATTTGGTTTTTCTCACATCTGGTTGGTCTTTGAATGTTACTTGTTTTATACGGAACAAAGTGGCTCGAAACTAAAGGTTTTTAGAGAAGTAATTTGATTGTTTGGTTAATATGTATAATAAATGTTGCGCCAGTTAGCGTTACAAAGTTCTTCAAACAGTTTGTTTTTTCATATATGAGTGTTTGAATTACTTTTTACTTAAACAAAGGCCTCACAAAGGCTTTTTCCCAAAAAATGTAATCTGATTGGTTATAAATGAAATTATGACTGTCACATGAACAAGTTCATTAACAATCGCGCCCGTATTTCGGAATTTGTTTTGTAGCCTTTTAGATAATTTTATGACAATAAAAAAGTGGCTCACGAATGCTTTTTTTTTTAAATGCAATTTGACTGGTTATAAATGAAATTATGATAGTCACGTGAACAAGTTCCGCGCCCGTATTATATATTTTGTAGCCGGTGTATTGGCGGTGAAGGCCGGTGAATTGGCAGTATCGGTAGAGGGTCGGACGCCATGCTTTGACATATAGAGTTACGGCCCTTGCCATTCTAAGTTCAAATCCCACCGAGGTTAACTTTGCCTTTTATCATTATGGGGTCGATAAAATAAAGTACCAGTAATCTACTGGCTAAAGGCTGGCCTTGTGCCAAAAGTAGAAACAATTATTTATTTTGTAACCGTTTAGAGAATTTTATGACAAGCAAAAGAATGGTCAAGAGAAATGGGATGAACAATTGTTCGCTGAGGTGTCAGAGTTCAGATTTTCTATTGAAATAAAGAAAGTAAACATATGTATGTTTATTTGTGTGTTTGTGTGTGTGTGTGTGTGTATAGGAAGATAATTATTTTGGTAGAAATGGGGGAGGGAGTTGTGAGTGTGTGTATATGTGTGTTATGTGTGTGTGTGTGTGGGAGTATGTTAAGATGTAGAGAATATATATATTGTGTGTGTGTGTGTAGGAAAGTGATTATATTAGTAGAAATGGGGCAGGGAGTCGTGTGTGTAGGCGGGGGCTGTTATGTGTGTGTGTATGGGTGTTATGTGTGTGTGTATGGGTGTTATGTATGTGTGGGTGTATGGTTAGCATGTTAAGATGACGAGAATCTATATTTTGTGTGTGCGCCCGCCGCGCGCGTGCGTGCGTGCGTGCGTGCGTGTGCGTGTGTGTAGAAAAATTATTCCGTTAGTTGGAATATTTTGGAATGAACATATTTTCCTTACTTATTCGTATTTGTTCTGTTGTATTGTCAGCGCAAACGTTTGTTAACTTTTATTTACGTCGGGTTTTTATTTTCTACTTTAGAAAATAAAAACCAATCAAATTACTTCTCTAAAAACCTGGCGTTTCGAGCCACTTTTTTCCATATAAAACAAGTAACATTCAAAGACCCACCAGATGTGAGAAAAACAAAATACCCTCCATCTCAACACTACTTTTGAAAAGCAGAAGAACTGTGAAACCGGTAAAGGAAGCAAATAAATATATATATTTAAAAAAAAAATAAGACAACAGTTGGATTTTCGATTACATCTTTTTTTCTTTATATATATATATATACTGTATATATATACTGTATATGAAGAAAAAATAGATAAATGATATAGCTTCTTATCCGCGACTTATAGCTAGAAAATATTTACGTGATATTTCTATTAGCTTGTAGAAATAGACTAGTCATACAATTAACTACACTTAATTAGGTATAAAATCAAGGTTAGAGGAAAACATGTACAAAAACCTGACCAAATATATATAATATCTCAACCCGGCGGTTTCGTTCACTTTCTATATATATATATATATATATATATATATATATATATATATATATATAATGTAGGAGGCGAGTTTTATTGTAGTACAATAAAGCAATGCAGATATCGGATAAGAAGCACTCTACAGTTTGTGGGACTGGAGTATACATAATATATAAGAACATATGTTGATTTAAAACTGAACTATCCACAAGTGTTTTTTAGCCTTCATATCATGTCCTCCTGTTTTATCTGATGAAAACGCAAATATTATTGCATGATGATATTTGTTTTTGAAATGCGCATAAGAAAATACATGGAACTCCTTTAACCATCTTTTGTTCTTATATATTATATATATATATATGTATATGTACATATATATATATATATATAAATATATATATATATACTGTATATATATATATATATATACATACTGTGTATATATATATATATATATATATATATATATATATATATATATATATATATATATATATATATATATATATATATGTATATATATATATATAAGTATTGAAGTTTCCGTTGAAAATGGAAAACGTCATAGGAGTGAAGAGTGATCTATGTAAGTACCAGAGCTAAATTTAATGTATACTAAACAATACAATATAATTACCTCATTACCAGAGATTTCCCGAATAAGACGGATACGAAAAACGTCCTCATTCGTTCATCGGACAAGGCAATTTAAAATATAGTGAAATATTTGAAAAATCTCCTCAAGAAAGGTAAGAGTTTAACGGGCAAAAGTAAACAAACCAAGACATATATAAAAAAATAAGGAAATATAGTTAGGGTATGTGTATAAATGGGTATATATTCACTCACAAATGTACATATGTGTGTATGTATAAATGCATGAGTATAGTGAAAATGTGTGTGCATAAGTGCGTATATGAGGGTAAGCATAATAGTGTATGTGTGACCAATACACATATAATATAAGTTGAAAAATAATGTACATCCAGATATAGGTATTAAATATATACACATACAAGTATAAAAGCACGCGTATAAACACACACGCGCGATCATTTATATGCTGAAGATAAAAAGGGAAGGGAGTGTATAGTCAAAAAGAGTCATATTCGATACATATAAAAATGAAACAATATATGAGAAAGAAAAAAAATGTTGTTTAAATCAAAGAGAAAGTAAGATGGAGGGGTTATCAATTACAAATTAATACTAGAGAAAAAGAAAACAAACATAGGTTCGCACGTACGCACACATATATATATATATAAATATATATATATATATGAATATTTACAGGCAAAAACGCATGCATACATACATATATACACACGAAGCACACATATATATACATATCTCGGCACACGTATATCTAAGCACACGTACGTACGCGACTATACATATACACATATGCATACACACACATACAAACATATACATATATATATAAATATATACACGTACATATACACATACGTTCACCCACATACACACTCGTAGAAAATATAGATATAAAAACACACATGCTCACATATATAGACACACACACGCACACACACGGAGGCGCATACACACTCACACGCATAGATACAAATTATAGACCAGCCATATGAAAAAAAGAAATACAAATATAAAAGCGGCTGCGAAACAACAGGATATATCTGGAGTTGAAAACGCAGTGACAGTGATATCAGGTAGTGAAAGAAAATGGGGAAGTAATGTGTGGAATTTGAGGATATTAGGTAAGTGAATCAATAAGTAGGGAAGGGGTGGGTCACTTCTGGATGTGAAGTGAAAATAAAAATAAAAATGAAAATAAAGTTAAAAATGAAAGTAAATCAGAAAGAGAAGTCTGTAAAGAGGATAATTTAAGGAAATTGAAGAACAAGAGTTTATCTTTCCGTGTGTATCTGAAAGTGAGTTAAGTTTATATGAGCTGGAAAGCAAGTTTGATTTCATGTGTGGGCAACTGTTGAACATTTTTGTTTTTGTATTTAGGCAGGTTTTGGTTATTTATCGTTCTGTACATCCAATATTTTTCACTTATACAGAGTGCGCATCTTCTTGTTCCTCTTGTATATTCTTTAGATTGGTTCAAAATTGACCAATCCAATTTATATTGGATACCTTGGACTTTCAAATCCCATATTCTGCTAGCCATAGCTGTTGTAAATCGTTTTGAATTCGTCTTGTGTCATACCCACATATCGTTCGCTGGTGGCTGGTAGGTTGTTGCTGATGGTTGTCACTTTAGCCGCATATACAATGTCTTTGGTGTTGCATTTACCTTGTAATGGGTATTCACTTTTGACTCTACAGGAGCAATTTTGATGTTCTCTGGGTGATTTCTTATTGATGATATAAGATTAATAGGGGGACCGCAGGAGTAGCTAATTTTGACACAGTTTCTATTGAAGATCTTATAGTATCTATGTGTTCTAGGGAAATGTTTATCTAAGAACTCTAGGAATGTTTTGCCTACATTAGTTTTAACTGCTAGAGAATAGGGGGGTGTGAACCAGATTATTTTTCTCTTCCTATTATTATGTTTAAATGAGTTAATATTGTTGGGTATGTACGTAATCGGTTCGCTAAATCCGCTATTTTGAAGGGCTTTAATATAATAGGGAGATGCCTTATTGAAGATAGCTTCTAAGAAAGAGTGGGTGGAGATCCTACGGCTAATATTAGGGATAAGGTTTATAAAACCTATAGGAGGATGGCAAGAGCCTTTATTTATATATTTTAAATTTTCATTAGGTTTATGGTACGGTTTATAAGAAGCAGTAGGCAGAAATAGGTTTATATCTAGAAAATTAACATTGGAAAGGTTAGTGTCAATAGTAATTTTAAGATTAAAACTAGCGAAGGTTTTTATCAAGTCATTCCTTAATGTATCTAAGTTATGGCTTATGATGGTATGGTAAAGTATTAGACTATCGTCGCGATAAAGCCCCAAAATATGGTTAGGGATTTTTCTTTAAGTGTGTGTAGGAGAAATAGGCCGACTAAATCACAAACATCAGCACTGTCAAAAGAACCCATCGAGACATTGAATGGGTTCTCTGGGTTAGATATATTTACTTATCAGTAAAGAGTAGAGTGTTTCTAGCATGAAATATGACATTCTCTTCAATATTAGAAATATTGGTAAACTTTCTAGCGAAATTTAAGGCTTTCGCTAAAAGATGCTGAGTGATAGACGCGTAGAAATCTACAATGTCAAATTGGGTGAATCTAGAACTATTTTTATCTTTAATATTATTAAAGCAATGTACTACGGAAGAGCTATTTATCCATTGGAGTAATTGAGACTTACTTCTAATCTGTGTGTTTATATTATTTTAAAAAAATTTGCTAGCAAGACCTATATCATTCTTAGCAGGGTTGATTAATCTACAACTAGGACGATTAATAAAGTCAGGTTTGTGATCTTTAAGGGTGATATAGGCATTAAGTTTAGCAAGTTTTTCTGCCCTATTATCTATTTTTAAAGAACTAGCTAATTCTTTAGCTTCCTTATTTATATTATTATACGTGTTTATATTAGCTATTTGGTATTTAGAGGTGATGTTATCTATTAAGAGTTGGTCATGTAAATTATTATTAACTTCATATAAGTTTTTAGTTTTGTCGGAGAAAATGAACTTATTTTTAGAAAATTTGAATATTGAAATATCATTAGATAGTTTAGATTGAAAAGGGTTAGAATACTTACGAAAATTGATAATGTTGATTAAATTAACTAAGTCTAGTTCAAAAGCGGTCATATCTTTGCGGGTATTTATGAGTTTTGATATCAAATATTCCGTAGAGTCCGTGTTAAAGTGTCCATCGAGAATCAGAGCTTTCCATCTCATTCTTTTAACAACTTTCTCTACTTTGTCTATCAGCACTTTCGTGTAGGAAGTGTTAGAAGGTGTTGGGATATTATTGATAGAGTAATCCAAAGGATATTTATCCATGTTCAGTATTGGTTTAAAATCCTATTGACTGAAGAGTGCTCGACTTTAAAAGGCCTGCAAGGTGCCAATATCATAAAAATTGTAGAATATGCTACGATCATTCCCTTGGGAGCTGTATAGGTATTGAAGTTTCCGTTGAAAATTGTAAACGTCATAGGAGTGAAGAGTGCTCTATGTAAGTACTAGAGCTAAATTTAATGTATAATAAACAATACAATATAATTACCTCATTACCAGAGGTTTCCCGAATAAGACGAATACGAAAAACGTCCTCATTCGTTCATCGGACAAGGCAATTTAAAACATAGTGAAATATTTGAAAAATCTCCTCAAGAAAGGTAAGAGTTTAACGGGCAAAAAAAACAAAGCAAGAGATATATAAATAAATAAGGAAATATAGTTAGGGTATGTGTATAAATGTGTATATATTCACTCACAAATATACATATGTGTGTATGTACAAATGCATGTGTATAGTTAAAATGTGTATGTGCGTAAGTGCGTATATGAGGGCAAGCATAATAGTGTATGTGTTACCAATACGTATATAATATAAGTTGAAAAATAATATACGTCCATAATATAGGTATTAAATATATACACATACAAGTATGAAAGCACGCGTATAAACACACACGCGCGATCATTTATATGCGGAAGATAAAAAGGAAAGGGAGTGTATTAGTCAAAAAGAGTCATATTCGATACATATAAAAATGAAACAATATATGAGAAAGAAAGAAATGTTGTTTAAATCAAAGAGAAAGTAAGATGGAGGGGTTATCAATTACAAATTAATACTAGAGAAAAAGAAGACAAACATAGGTTCGCACGTACGCACACACATATATATATATATAAATATATATATATATATGAATACGTACAGGCAAAAACGCATGCATACGTACATACATACACACGAAGCACACATATATATACATATATCGGCACACGTATATCTAAGCACAAGTACGTACACGACTATACATATACACATATGCATACACACACATAGATACATATACATATATATAAATATATACACGTACTTATACACATACGTTCACCCACATACAGACACTCGTATAAAATATAGATATAAAAACACGCATGCTCACACATATAGACATTCACACGCACACACACGGAGGCGCATACGCACTCACACGCATAGATACAAATTATCGACCATCCATATGAAAAAAATAAATATAAATATAAAAGCGGCTGCGAAACAACAGGATATACCTGGAGTTGAAAACGCAGTCACAGTGTTATCAGGTAATGTGTTTATACGCGTGCTTTCATTCTTGTATGTGTCTATATTTAATACCTATATCTGGATGTACATTATTTTTCAAATTATGTTATATACGTATTTGTCCCACATACACTATTATGCTTGCCCTCATATACGCACTTACGCACACACACATTTTCACTATACACATGCATTTGTACATACACACATATGTACATTTGTGAGTTAATATATACACATTTATACACATACCCTAACTATATTTCCTTATTTATTTATATATCTCTTGCTTTGTTTTGTTTTGCCCGTTAAACTCTTGTTTTTCTTCAGGAGATTATTAAAATATTTCACTGTTTTAAATTGCCTTGTCCGATGAACGAATGAGGACGTTTTTCGTATTCGTCTTATTCGGGAAACCTCTGGTAATGAGGTAATTATATTGTATTGTTTATTATACATTATATTATATATATATATATATTATTTTATAATGAAGGAAGTGAGGTAAGGAACCAGGTGGACCATAACGCACCAGTGTACTCGATACTTTGGACAGTTGGGTGGGTAATAGGAGAAGGTTCAGAAACCCGATGACAGAGCTGAGCTCTGCCGTCGGGGTCCTGAACATTTTCCTATATTAGGTTATATATATATATATATATATATATATATATATATATATATATAAATATATATATAATTCAAGAGATAAGTGTAACATGGTTGTCTGTACAATAATTTCTTTAGGCACAGTGTTGTTTCTTTGATATGGTAGGTCTATAGATCGCTAATCGCTAGATTATGCGTCAATCGAACCCTAGTACTTTGTTTATAATCAGTTAATTCATCAGCGCAAGCGAATGTGAGGGTAGTATACCAGAACATGGAGTGGTATTAGACCAGAACAATAACATCAATAACAAAATAACTAGATACTGAATTGTTAAATTAATAACATCAATATAAGTGAGCAATAGAATATAATGATAAAATGATAGAACTAGCATGGTAACCGAACTGATATGATACAGATGTATGAAGTTGACATGTGAAAACTACTATAGGTTACTTTAGACGTAGTTTCTGAGGGATGGATAGATAACTAATAAAATGTACCCAGAGACAGATTTTTGGAATCTGACCAATTAAGTACAATTATAAGTGCTCTAGATACAAGTGTGCTGAGGTTCTAAAGGCACGCTAGCAATAAACCGGAGATTGATTTATGGTCTGATAGATAAGTATTTTCGTTGTATTAACTTAATTCGAAGTAATATGATACAGATGTATGAAGTTGACATGTGAAAATTACTATAGGTTACTTTAGACGTAGTTTTTTAAAAAAAGATGGTATGTACACAGACATTCAATGAAGAACCGTGCAATGGTGAATTCCACAACCCTCGTTAATAAAATATGGCAACTTAAGGACAAAACCTTGATTACAATATTAGCTGGTCGAAATTAGCGGCCGCAAAGGCCTATAGCAGCGGTATGTCCCATTGCGGGCTCTGCAACCTTGAATTGCTACATATCTTAAGGTACGATAAAATGCTACTTAACAGCAAAATAGAAAAGTCAATTTTTCAGACATAGGATTGCTACTAAATTTACGAGATTTAAACCACCGTGATTCGAACAAGCATCCCTGAACTTAATTCAAAATCACTTAGAATTTAACGTTTGAAATCCGCATTCCCACACAGCCCACCTCATATCTATAAACATCTTCCAGCCTCCCTACATCTATATCATCAAGATGGCGCAGTAATATCTACAAACATCTACCAATTATCATGTCAGCCCAGAAATTAATCTAGCATTTGCTGTTGTTTATTCTTTCGAACTAAACAATTATATCTAAATATCTCACATTAGCACCCATGTTCTCTAACAGATGAACCTAATTCTATGTACATTATATTATTATCCTTACGCTCCTTATAACTCTTACTTTCTTATTTTCTTCTTATTACTATTATGATCATCTTAGTGTAGCCTATCCCTAATTTTATTCATCATGTTCTCTATCTATTTACCATGCATATTTTATTGTTGATTTATTGTCTTAATTATACACTATATGTCATCGAAGTTGTGAAAACTAAACCCCCATGATTCGAATTAAGTTAATACAACGAAAATACTTATCTATCAGACCATAAATCAATCTCCGGTTTATAGCTAGCGTGCCTTTAGAACTTCAGCACACTTGTATCTAGAGCACTTATAATTGTACTTAAATGGTCAGATTCCAAAAATCTGTCTCTGGGTACATTTTATTAGTTATCTATCCATCCCCTCAGAAACTACGTCTAAAGTAACCTATAGTAGTTTTCACATGTCAATTCCATATATCTGTATCATATCAGTTCGGTTA
>OZ024742.1:157006800-157044300 GCA_964016885.1 Eledone cirrhosa | reverse complement strand
TAGTACCACACCACAAAATACACCTATGAGCAGTACCATAACAATGATCTGGCTGATGCCACTCTATTTCGTTATATATAAAGACTATCATAAATAAGAAATTCCTAGAAGTAACAACTAAACATCCATCGCAAGCAAATATATAGCATTATCCTCTGTAGACAATGCTTAAAGATCAGTCCTGCTTGTGGCCCTAACGTGGAAAACATCTACACAAAAGAATTTACAAAAGGACTAAGAATCACTTGCAGGATGAAAGACATTTTTTCTCTTCCTGAGAGACGCAATATTAAGTCCGGACTATATAACAACGGATCAAATAGGTGTGCTCTTTTTAACAGTAAATAAAATTGATTTCAAATGAATACGTAAACTTCAAAAGTTAGATTTTCAACTGCTGTTTACATAAAAAAACAGTTGAATTTCTTTGAGTTATATACATGGTTGCTCCGAATTATTAGTTGCTATACTAGAAATATGCCGAAAAATTTACGATGTGAAATACCTCATTTGTGTGGATATATGAACACCTATAGTCACAACGTACGAATAAATACAATATATTTATGAATTATTTAATAAGTATTGTTTATCGCAGAAGAGAATTTGACTAAATATATGATATGTGATACAAGACTGGTATGAAATGAATTGGCCTACGAAAAATAGCAGAACATTAACTTAGATACGTATGTATGCATCTTTAATTTAAAATAGGTATGTATGTATTCAGCAATGATATTTGTGTGAAATATAAAATATACTCAAACACGGTAATTTCTTAACGCTTTATCATTTACGTGATGAAATAGATACTGAAAATAACATCTATTGTTACATATCTATCAACATAAATTGCTTAGAAGTTTCATTCTTTTCATCTGTTCCTCTTTTTACCCCCCCCCCCCTACTTCTTCAGTCTTGGTCTATTTGTTTGCCTACTAAAGCCCTATACCTGCTTTTTTTCCCGCCCTCTCTTAGAGTTTGTGAGCGACTGATTTAGGCTGATTATATTTTCACTTTACTTAAACCTCCTATTAATCTATGAATATATATATATATATATATATATTATATATATATACGTTTAAAAAGCTTGACAAATAGAACATTGTGGTAGGCTAAACTAACACACAATATGTATACCAGAGCAACGATAGCACTAATCAGGTTTGTACTTTTTCTCAACTTGATTAATGCTATCGTGGCTCTGGTATACATATTGTGTGTTAGTTTAGCTTACCACAATGTTAGATTTGTCAAGTTTTTTAAACGTATGTTATTACTCTAAGGACCTATCTTATCGAGTGCTTTGCTAACTCATCATTTCATGTAAGTAGGCCGAATTCACTTGCAAACCGCCAGATATTCGATTTTACTGATTTCCAATTATATATATATATATATATATATATATATATATATATATGCGTGGGTATGTGTTTTCTTAAATACAGATATATATACATAACTGTGAAATATTTATGTGTAGCAACTATTCTTTCCTTTTTCGCGGGTGAATATAGAAACGCATATAAATCTAATTGAAATGCAAATATTAGAATGAATATTTCTACTTGGAACACTAGTTTTGATATTTGACTGCATTACATTTGATCTATAAGATATACTTCAAACAATATAATGTCTGTTCATATATCCACACATTCATATATTAAAGTATTCATGTAAACATACATACATACATATATATATATATATATATATATATATATATATATATATATATATATATATATATATATATATATATATATATATATATATATGTGTGGGTGTGTGTGTATGTATACAGATATATAGTATATAGTTATATATATATGATATATAATCATCTGTTTAATTTAAAGAAATATTCGTATTAACTCGCATTTCTTCAGGCTTCATTTTGAAAATGTGTTTATTCATATACACATTGGGTCACTCTCGTTTACCCACTCTGTATATATATATATATATATATATATATATATATATATATATATGTATATATGTATAATATTGATATATTTATCATTATTAATGAATGCATGTAGCCGAACAATTTTAATGTTTGGTGTTCATATATGATATTATGAAGGGTTATTTCATGTTCAGAAAACATTTGTAAACGAAATTTGTGATTCAAATGCTTTTCTATATTTCATTAGCCATATACATGAATTGAAAATCTTTCAGTGTAAATTAATTCTACACATGTTTGATGTTCCTATATGACTACAGAAAAATGTTTTATATGTTTCGGACCATAAAACTGCATGCGATTAAACGAATATGATGTCGATCTATCATGGCTGCATTACTCAAAACTTGAGTTAATGTTGAGACTTCAACCCCCCTTTCTATCCCCCCCCTCTCTCTCTCTCTCTCTCTCTCTCTCACTATATATATATATATATATATATATATATATATATATATTCCAAAGAGAGTCCACAGATGTATGCTCTAAATTATTTGAAGTCAAATTGTAGGGGTAAATTTGTTCTAAGTCACTTACACTTTTATTAACTTTGTTCCATATAATTGAATGTATTCAAGGTACTTTGTACAATTTTCTTCCCGGACGAGCTGAAACACATTTTATGATATATTAACATAAAACAAAAAAAAATATTATTTAGAATTATTTTTTTTATTCAAAAAGTGACATCATTCATTTGTTGTGATCCACGAGTATTCCATACCATTAATTTAGCATATTCACTAAGTCATGTTAGATGAAAGTATAGAGCTTTACATATGACATTTTACTACAACTTGTTATTGAATTTCTAGGTTTTGATATAAAATATATTATCACTGGTGGTCTGTCTGCACGTACACAGAGATTATAATAACGTCGATTTAACATGTAATGTTTAAAACATTTATAAATGGAAGTACAGGGTTCCCTACTAAATCATTAAATATATCGCAGATTTGATACGTAGATCTAACAAGCCCAGCTTAGGGGATAGTACACACGAATTAATTGACCAGAGTTTGTTGTATATTTTATTTAAATAATATGGCCAGGGAAATAGGAAAATGTTTCGTGTATCCTCTGAAAGCAGCATTTGTAGATACGTAACAAAATATTGGGAGATGTATAATCAACAGCGCTACTCTTTTCTTACGGTCCATTCAAATACTAACAATAATATTTCATTGCAATGTTCAATACATTTGTTCGGGAACAGGAATATTCCAGGGAATATGAGAATACATGAATATATATTATGTTTTCGATTTGAACAAATAATAACACTTTAACTCCGGTAAGTTTTAATATATATTCAATCATTCAACGAAAAACATACATTCATGTCCTTTCACACGCAGAAAATAATAAGTCAATGAGAGACAATTTTTATAAACTTCGTGTTCCATATATACGTCTGTCAGGTCGTTTGTACCCTATTAACAATAACAAAGTATAACGAAGTATCTCTAAGTATATCACTTAGTGTCTTAAGTGATATGTTATGAAGTGCTAACGTTTTGAACGTTATTCCATACCAGTAGATGAATACTAACTTTAAACTTCTCAAACGAGAGGCGCGACAGCCATTATGATTGCAAATTCCAATTTCGACTTGCTAGAAACCATGTGTGCTATTAAATGTTTTTAAAATACTACATAATAAGAAATCGATACTACGTCAAATATACGCTACAGCAAAGATATTATAATTCACGTTTCACACGTTTTGTGTTTCTCTGTAATATTTCAACTACAATATCGATTTTATTATTTAGCGTCAAAACATCACTGTTACATATTTATGATATTCTTTCATTGACGTGAAACCCGTAAAAGGAGTTTGGACACCATGAATATAATTTCGAAGCACATTCGACGCATTATTTTGCACATTAGCACCGTACTATATGATTTTTCTCGTTTTAGTGTATTTTTATGTATGATGGCTATGAATATTTGACTGATGCTACTTCAGTATTTAATTGGTATTTAATTTAAACATTTCTATGAAGTAAGAGGTAAATACAAACTAATAATTTTGATGTCCTAACAGTTGACATGATACTAATAAGTTTTATATCCAAACATCATCAACATATTATTTACATTGATATATATATTTTTGCTCCGATTCGGAAAGGAACTTATGAATATTTAGTTTCTTTTTTTACTGTGAATAATTCCACTTCTTTATGCATAACACTTTCACTTCTTAGATTAAAATTTGACATTTTGCGGTTGATTTCGAAAATCGACCAAACAAGTATAATTAAACTATAGAGAATACGAAAGTATTATTTTATGATATAGATGGACCCACTGTCACGGAAAAACTTTTTCACATCATATAACAATTTAATTTTTGTGTCTCTCTTTAAACAATTATTTACTTTGAGACAATTAACTTAAATATTCTCAATTGCTAGCGATGGATTACAAGACAAATAATACATTTTGTCCTGGACACTTCTGTCTAGAATTAAGGGAATAAAATATCTCCTTCCAACAACCAGTGATGTTGTTAAACCGAGACGTGGAGTCAGAGCCCTGAAAAAATATTCTTTCCGGTGTATCCAGTCAGAAGGAACCCTCTACATCGGGATTTACCTCTGGATTTCTTGCTCGTTGATTTTGCCCTTAGAATTATGTCCATTCTTTCCTCAGACATTATAATCACATGCCCGTAGCATCGGAACTGTGATAAATAGCGTCTTTATCAAGAGCGATTCTCTGATGTCCGATCTACGAAATCTATTGAGTAACGTTACTTGAAAGACCCTTCGAAAGCACCCGGTTTCGGCTGCTTGTATTCGTGATCGTTTACTTTTGGTGATAATCCAAGTTACATGATCATAGGTAAGGTTTAGAGCGAATACCAACTTGAAGATAGCTAATTTCGCCTTTACACCTACATTCCTTCGTCTGATTCCCCAATGCTGAGCAGGCGCATTACTACACCAGCTATTGTAATTTCAGCAGAGCGGTTCTGCTAGAGAACGTGTCGTAGGTGGCGGATAGTTTCGATATGGGCGGACATCTGCTGGATGAACGAAATATATGGCAATATATACTTATCAGATAATTTATTATGAAAAACAGACGTTGAAAATTACTACATATGGTAGTTACATTCTGGCATATATCGATTTAATCAGACTTCTATAATTCTAGATATGATTTAGTTAACAGTAACGCAGTAAACATTATTGGAACGGGCCTTCTGTTAAATATCAACTGGATTGGCAATTACTGATACGCGTGTTATTGACAATAGTAGAATGAATGAAGCATGACTAAATCAAAATTCCCAGTGTATCATAGTATGGAACTTTACAGCTGCCATTCTATGACACTTTAATAATTCCGTATAATTTTCATTGCAGAAGACCAGTAATTAGTAGGCGTGAGTTAATTTTATCAACTTGATCAGTATGAAATACAATGTGGATATCAGCAGGATTTGAACTCAGGAAGTAAAGACCCGAAATAAATTCTGCAAAGCTTTTGCTCAACGCTTAAACTCCCCATCATTTACGGCCCTAAATTGCTAAATTATTCTTTGCATTTAATTTTCACTGTATACTTCGTTATTTCTGTATTTTAAATGAGAAAAGATGTATTTGAATGTAATATATGTGTGAGAATCGCTTTGTAAAATACTATTGACTGCAATATATATTAAATACGAAATTCACCAGTGCTATAAGCTCTATGAAAGGTGAGGAAAGAAAGTTAGGTGTAGTAAATTATATTACTGTTTAACTTAACTTGTCTCACATAAAATAATAGTCTAAACAATTTTCGAAACATAGCATGTTTAATAGGTATACCATTAATATATATTTTATGTGAAGAAACATTTGAATTTTTTATAATATATCTGAATTCAAGTATGATATAAAGTATTTGAATTATTCTAATATAATAATTATAGAAATAAATAATAGTGTTATATTTTTTGCAGCAATTAAGACTGCGTGATTCTGTTTCTTTTACAAACCGTGTTAAACTGAAACACTGACATAATAAAGCGATTGATATTACAGAAGACAATTTTACAACCCACAGGCCTGTAAACGTGGGAGACATTTTAGTTTTATGACTAAATCTGACATTAATTATATAGCAAAGGGCGTTGAATGGCAATATCGGTAGAGAGCCGGACATGCTTTCCAGCATAGTCACGTCCATTAACGATCTGAGTTCAAATCCCGTCGAGGTTAACTTTGCCTTTCATCCGAGTATCAGTAATGTAATTGCTGGCCTTGTGCCAGCAGTAGAATCAATTAATTATATATCAAGTAATTTACATCTAAGCATGAAGATTATGTTTTTGATTCAGCTCACTGTACAATTATGCATGTAATATTGGTTATAAAAAGGATTTACATGTGCGTTCGTGATAGAATTGGAGAATGTATGATCAGCCGCTTATATTTGCAGATTTCATTATGCTATCTACTTTGTTGATATGCACTGGAGAAGTTAGCAATGGAGTGAAGCAAGGCAGGAATAGAAATGAGTGCTGTGAGGAATGAAACGTCCCTTCTCCGGAAAAGTTATGTGCAGTACGCTTTGCATACGAAATGAATTATAATAAAACAGGCGGTAAACGAAACGTATCTCAAGAATTTCTGGAGCTAGTGCAATAATGTGCTAGCTTAAGAACTCACTCATTAGAAGAGGAGAGGTGTGAAAGCAAAACTCACTCTATTCATTGCGTTGCATGCGTCTACTCATACATATGGTAATGCATATTGTGTAATGAGAGAAAGAATACGATGTCGATTACATGTGGGCAAAATGGGATTTTGTCGAATGGTCTCTGGAGTAAAGCTACTCCATATTGTTTGTAATTTGGAGATCAATGATGTGCTCCATACAGTACGAATAATAATAATAATAATAATAATAATAATAATAATAATAATAATAATAATAATAATAAGGGAAGAAGACGCACGAGGTGGTAGAACGTCACGAAATTGCTCCCGTAAGTTTTTGATTTTTAACATATTTAAATCAATTGTGAAAGAACAATTCTTAGCACAAATGTTGCATAAATGCACCGAATGAGGTCCCATAAAGTTTCGGATCCATATTATATTGTTGTATCGCTCAAATATTCAATTTTGTATTATATATTTTGTATTCAAAAAAAGAAAATGGTTATAAATGGAACAAAACACCCTCTGTCTAGACTATATAGAACAGCCAAATAGCAGCAATTTCAATTTCACCAACACCAGAAACTTGATGCACTACCTATCCCATCACACTAAATATAACAGCCAGATAACGGCAATTTCACCAGCATCATAATAATAATTACTATTATTATTGTCTCAAATTTTAAAAAGTGTTTAATTCAAATTTTACGGGAATGTGTCAACACAAAATATAATAAAAATATATATTAAACTTACGAACACAAACTTTAAAAAATGTTTAATTCAAATTTTACGGGAATATGTCAACACAAAATATAATAAAAATATATATTAAACAAACGAACACAAACTCATAGATACTATATCAGTAACCACAACACCACCGCTGCCACCACCTCACCGCATCCATCATCGCCGCCACCACTCATTCAATGCTGCCGACACTATTCCCCTGTTAACTTGAGAGAGAAAAGGGAAGGTGCCGGTATCACTAGACAAGAGAGAGGCTAGCAAAAGATATAAATAGATTGACTTGGTGACCTTGCCACCGGCCAAACGTCTACATCAACAATTATGGGACTGCTGGCTCACCCCTTCCTCACCAACAATATAAAAAGCCCCGGCACCACCACCGACATAGCCAACAACAATAACAGCCAACTACAACAAAAAGTATATTATATTATTGTAATGCACTGGGTGATTGCTGGCCTTGTGTCTGGAGTGGAGACAATTATTAATAATTTCATTCTTAAGCCACGCAATGCTCACATTAAGGAACCACTCATGATAATAACAATTTAAAAAAAAACAACAAAAAGAAAACCCCGTGACCAAGAAATACCGGGATGGCGGCCGGCGGGGTATAGCCATGTCTCTAGGGGAGAACGACCCCTCTAGTCTTGGTTGACACTCGTTCTAGAAGTGGTAACACGAAATGATTACCCCTTGGCGGATAAGGATAAAACGCGACAAAATAAAGTAAATGTCTAATGATAAAATCTCATACCGGATCGGCCGTCACCCGGGTAAAAAAGGGCCGCGTCCCTCAGAGAGGAACCAGACTGGGGTCGAAAAATCAGCTAATGGTTCAAACCTTCCCATCACTTCGGAGCTGGAGACCTCCCATAACCGGAATACTCCTACTGTTGGCCCTCCATGCTCACCACCAAGAAATCCAAAGAAAAAAGAGAAAAATGGTCAAGGGAAGATAATAAAGAAGTCCTTGAGGCTTTCTACACTGCCACGTACTACCCATCAAATACATCGAATACAGAACAAACATATATCAACTGGAAAAAGAAACATCCCGAAAACAGAGGCTATATTGACAGTAACAAACTAGCCAATATACGAAGAAATATTGTAAGAAAAAAGTTACTAACTGATATAGAAATTGATCAGATCAAATTAGTAGCACAAAGTCAGCGAAGGGAAAATGAAGCATGTGTCAGTGAAAACGAGGTAAACTGTAACACTTCGAATCCCAGGGTTAGGGCGGAATCACTGGCAACAGAACAAATTAAAGAAAGGAGCGAAAAAGTGGAGGGAGTGCATGCTCAGGATGAAACTCAAAATGAAAATAATGAGATCGTAAATGATAAAGAAATGAATGAGAATGAACTTGCCAACTTGAAGGATGACATTATGATCGAATGGATGAAAATGAAAGAATCTGACATGGGGCAACGAGACACCCTCCCTAAGATCCAGAACTCCAAACAGAACCAAAAGATAATACACAAGACTAACATAATTCTCAAAAACATTATCATCGCAAACAAACTAAATATTACTGACTTAAATCATCTCTATTATGCATCGGCTAAAGTCACCACTCACTTATGTGGAGTGAAGATGAAAAAACAAACGAATTCCCACAAGAAATCTACTTGGCAAGATAACATCAATCGCCAAATAAACCTTCTCCGATCTGACATAGAAATTTTAACAAACTATAAAGTAGGTGAACATGTTAAACAAACTAAACTTAGAAAATTGAAAAAAAAGTACAGTATAAGATCAACATGTGACATAGACATGCTGATAGAAACAATCAAGCAAAAAGTGTCGGCCAAAGCTGCTCGTATAAGGCGCTTTGAAAAACGATCTAGATTCTATAAGGACAATAATATGTTCAAAAGCAACCAAAGAAACTTCTACAGAAAAATTGGTAAGTCAACAATAACTGCTAAATCAATACCACCCAAGGAGGAAGTGCAAGAATTTTGGGAAAAGATCTGGGCCGAAGAAAAAGTTCATAACATACATGCCCCATGGATAGACAGACAAATGAAAGAAACAGCTCACCTTGAAGAACAAACATGGGAAAATATAACAGTTGAACAGTTTCTCTTGGCTCTAAGAAAAACCAGCAAATGGAAATCCCCAGGAAAAGACAAAATACAAAACTTTTGGATAAATGCCTTCACAGAGTCTCATGAGCTGTTAGCCCAACTTTACAATGAAATAGTTAAGGAGCCAGAAAACATACCATCATGGCTAGTTAACGGCATTACATTCCTGCTACCGAAGAATGATGAGACAAACAATCCCAAAAATTACAGACCGATAACCTGCTTGACCACAATGTATAACATTTTAACATCAGTCCTAACTGAATACACATATGACCACCTGATAACAAATGACCTATTTCCCATTGAGCAGAAAGGGTGTAAACGAGGCTCATATGGCTGTAAGGATCAGCTTCTGGTTAATAAAATGATACTGGAAGATTGTCATAATAGACACAAAAATCTATCGATTGCTTGGATAGATTATAAAAAAGCATTCGATAGTTTGCCACACAGTTGGATTGAAAAATGTTTAGAGATTTTCAAAATATCCCCCGTTGTCAGGAGATTTTTGTCATTCAGTATGAAGACATGGAGAACGACACTCCTTATGAATAGTGAAACAAAATCACTGAAATCTGGAGAAGTTAACATTAATTGTGGAATTTTTCAGGGTGACTCTTTATCACCGCTTTTATTCTGCATCGCGCTTATACCATTAAGTAAAATGCTCAATGAAACAAAACATGGATATAGAGTCTATGACATGGATGACCTGAAACTATTTGCAAAAAATGATGAACAATTGCAAGGGCTATTATCGACTGTGAAGCAGTTCAGTGATGACATTAAAATGGAGTTTGGACTGGATAAATGCGCCAAAGCAACGTTCACCAGAGGAAAGCTGCTGAAGAGTTCAGACATTAATCTTGTTCGGGGGAACGTGATGAGAGAGCTTGATCAAGAAAAAACTTACAAATATCTAGGTGTTTGTGAAGGCGACGGAATCAAGCACTCGACAATGAGGGAAAGGATAAGGAAGGAATGTTACCGCAGAGTCAGAGCAATCTTAAGAATGGAATTGAATGCAAGGAATAGGATCGATGCCATAAACACGCTTGCCATACAAGTAGTAACCTACAGTTACAATGTCATCAACTGGTCAAGCACAGAGATCCGTAGGCTCGATACAAAAATCCGAAAATTCTTAACCATGCACAGAATGCATCACCCTAAGGCAGACATAGATAGAATATATCTCCCTAGGAAAGAAGGAGGACGTGGGTTAATCCAGTTAGACATTGCGTTGAAAACTGCAACAATTGGATTATCCACATATCTAAAGGAATCACATGATTGGATGATCAAACTCGTTTTGAAACACGAAAGCACCAAAAGATCATATTACATTACAAAAGATGCACAAAGATACAGTAATGGACTACAAATTTCGGAAGTCCCATTTACTGCTGAAATGGAAAACACAGAAAAAGCAAAGCAGGTAAAAGTAACTGCAAAGAAAGAACTGCTACAGAAACTGGCTAAGAAATGGCAAGAAAAGCCTCTGTATGGAAAATACCCAGAGCGAGCTAACAATCCTGATGTTGACAAAAGTTTAACCCATCAGTGGTTGGCATCCTCTGGACTGAAATCGGAGACTGAAGGACTGATTATATCGGCACAAGATCTGTGTCTGCCAACAAAAAATTACCAAGCCAACATAATAAAATTGGGTGCAGCCCATTATGCCGTGTATGCAAAAAACAACCAGAGACCATTGACCATATAATTTCAATGTGCAGTCCTATAGCTCCAACCGAATACCTAAACAGGCATGACAGAGCTGCACAATACAAACATTGGATAATGTGTAAGCATTTTGACCTGCCCCATCAAAAGAATTGGTGGGAGCATCAACCACCTTCCATACTTGAAAAAGATCACATCTCAATCTTGTGGAACTTTAGCATCCAAACAGACCGAAAAATAGATGCAAATAGAACTGATATAATATTGAAGGACTTTCAAAGGAGGGTATGCCTGCTAATTGATATGTCTGTTCCAATAGACAAGAATGTATCTATAAAAACATTTGAAAAATTGAGCAAGTATAAGGACCTGGAGATAGAAATTGGAAAAATGTGGAAATTGAGAACTAAAACAATACCAGTGGTTGTAGGCGCTCTGGGAATGATACCTAAGGGGTCTAACGACTACTTATCGCAATACCCAGGAAACCCGCGTATAGGAGAAATACAAAAGATAGTACTAATGGAAACTGCCCATATACTAAGGAAGATCCTGTCAATATAAGTACATCACAAGTCTAAACACTAAGGATGCATGTGTGAATATGTATGCTCTTTCTTGAACATGGCGGTCCTTGTTGTCTCTTGAGGTCACTGGTTGTGACTTGGTGATAACTCGTATGAACATAAAGCAAGATAAATGCAAATAATAATAATCATAATAATAATAATAATAATAATAATAATAATAATAATAATAATAATAATAATAATAATAATAATAATAATAATAATAATAATAAGAAGAAGAAGAAGAAGAAGAAGAAGAAGAAGAAGAAGAAGATTTTCCAAAATTTGTTTCATATACAGTGAAATCTCCATAGTGAAATCTCCATTTACAAAAATACACTTTCGGGTATGAATTGAATTGAGAAATGTTTTATACTTTAGTTTCTGCTGTTAGTTGAGTCTTGAAGGAAATATTGTGGCTATTCGACCTAAACAAACTCAGGATTTATAAATGATAAATAGTTCAAATAATACTCATCGGTAATTAGTCGTTCCATAGCGAAGATGACAACCAATCTGAGGCTACAGACAAACGTGAAGAGCTTCACCAAATGGACTCCCAACAGAGACAAATACGGAAAGATCATATATACCCCACTTGACACTAGAGACATACATTTCAATTGTCTAAACCTGTCTTAATGCCCACGTACATTATTGGATACTTTATCGATGGGAACATCACCTTCAAAGTTTTTAATCAATCATATGATCCCCAGGACATATCTACTTAGTACATATTTAACCAGACACAACATATCGAATGAATAGGATGCATAAACGTTTGTACCACCAATGCCTTATAGAGACACACGTACGCACATACAGTAAAACACACATACACACCATTACACATATAAGCGTATGTGTAGATAATTATATGCATATAGGCATGTTTAAACATATTTATATATAGATAGATGGTGCGTGTGTTGCTATGTGTGCGCGAATATGCACGTGTGTTTTTTATACTTGTAAATATATATATATATATATAAATATAGAAATACACACACACATACACACACACACACACACACACACACACACACACACACACACACACACACACACACACACACACACACACACACACACACGCACACACACACACACATATATATACATATATATATATATATATATATATATATGGCAAAGTATTCGGACGCAAAATATTACAAACTATCTCTATTTAAGGCGGACGAAGCCTGGATTCGATAGCTGGATATAACATTACTTCTAGTATAGATGTCATGCTCAAACGTTGGGACAATTTCAGTGACATTCCACTCATAATAACCACGCAATATTTTAAAAATATAATAACGTAAAAGAAAGAAATCAAATATAATATCAAAAATGATTTATCATATAATTCACTTTGAAAAACAAACAGGAGTAATAATTCATTATAGGATAAAAATTGTTCTGTGGTTGACGAGTCACAATAATGGAATGGTCTGTGAATTAGTGCTAGATGTAAAATCCTAAGCTAGCTTTTCCTCCATTAATCGTCTTCAACGGACTCACCTGCACGCAAGGATCAGACAAAGCGATTTATACTTCATTTAAGCAAACATAGTCATACCCAATAATGCACGCATATGTCAGCGTACTGTGATTAATGTAACAACTAAGATGAATATAACGTTGGCATGGGAATATTATAAAGAACGAGAAGAGATATGCTTTTGACAGGAAAGCAATATTTTTATCTTTTCTTTATTTACTATTTTATTTGTTTCGGATTTATTGTTTGTGTTGTATGTTTATTTTCTCTAAAAACAACATAATATATGAAACATGCATTTATATATAATATATACTTCATCATATGTGATTATCTATGGAGAACTACGCCTTGAACATATTGAGAGTGTATGTATGCTGAAATAATATGTATATGCGTAAAAACATCATTACAAGTCACATGAGTAAAATACCCACATATCGTGTTTTTACTCAAACACGTATACACATATACATGGGCGTATATATGGGTATATTTGTTTATATACATTATATATATATATATATATATATACATACGTAATTTATTATGAATTTCGGCTAGTTGGTGCATTACCAATAGTTTCATGTCTAAATCATCTCCACATTTTCAGAGGCGATAGACAACTTTACATCTCGAAACCGGTAATAATATATGTAGAAATATTATGTCAAAATCTTACGCATGTTTCTCTTTCCTGTGTACCCGCAACGATACACACACAAATGCTCGTATACACCCCCCAACCTCCCCCACACACACACGCACACACACACTCACACACAAACACACACACACATATATATATATGAATAAAGTTAGTTCTTCATCAGTGATCTTCCAACCATCATTGGCATTTCATCGTTTTAAAGACCATATACCTCCGGTTGGTGCGAGCAACGGCTAAACAAAGTAGTTCGGACACGTAAATAAAGGGGACATGAGAGTGTAAACAAACAAAGATGGTGAAGCAACGAAAAGTGAGGAAGAAGGAGTCAAGTCCCAAATTTCCATGAATATAAGTTTGGTGAAATCGTGAACAAGAAAGAATAAAGACCATCAAACCTGGTTGGAATGTGAGCAAGGAAGGAATTCCGTACAGGTCTAATGGGGGAAGAAGGAATCTAGTCTGTGAATTCGGTGAACATAAGTTCTGTGAAATCGTAGACGAGAGAGAGACGACAAGCGAACCTGCCTGACCAAGGGTGCGAAAGAAAATAATTACGCACAGGTCAAACGGGAAGAAGGAGGAGGAGGAGAGGTAGTAACAGAGAGTGAGTGAGTGAAGGGTGAGGAAGAAGCTAACAGAGAGAGTGACTGTTAGAGAGGGTAAAGATACAGAGAAAGAGGAAGCAGTAAGAACGAAATAGACGGGTCACAGCGGGGGGAAAAATATGTGTAAATATGAGAATAAACGTGCTGCGTGGTTGCTAATGGGTTACATATGAATAAAGTTAGTCCTTCATCAGTGATCTTCCAACCATCATTGGTATTTCGTCGCTTTAAAGACCATATACCTCCGGTTGGTGCGAGCAACGGCTAAAAAAAGTAGTTGGGACACGTAAATAAAGAGAACACGAGAGTATAAACAAACAAAGATGGTGAATCAACGAAAAGTGAGGGAGAAGGAGTCAATTCCCAAATTTCCATGAATATAAGTTCGGTGAAATCGTGAACGAGAGAGAATAAAGACCATCAAACCTGGTTGGAATGTGAGCAAGGAAGGAATTCCGTACAGGTCTAATGGGGGAAGAAGGAATCTAGTCTGTGAATTCGGTGAACATAAGTTCTGTGAAATCGTAGACGAGAGAGAGACGACAAGCGAACCTGCCTGACCAAGGGTGCGAAAGAAAAGAATTACGCACAGGCCAAACGGGAAGAAGGAGGAGGAGGAGAGGTAGTAACAGAGAGTGAGTGAGTGAAGGGTGAGGAAGGGGCTAACAGAGAGAGTGACTGTTAGAGAGGGTAAAGATATAGAGAAAGAGGAAGCAGTAAGAACGAAATAGACGGATCACACCGGGGGAAAAAATATGTGTAAATATGAGAATAAACGTGCTGCGTGGTTGCTAATGGGTTACATATGAATAAAGTTAGTCCTTCATCATATATATATATACATGAACTCTCAATGCTCTTGGGGAGCAGAATATCAATAATAATTTATATGGGAAAAAAGAATCAGAGTTGCATCATATACGTATTTGATTATATATTACATATATTACACTGTCGATCGGGTCGAGGGACGATCGATTAATGATCGAACCTGACTCATCAGATATGTGTTAACATGTAGACTGGCGTCTAAGAGTGGTTGGATATTATCCCGATTCATTATTTTAGTGGATTGGCAGTACCGGTAGAGGGTCGGGCGCCATGCTTTAACGCATATACTTCTTTCCATTCTCAGTTCTAATCCTGTCGATGTAAACTTTGCCTTTCATCCTTACGGTGTTGATAAAATAATTACCAGTAATGCACTGGATAATTGCTGGCCTTGTGCCACACACAGAAACACCCCCATATATATATATATATATATATAAATATATATATATATATATATATATATATATATATATATATATATATATATATATATAAAGAAAAAAAGATGAAATCGAAAATGCAACTGGGTATTTAAAAAAAATATATATATATTTATTTGGTTCCTTTACGGGTTTCGCAGTTTCTTCTGCTTTTCAAAAGTAGAGTTGAGATGGAAGGTCTGTGGTTTTTCTCACATCTGGTCGGTCTCTGAATGTTACTTGTTTTATATGGAAAAAGTGGCTCGAAATGCCAGGTTTTTCGAAAAGTAATTTGATTGGTTGGTCAATAATTATAATAAATTTCACGCCAGTTCACGTTACAAAGTTCTTCAAACGGGGTGGGTGGTGGTGGTGGTGGTGGGGGGGGGGGGGGGGGGGTTCACAGGTGGTTTTTTCATATATGAGTGTTTGAATTTCTTTTTACTTAAAAAAAGGGGGCTCACCAAGGCTTTTTTTTAAAATAAACGTAATTTGATTGGTTATAAATGAAATTATGGCTGTCACGTGAACAAGTTTTCATTACATTTTCGCGTCCTTATTTTGAAATCCAATCTGTAAGCCTTTTTAGAGAATGTTATGATAAGTAAAAGATAATGGTCAAGAGAAATGGGATGGGAGAATTGTTCTGGTTCAGTAAATATGTTTTTTTGCTGGGGTGTCAGAATTTAGATTTTTTATTGAATAAAGAAAGTAAAGATATGTATGTTTATGTGTGTGCTTGTGTGTGTGTGTGTGTGTGTGTGTGTGTATTGGAAGATGATTCTATTAGTAGAAATGGGGGAGGGAGTTGTGTGTGTGTGTATATGGGTGTTAGGTGTGTGTGTGGGAGTATGTTAAGATGGAGAGAGTATATATTTTGTGTGTGTGTATATATGTGTGTAGGAAAGTGATTCTATTAGTAGAAATGGGGGAGGGGAGTTGTGTGTGGGGTGCGGGGGTTGTAATGTGTGTGTATGGGTGTTATGTGTGTGGGAGTATGGTTAGCATGTTAAGATGAAGAGAATATCTATATATTGTGTGTGTGTGTGTAGGAAAATGATTCCTTTAGTAGGAATATTTTTGAATGAACATATTTTCCTTACTTATTCGTATTTGTTCTGTTGTATTGTCAGTGCAAACGTATGTTAAGTTTTATTTAGTTCGGGTTTTTTTATTTTCTAATGTAGGTGTAATGTGTGCGTGTATGTGGCTGTTTGGATGGTTAGCATGTTATAATAATGTATATTAAACCATATTTAATGCTGGTTTATATTTTTGAATAAACATATTTTCCTTATGTATTCGTAATTGTTCTGTTGTATTCTTAGCGCAAAGGTAAAATGGGAAGGATCGGAATTTGTGTGTCTTATTACTTGCGAATATGTCTAGATATTCACTTAGTGGTATCTGTCTCGTGGTTAGTTCACGTAATTGTTGGCGATGAACTGTCATTCTGTTTGTGAGTGTGAGTTTAGTTTGTCCTATATAATCTACATTGCATCCTTTACATTTAATGTCATGAAGTAGATTTTTTGATGAGCAAGTGAAGTTATTTTTTACAGTAAAATTTTGTCCTGATTTAAATGTATACGTGTTGCCTTCAATGAGGTGAGTGCAGGTTCCACAATTAGAGCGACCACATTTTTTGACACTTGGTTGTGGGTTTGTGGTAGGTAATTTGGCATTGGTGAGTAATGTTTTCAGTGATTTCGGTTGTCTTCTGCTTTTGATTATTTTTTGTGTTTCAAGGGCTTTTTTCATTCTTGGGTGTTGTTATAGTAGTGGGATGTTCTTGTGAATAGTGTTGTAAGCTTCCGAATTTCTTGGGTTATGTGTTGCGATATTTGATAGAATATTGGACGTACCTTGAATTTGTTTCTGTTTTCGTAATTCATCAATGCCTATTGCTTTAGCCCTTTCTATTCCATTATTTATTAGTAATAGTGGGTACTTTCTTTCGAGTAGAATTTCCTTTAATTCTTGAAGTCTTTTATTTCGCGTTTCATAATTGGAGACAATTGTGCAAATTCTTCTTGCTAGGTTAAAAGGAATGTTCGTCTTCGTATGCTTTGGATGGTTGGAGGTGAATAGTAGGTATTGTTTGGAATCTGTTGGTTTGTAGTGTATGTCAGTTTCAATATGTGTGTCTTTTTTTAAGATTAAGATGTCCAGAAATGGGAGTTGATCTTGGTTGTATTCCATTGGGAATTGGATGTGGTTATTGATGCCGTTTATTAAGTTTTTGAAATACTTCAGTTGGTCGAGTGTGCTGGACCAAAGAATGAGACAATCATCCAATTAGCGTTTCCAATTCTCTGATAAATATTTGTAGAAGTTCTATCCGTATTTTGATTTGGACTGTTCATATATCTGGACTTCTAAGTATGCCATGACAAAGTTGGCATAAGTTGGAGTGGTTTTTGTACCCATTGCAGTCCCCGATATTTGCCTGTAAGTACTGCCATCGAAATCAAAAAAGTTGTTCTGTAAGATGAATTTTAAGCACTCGGTGATGAAGCTTTTTTCTATTCTGTCAGGTATCTCATTGTGATATTTCTCTAGCCAGAATCCTATTGCTTCTAGTCCGTATTAGTATGGGATCGTTGTGTAGAGATTCACTACATCGAAAGACACAATAATAGTGTCGTTGTTGACATGTTTGGGGAGGTGGTTTAAGAGGTCCAGATCGTCTCTAATAAGGCTTGGTATGTGTTTGAGAATTGGTTTTAGTAGTATGTCTATAAAGTTGCTCAGTCTGTGTGCTTCACATTGTGGGCCCGCTACAATAGGTCTTAATTTAAGGTATGTGGGGTATTGCGTGTTCACGCAGGCTGAGGTGGTTTGTTTACAGGCATCGTTAATTATTTTACACTTGTGGATCTTCGGAATTCCGTAAAGGTTGCTGGGTTTATATTCAAAATGTGTTAAATAATCGCGATCCTTTTTAGTTTTGTCTTCCTGGTATCGATAAATCAGTGTGTTTAATCTGGTCATTGTTTTTGATTGCTGGTAGTTATTTACTCTTTCATAGTAATTAGTATTTTGTAAGAGAGAGAACATAGAATTTTTATATTTTTCAGCCTCCATAATGACAACAGTACTTCCCTTGTCCGCTTCCTTAATTATAATGTCCGTTTTGTTTTTTAGTTCATGGATAATCTCCCTTTCCCTTCGACTCTTGTTGGGTTTGGGTTTAGGTTGCGGTAGTTCATGGTATGGGAAGGTAGCTATGTGGTCACAAAATTTGTCCAGAACTCTTTTGTTGGATTGTAGCTGCTTTTATTTCCTACAATTGATTCGTCGTTATTCTCCTTGTCAGAGAATTCCTCTGTGAGACGTAATTTTCTACAGAAGTGTGAGATATCGTCATTTATCTCTTTGGGGTTAGAGTATTGTGGTGTTGGTCTAAATTTCAGTCCTTTGGAGATAATTTTTACTTGTTGGGCTGAGAGGTTTGTATTTGAAAGGTTGATTATTTTCGGTTTTTCAAAATCGGTTTGTGCCACCGGGTGTCGTTTTACCTGTAGCCTTGGTCTAAAAAATGATTTTTCTGGAATGTTTTTTCAATGGTATTATTATATCTAATGGCATTTCCCCTGTTGTTGTGTGGTCTTGTATAGATGTTTCGGGCGTATTGGGGTTCGGTTTGTTGATAGTCCGGGTTGTAAATGTTGTTCCTTCGTATGGGTGGGCATCTACGGTTTTGGAACAGGCTCTGTGTAGGCAGGGGTCTACGGTTTGGGAATAGGTTTTATGTGGGTTGTGATCTGCGGATCGGGTCCTGACTTGTGTTCGGGGATCTTCGGTTTTTGTTATTAGGGTTATAGTTTTGTCTATGGTTTCTGGGATTATCGTTATAGTTTTGCTGGGGGTATGTTGGACGCTTTGTTACTTTTTTTTAATTTGTTGTGCATGTGGTGTGTGAGTTTTAGTTTGTTTTAAAAATGGGTTACCTGTATGTTGTTCATTTTTGAAGTGCATTTCGTAGTTGTTGAACCAGGTGGCGTTTTTTTCCCATCGCTGGAGGGATGATAGTTATTCGTCCTCACAGTTTTCTCTCCAAAGTTTTAAGGTTTTTTCGTAGAGTAGGCCTTCAGAGTGCTTTGAGATTTCTGTGTCCATCTGGTGGTCGAGTGACTTGAATTTTTCTTCGTTGGGGTAGGCTCTTAATCGCAACAGTTCTATTTCTATTTTTAATTTTTCTAACGCCATCTTTTCCCTAAGTCTTTGTTGGTTTTCTGGTTCATTCGGGATGTGTTTTATTTGGAGTTTTTGGGGGAGGATGATTGGGGTAGAGTTTAGCCACTTTTCATATATGTCTGCCTTGCCATTATTCTTTAGGAGATTCCAAAGAGCGAATATATATATATACATATATATATATATTGTTATACTTTGGGAGGGTCATGTTGCCAATATGAAACATACGCACATATTGGTACATGACCCTCCCAAAGTATAACAATATCGGTTTCAACACACGTTTTCAGATAAAGAACCTTGCTAAACAAATTCAGAAACGAAATATATATATATATATATATATAAGTATAGATTAGCGAGAATCGAATTTCAGCTCAGGAATTAACGAAAAACACGTCCGAGCTGTGTGGCAAGCGCTCGATAATTCAAATGAATCAGAGCTACCACATACGTTAAAGGCCAAACACACTGAGATGGTGGTTAAACTAATCATCCGCACAGCGAAAAAAACGGTCAAGTAATTCGGGTCAAGCAGATATAAAAATATAACAATATATAAAAATATATAAGATTGAAAATTTACCCGGACCCTGGAGAGATGGTAAAATCCAGTATTTGGGTTTCTGCGGCTCCATAAGTCATTTACTGTCCGCTTACATAAAGGATGATGATATGGGTTAGATATAAAAAAAACAAATAAAAAAGCAATCTCATACCTAATACGAGCTAAAAATCCTCACACTTATCAGATCAAATGAATTTTAAAAGAAAATCATGTATCACATTTTAATAGGCCATAAAGTGGAATTTTATTTCAAGTCTGCCGTTATTTGGTCTAAAGTATAAAAACTATATTCATACAAACTCAATCATACCCACACACACACACACACACACACATGTATATATATATATATATATATATATATATATATATATATATATATGTACATACATGCAAGTATATATATGTATATATATATACATATATATAGTGTGTAAATGTGTATGTACATATGCGTTTGTACGTATGTGTTACTATTACATGACCTCTCTATAGATATATATTGAAAAATGGTTTGTTTGTCATTTATAGATATTTCATTACCTTTTTTGCACTTTAATTGCACTAATCATATGAATGTGGTGCCACAGCTGTTGCATATATATATATATATATATATATATATATATATATATATATATATATGTATATATATATATATATATGTATATATATATATATATGTATATATATATATATATATATATATATGTATATATATATATATATGTATATATATATATATATATATATATATATATATATATGTATATATATATATATATATATATATATATATATATATATATATATGTATATATATATATATATATATATATATATATATATATATATATATATATATATATATATATGTATATATATATGTATATATATATGTATATATATATATATATATATATATATATATATATATATATATATATATACATATATATATGTATATATATATGTATATATATATGTATATATATATATATATATATATATATATATATATATATATATATATATATATATATATATATGTATATATATATGTATATATATATATATATATATATATATATATGTATATATATATATATATATATATGTATATATATATACATATATGTATATATATATATATATATATATATTGTTTGTGTGTGTGTAATGCACTGGGGTAATTGGTGGCCTTGTGCCTAAAGTAGAAACAAACATTAGATATGTTAATTTCTTTTTAAATCAAACACATAGTTGAGTTGATAATGATTCATGCAAGTGCCAGAGAAAACAGTTTCCCTAAATAATGTGTTCAACATGAGGTTTGTTTCTTGACTAATGTAGTCTATACTAAACCTTAATTAATAAAAAATCACGCCTTTTGATTGAGAAAACTTCATTAGTTTAGTTACGGCCGGTAAAGCAATTATAGCATGTTCAAAAATACGGATACGTTATATAATAATTAAAAAAAGTAATTGAAAACGGAATGTTGGTACCCATTCTATTGCTCTAAGCACTTTTGTTGCAGAATACTAAAACATGATAAAACTACCTTTCTCAGTATGTTGTAAACAGTTACGCATTTCAATTTACTCCATAATAGTTCAAATATGAATGCTGATCTATATTTATTTCACCGTTCAATGTAGTCTAGATTCTGTATCATAAAACTATTTTATATCCTCAAACCGTATAAGCGATTTTATCACATGAAGACATTAAACAACAAACGCAGTTTAACACGACCAATATAGAATTATTCGAGTAGGATAATTAAAGTGCAATTCTATCCCGGAGAAAAACACGCTTCAATCTGCGGAAAAATAAACAAAGATCAAGGAAACACAAAAAAATACAGCTTTCCTCAACGCAAACTGTATTTATAATTAAGTATTAAATGAAAAATGGAAAAGAATTAAACATGCGTATAACAGGAAATTAATTACCATATGAACTAAAATGAAAAAGCATAAATGATGCAGGCAAGTAACATTACATTGAATTTAACGAGCAATGCAATGGAATTCGTAAGAACTGTTTTCATGTATCTATGATGCATTAGGTGTGACGTATATTATGTAATAATAGAATGAAGAGCGTGCTTACTGAAGTATCAACAAGTGAAATTCAGTTCTTAGCAATGTATTTGTATTTAGACGTGCATCGGTCTACATATGTGTCAGTATTACTTAGAGTAACTGTTTCAATGTAAATGCATTGAAGAAATAAATTATATTAAAGCATGCGATTGGAAAGAACGGGCAGAACATACACGTCAAAGCATCGTACTTCTATTTCAGAGTAAAAGAGCGTTCACTGTTGCGCTTACATCTTTCTATCTATCTAGGTACCTATCCCCCCTCTATCTTTATATATTTACATATATATATATATATATATATATATATATATATATATATAGAGAGAGAGAGAGAGAGAGAGATAGAGAGCGAGAGAGAGAGAGAAATAGAGAAAGAGTGGGTAATATATATATATATATATATATATATATATATATATATATATATATATATAGAGAGAGAGAGAGAGAGAGAGAGAGAGAGAGAGAGAGAGAGAGAGAGAGAGAGAGAGTGGGTAATAGGAAACTATTCAAGACCCCAATGTCATGAACATTTTACTGTTACCCACTCTACTACCCTAAGTATTCAGTACTCTAGTGCGTTATGGTCCATCTGGTTCCTTACCACACTTCCTTCCTTATCTATTTCCTACCTCCGTAGTGGAGCAATTTCCGAACCTACCACGCCATATCCCGACTTTTCCACCCAGCTCAAATTTCATATTACGCAACATGCGAAAACACACTATCGACTTCTTCACCAAGAACACCTCTTTTCCACCGAGAAGACTTTACCTTCGGATGCTCAGGCAAAAAATCGACCTGTTTTCGAAAAGATGAGATGGAGAACATTCTTCTACGACACATACCGCAACAACCAGGACACGAAACCAAGGAGAGATTCGGATTCAATACCTACAAATCTCCCACACCGAACCCTCTGCTCTCATCCTTCGAGAACGACCTCTTCCACCTGGTCAAGGGTTTAAAATTCAAACCCAGAAACAACCGATTCCTACAACACCGTAGCAAAATAACGGAGTATGAAAGCACCAACGATATCCTGGTGCATTCGGACAAAACTGGAAACCTCTATTTCGTCAACCCTGACAGATACCACACACTTATCAGGAGCTTCCTGAACTCCACCTACAAAAAGGCTAACCATTCAATAATCGAGGTCTTGAACATTTTCATATATATATATATATATATATATATATATATATATATATATATATACATCTATGTCACCGCCTCAAACAATTCGATTGGTATCTGCCATATTGCAGGTACAATTTCGATTTATATGCATATTTAGTGATTGAAACATCCAGGGATTGAATTATCCAGTTACTGTAGGTTCACCTGGGTGTGCTCTCGATGTGTAGTTTCCAGTAGATACATTGATGTTGTACTAACCCCAGTCTGATACTACTAATAATAGAGAGGTTGAAGCGTTAGAACTTCATTAAATTTATGGAGCTGGGACGCGCATTTCGTGATTGATCAGCTGAAGGCTCGATCTGTTTCGATCTGGTCCGAATCTGGAATCAAAAGATCGTCTGACTTCTGTTATAGTAATGACAAAAGAATCATTACCATAACAGAGGTCCGACGAGCTTTTGATTCCAGAATCGGACCAGGTTGATAGTAAACCGGCCTTGAGCTGATCAATCGCGAAACACGCGTCCCGCCTCAAAAACTGTAATGAAGATCTAACGCTAAGTCCTTTATATTATTATTAGTATATATGTATTTATATATAATGTTTAGAAATACTTATCCTCATAGCTTAATTCTGACCAAAATAACTTAGGCGTATACCTCTACACTAACACTCACTGTACGGGCCAAAAGTTAAACAAAAAAAAAGGTTTATTTTCACACACACGCACACATAAAACAAACAGGTACATATTTCCAAACTTACACACTCTAAATACGAAATTATTTTACGCGTTTACCACGTTATACGGTGTCATTGATCACATACTTTTGAACGATGTCGAACTAAACTTCCTCCACCATAAATGCTTCTATGCAGAGCGAAATGAATAGTTCTGCTTTTTCTCGAAGATTCTTTTTTGTTTCCGCAACTACTCCCTCTCTTTCTATTTCTTCTTAAATTTCAACATATATTTTCTGATGAAGAATTAACGTCCGAAACCTTAAGATTTTCCCTACTTTTCTATTTTCTAATAACTGCCTTTCGAGACAAAGTAAGATGAGTAAGCTATAGGCTGCTGAGTGGGAGAACCTAGAATATAATATGATGCAATGAATGACATAATGTTTGTTTTAAAACAGTATACATTTTCTGTTTAGGGTAAGGTAGAGGAGCAGGAACAGTGTCTTTAATTTTCGGAGACTAGTCAATCATGAGAAGTTACAATAAGACATATAGGAAAAAAGAGAAAAATATAGTGAGTGAATAGAAAGAAACTGAAAAATATGTATTTATTCTTTTATTTAGGGTAAAACATGTAAAATCCTCAACTGCCGTTTGATAATGTAAGTTCCTAAACATTACACAACGCATTTCTTGATAGGAAGGTTTTGTAAATTATACTAAAATCGTTCATCATATTATGTGTAATAAATTCAATAATTTATAATTAATTTTTATGAAAGGTACAATAAATTATTATGTCAATAGATAGTCAATAGACAGAACAAATTTTACAGCGCCACTACTCGTACGATTATGAAATCAATATATATTTGTCAGACGTAATTGAAACTATCCTACTTTCGGTGAGACAAGCCATATGTTGACGTTCGAAGGACCCATATGTAGTCAGGTGTGTAAATTTAAACACTCGGAACAGAGATATTCGAAGATAACCCATGAAAGAAAAACAGCCGTAAATCTGAACCATGGAGGGGAACAAGATCACAATGTTTTGCTAATATGCATAAGTATGTATCTCCGTATGTATGTTATACTTTTTTTATTTTATAAAAAAAAAAAGAAAATTGTCGTCGTCCTTTATATAAGCGAGCATCATTTGAAGCGTAATATTTCACATATTTTGGAGGTTTAAGATATCACTGCTATTGGAAGCGTCTGATCTAAGGAATTACATTCCATCTCAACAAATCTATATTTTGGCTCAGGTAGGTTGCTATATAATGTCTAGCTCCAATATTAATAGATATGAAATTGGACATGTATGTTGGGTTGTGGAGCTCCAAATTCCTCTTCATTTACCCATTGGTGTCATCTTTCCCTTGCAATTTCATACTCCATTGACATCGATAGTGGCAGTTGATTTCTACACGCGAGCATGATTTAATGGGTGATGCCAAACAAAGATATGTGGTTGAATGTGATTTGATCAATTATTATTTTCGTTATTTGAAGATTCCACCAGTATATATATATATATATATATATATATATATAAATATATATTTATGTATGTATGTATGTTTGTGTGTGTATGTATGTATGTATGTGTGTGTATGTTCTTTTATAATTTAAAAAATGTTACCAATAGAGAGGGAGTCGGTTTCTAATTTAGACACAACATCAATTAGGTAGATATGTATGCATATCTTTGCATGTGTGGATGTTATTGTATGTCTGGATGTGCATGGTTTGAGTTATATATGTGCATGTGCACAAGCTTTGCATCTGTACATGTGAACATGCAGTTATTAGATGCAGAGTTTTGGGAATGTTTTACATAGATTTACTGTTCAATTAATGGATTGTAATCTCCTAACTAGTCGTATTCCTTCTTTTTCTGTGAAGCCCACCTTCTCAAGATTTTCGGTTGTTGGTTGAAAATAGACTACTTTGCTTATCTATATTACTCTCACTCTGCAGATTCCTGGCAACATATCGATGCATAATCTTTTGCTGATGAGCATGTAGTTTTTTCTGCGGTACTGCTGGGAAAGTTTCCTTGGTGTGAGTTTTTGATTATCATGCATGGAGTATCTTTCAAGGAGCTCCTTCCCAATCTCATGATCTTATCTGTCCTATGAAGACATACTTGCTCAACAGATGGGCTCCTACGCTTCGAGGTTCGTAAATGTTGTCGGAGGGGTATGATGGGACACTCAAATGCCTTCTAAACCTATGTTAGGCCTCTGCCTCCTTGCTTACGTTTCAATTAGAGGCGGTCTATGTCACTGTTGATGTGGAAGTTTCTGGTGTTGTTCATAATTTTTCGAGTTTTATCATCGATTGCTCGAAATTTCGTCTATCGACCAATCGAGTATTCCAAAACGTTGTTGTTCTGACAGGCACAGTAAACCCATTGTGAACAACTGTTTTATTGTGCGTAGAGAGTTCCGCTGAAAATATTCTTCTTAATCGGGTGAACTATTCCCTGGTTACGCATTCCTTGTTGCAAATACAGTTATAGGATATATTCTCATCTATCCACAGTTATCTGTCAGATATCGGTGAAATAGTTAGGCTATTGATAAAAAATGTTGCAAGATTGGGTTTTAGTTTTTCCCCTCTTTACAGTTATATATGAACATTTATCTTGGCCAAACTCCAGTTCAAGATGTTTCTTCATCCCATTTATGTTCTTGGCATAGAGTTTCAGGTCATCCACAAAGAAGTTCGTATTTTTGTCCTCGTTTGAGCCAGTACGTATGTTTATGCATCTATGTATGTATGTTCGTAGGTCTGAATGCTGGTATGCATGCTCATATGTATCTATAAATGTATGTATAAATGTATGTATGCATGTATGCATGCATGTGTGTATGTATGTATGCATGTGTGTTTGTATGAATGTATGTATGTATGAATGTATGTAACTAAGAAATAGGACATTACTTCATTTATACTCTATTAAGTATCCTACGTGTATCTCTTTTATCGTTAATGTGTTGTTTCAAACATTCTTCCATCCATTGATACATCCAGAATTTATATTTCTAAAGTTAATCCATAATCTGGCTATGATTTTTGGGAACAATTTATTGCTAGAATATAACAACTGTTTGTTATAATTTCTGTTTTGTTTATATGCTCTAACGGTAGATGCCCTTGCATTGTAGATACAATTCCAACTATGCTTTCATAAATATTCTCATTTTGCATTGGGAGAAGGGGCTTCATATTCACCTACGCAAACGAAAATTTGAATTAATAAAATAAAAAAACGTTTATCTAATAATGGATCATAGAACTTATGAAATTATGAATATACACATACACTGAATCAAATCTAACACATTTGAAATAAACATGTTACATAATAATGTTTATTAAGCCTCATGAATTTCACACAATATATATTCCTGCCTTTAGAATTTTTGAATACTGTATATCAAATTCCATTTAATGGAATAGGATGAACATTATACTCATTAATATGTAATTAATAAAAATATATTAAAACAATACGATAACAAAATTTCCTGAAACCATAGATAGATTGCAAAATGACTAATGTAATTGACATAACCACAAAGGAATGCGTGGGAATTAAAGATTATGCTACCAGGAACCTTTCAGGAACTGAACCTAATAAAAGACAGATAAAAAAATCGATAACACGTGCGCTACGTGTGAAGCAATTTTCAAACATGAAAACAAAAGCAATGAATACCGATGTAATTTATGTATTGTTCTAACAACCATCATACATTGGATAACATGTGAGATCTAAAGATTGGATAGGAATATCGTCAAAAGATGCAAAGCTTTCAACTGCAAGATTAGAACTCCTCTGTATTTGTGTTTTAAAAAGAGAAAGATCAAAGAAGCAAAGTAATATGACAGAAAATATCCCCATCAATAAATAATTACATATATACCTGGAAACTTATTCTGGAGTACAGACAAACGTTAAATAACATATGAACTTTTGAGGTATTGAGGAAAGACAGTATACTTATCATCTAAGGAATCTGAACTATATCTATCTCATGGACATCGGTAGAAGGTCGGACCCCATGCTTTGCAGGACAGTTACGTCCTTTTATGAACTGAGTTCAAATCCCGCCGAGGTTAACTTTGCCTTTCATCCTTACGGGGTCGATAACATAAAGTGCCAGTAATGCACTGGGTAATTACTGGCCTTGTGCCAACAGTAGAAACAATTAAATGAATTAATGCAGCCGAGTGGAACATTACCAGTAGACATAGGTGGTTAACGACGAGGAAATTTATATTGAACTTGAAGGTTCCAATAGTAACAGAAAAAGAATAATTTCTCCTCACGCCGTATTATCAAAACATTTCTGACCTATGGAATCTGTTTATTTCACATTTAAAGAAAGTATATATGGATCGAGCTGTATAATTACATAAGTCTGCAAAGTTATCTCGTAAACAAAGACTAAAGATTTTGAAATAATTTCGATCCACGACACCCCCTTTGAAAGATAACACAATGGAATAATCTTACAATACACAGTCTGCTAAGAAATGTGAGCAGTACATTTCTGATGCTATACATAATATCAGGGTGAATCTTTTCATTGGCTGACAGTATGTAAAATATAAAATATGGTGGACTTTGACTGTATAAATGTTATGCCTAAATATATTAATCAATATGTTGAGCAAGGAAAGGGTATCGCTGGAGAATATTGAGGAAAATATAAAATCAAACAACATGCGATAGCAAAACTGCACAGAAATTATTGAAACACGAACACGTAATTCAACCACTGATACATCGACAATGATTCAACAAAAGCAGATATGAATTCATGGCACAAACAGGCACCACAGGGAAAGTCATTTACAAAATAAATGAAAAGAAATGAGAATGAGAGAACATCTAGTCTTTGACAACAGAAACACGTTCAAAGTGGGATTGGTTGTGTCGGCAGAAGAATGACTGAAGCTGAAAGACAAGTGTGAAAGTTAATTAAAGCAATGAAAGTGGTTGCGAAAGCATTTATAATGACACATTAGATTGTTGTATGAAAGGGAAACAATTTCGAGGAAGATGTGATTTGTAATTATTCAAACGAACTAAACTAACGTGTCAAAATTCTTGACAAATCTTGATAGTTACGAACTAAGAATGAAACATAATAAAGGTCACTCGACATGGTAGAAAGAAACCAAACTAACATGAAACACTAATTTCTATAAATCTCTACTAGATTCATTGTGTACAAATAAAATGATGCATAGTCAGATTGTTGATGGATTTCTCTAGCGAGTGGTATTCCGGTCGAGAAGAAAAAAACAATACGTTTCTATAGTTTACTGATTATTGGCACCTTGTGAGAAATAATGTTCATCTCTGTATCAGCCCTCTCTCTCTATATATATATAATTGTGTGTGTGTGTGAGTGTATATATATATATATAAATATATATATATATATATATATATATATATATATATGTGTATATATATATATATATATATATATATATATATATATATATATATGGAAAGTTATATTTAAAATTGTTGGGTTACAACTAGTAAATATTTATAACTGATATAAAAGCACTCGACAAATATTTGGAGTATATTTACAATATTAAATAAATGGAAACTATATTTATAAAACCATATTTATTTCATTATATAATGAAATAAATATGTTTTTATAAATATAGTTTCCATTTATTTAATATTGTATATATATATATATATATATATGAGATGATAAGTTATCGTTTTAGGTAATCCAGTTAGAGGTTGAGTACCCAGCACTCGGGATAGTACATATTGCGAAAATTCGATCAGATACAACACTGTATTTAAAGTCGAGTGACGCAATCTTGTGTGATCAGCGGCAATTAGACTCACCTGACCAATGAAACAATTGTTAATACTGTAAATAAAACCTTTTCTGTACAGCCGATCAGATTATTCTTCACTCTTTGTTAGAATATATATATTTTATCTATCTGCATTGGAATTTACGAACTTGTGCATCTGCTGTGGTGTCAAAAACAAACGCACATGACCGCACAGATGAACAATGGACTATGCCACGTGGGTTGAACCTGCAAGTGAATTGAAGGATGTGTAACTCTGATATACAGATTACTTATTATTAAGATGTATAAACTTGACATAACTATTATCATCTTATGTTCTCTCAACTAACCACATTTGATTATATTTCTCTATCCCGTTCCCCCCCCCCTATATTTATAATATTTTTATTTGAAAAAATCGCTTTTTTTACATTGTGTTTTTCCCTTTCTAATACTTGCTTATATTTCTTTATATATTCTCTATATATTTATTTTATATATATTTTTTTAAATCTTTATTCTTATTTTCACTTTTATCCCCCTTTATATTTTACCTTATTCTTGCTTTTATACCTTATTATAGTGTAATCTTCCCCATGCCTTATTATACATTATTAATTATAGATTATTATTATTACTCTTTTTCCATTTCTAATTACCTCATGTACTTTCTCCTCCGTTATATATATATTGTATGCCCTTTGTATGTGTGTAGCCTCTGCACACCCTCTGCACCCTACTATCGACGCCACCCCATCTATGGCTCAACTAACCACTCGAGTCCCGGGAATGAATATGACCACAGCTAGTAAACAAGGACCCACACCCCACCCTCCCGCACCAAAATTAGACTTATCGTCCCCTGCCTTTGCTCTTTACTCTCTTTACTCTTTGTTCTTGAATGTTTGGTTGGTAGAGTCCATAACACCAATCAAACCCCTTTTATAGCTCTGACGAATCCTACGGTTACGTAAGGAAGAAACATTGTAAGCCAATAAAAATCTGTTGATGTTGTAGACGCTCTTGTGTTATTTATCATATATACGGCTCTGCTCCAAAGCATAGAGCTACTTATTATGCTGCCAATACCTTAATGGGACACGGGTATACAATACCTAACTCCTATTAACCTAAGTATTTTATGTATTTATATCTGTATTTTTGACCGTTGGTCAGTCAGTGATAAACACCGAGGACCAAGTGAATTAACTATGGAGATATAAAAGATACAGAAGCGAAAACCAACCAAACAGTGAGTGTGTTCTGTTATTATTTCTGGCAATATTATTACAACAATATGACCATCCCCAAGTATAACAATATATATACATATATATATGTGAGAAAAAGCACAAACCCTCCATCTCAATTCTACTTTTGAAAAGCAGAAGAACTGCGAAACCAGTAAAGGAACCAAATAAATATATATTGTTTTAAAAAAAAGATTCCAGTTGCATTTTGCACGTTTCGCTATTGATCAATTCAAGGTTCGATCTGTATCGATTAGGGCCGACGCTGGACTCAAAAGCTCGTCGGACCTCTGTTGCTGTAATGACATTACTACAACACAAGTGCGACGAGCTTTTGATTCCAATGTTGGGCCAGATCGATACAGACCGAAGTCGAGCTGACCAATTGCGGAGCGAGCGTCAACAATCAGAAATATAATGAAGGCTTAACAAATCGTCCTTGTATTATATACAGTATATATATATATATATATATATATATATATATATAAACAACATGCTCCAAGCTGTTCCGCCATAAACGTTAATGATTCAATTAAGGATTTCTGACTAAATTACGATCTAGTTATTTATCGAATTGTTAAGGTTCATAAAATTTGGCTCTAGTAATTAGTAAATAGTTACGTTATCGCAACTGAAATAATAAAAAAAACATGCACATAATTGACAACCTTTGAAATTCTATATAATGAGAGATTTTTGTCACATAACTTTCCAATTTTCAATGTTCATTATATTGTATTTGCTTTCCATTATGCTTGTTCTAAGTTGCTCTGGTTATATAATATTACTGCCGCTTTTCTTAAGCGACTGAAACAAATTTCCTATTAGCCTGCTGCCTATATATTACATTATATAAGCAATAATATTCTATCAGACTTGCAATATCGCAATACAGTTTTCAGAAATATTAATATTTATTTAAAAGTGTCTATCTAAACATATTCCGATGATTTGATCAGAGACACACACGGTATTCAAGGTAGAGTGACGCAATCTCGAATGAAACGAGCGTCACCAATCAATCAATATATATATATATATTTATAAGTTTCTTTGTGTTATACACCTAGTTCATTCACCATGTTGTATAAAATAAAAATGACTGCCTTCACTGGTTGGTTTTAATTTTTTAGAATATACGTGAGAGCTCTTCATAGAAAGGTAATTTTGGGGTTAGCTATAAATTAACAAATCATTTGGATAGTGGAAAGGGACGTAACTATAAAAATTAACAACACAGGGGTTGTGCAAAGTTGATAGTTCAATAAAATTGAATTCCTTGAAATTAAAATCAGTTAGTGTGGTCAGGATGAATTTAGCTTGCCATGGACAACCACTAAAGCAGCCAATGCGCGTAGTTAAGCAGAGAAAGTCAGAAGAGAGGTGCAAGAGTAGATCCTAATTTTCTGTGTTACATAGACGGCAACATTTCGTCCCATTAATATAGAGGGTAACATTTACAATATATTTCATTTCATCGTAAATTGTGTGATATTACTTTTAAGAATTCGCACGTAGTTTGCGAGCTGGGTGGCTTCATTTTGACATGATGTCTGAAGATTGGTTCGTGATTCAGGTACCGCCTTTTTTGAGCCGGCTTTCGGACATTCCGGCATAGGTCCAATCTTCAGATTGGTGGTGCTGGTTGGTAGATGTAATTCCGCTTGACATATCACCGCTCGAGTGTTGCACTACTTGTGGGCATGTCTCTGGGTGTCTGCATGCTTTTGTATATATATATATATCTTTTTTAATATGGAAAATCTTCTACAAGACTAGAACTGTTTTATTCGTGAGAAATCATCAGGATATATATACATACATATATATATATATATATATATATATATATATATATATATATATATATATATATATATCATATACATATTTACACACATATAAATGCAACCGCATCTTTTATTTCTTTATAACAATTCTGATATATTCGGTAATTGCTTCCGTCAATGTATATTACTACATCAAAATTACATTTTTTCTATTAAAATGTATTCTTAAAGTAGCATAGGGAGAAGTAGTTGTCTAGGTTTCATCTAATATGTACTATGTCACAATACATGTTATGTATGCTTGTTTATGTTAAATGAGTAGAATTATAATCACCAGTAAAAGCAGCAACACTAGAAGACAAAAGAAACTATATTTGAGGTTGATCTAGTTAGAAACAAAGGAACGAGGCCACAAAAACACAATTACCAATACAAGACCATGCTACAGGATCACAAACAAATGTGTGCAGTTGTTCTGTGCCAATTTTCTAGAAATTTCGGTTGATTGTCGGATCGGATCGTTGGATGAAACTCACTGTAGCAGAATTGGGGAGTTGCAAATCGATTACTCAAATGAAATACACGAAATACCAGATGCACCAATTGCCATATGTAAATATTTTACTCTATAATCTTTATGCATACTAGAACAAAACCAGCAGAACTACATGGTTGCATGTGTGATATGCATATTGATATTATACGCAAGTATATATGCATGTAGATATGATACATCAAATAAAATCGTAATTGACATTATATACAGAAATGGAAAGAAGACTGCGTTACACTGTCTTATGTAATATGTTACGTAATCCATGATACATTAAAAAAAGACAATATTATATATAAACTGCATTGGAGTAAATTAGTGACGGAAATATATGAATGTTTATTTAAGCGATCGCTAACCGGAAGTGTTGACATTTGAACATTTTAAAGAAGTGATTCTTAAAATAAGCAACAATATTATTTATATGTAATCAAGAATAACGAGATTTAGTAAATACATTATGTAATATTCATTCTGAGTTCAAATCACGCCGAGGTAAACTTTGCCTTTCATCCTTACGGGGTCGATAAAATAAAGTACCAGTAATGCACTGGTGGATTTGCTGGCCTTGTGCCAAAAGTAGAAACAATTATTTATTCAAAGTAATCCAGCTTATTTTACAAACGGGATAAACAAATATATTCTGGACGCAGTCCCGCACTCCTTACTTTATTATAGTTTATATATGACATACTTGTTCCTCGATGACAACAGAGTTAGGAAAGCCCGGACATACGAGCCGAGGAGTAGTCATGACTCTATGAAAGTGAGCAAACTAGCGATAACATATTGACAGGTTTCGGCCTATATCTCTGCGGTTTAGTATCCTGTGCTCGGCCAATTATTGCTCTTACCTATCACCTCCTCTAATCATAGTGAACCTACTGTAGGAAAATACCGGCATTTAGATACATCTCACTCACATACATATCTGGAAAATCCTTCTCTTTATATGTGGATGGCATCCATGTAATGGCCGGACTGTAAGCAAATCGAGGTGTTTGGCATCATGTTTACTGAGTACCAGGGGTTGACAGTAACAAATGTTTTCCAGTATATGTCGATAGGCCTGCAGCCCATACCGGTATAACGGGTTGTGGAGGGTTAGCCGACAGATGAACGTTAAATTGCTCTATGTCTAGATTGGTCCCGATCTCAAATGAAAAAAAAAGAATGAGTGGGCAAGCATGTTGTCCAGTCTTATCAAGAAATCGGCCGAATGGAGCCTATCACCTAAATGTCGAGCAAAGGTGATAACAACTTACATCTACCACGTAATCTAATTTTTTCTTGAGCGTCGTGCCTTGATCCAATTTATCTCTTACCGGGCGCGAACACCCGGTCTACACTCTGTGGAGAAGAGAAGCACTAAGATAATCAATTGTTTGTCAACTCCCACGTGAAAGGTTGACCATGTTATGGCTGATCATGTACCGAGAAATGATTATACGGCGACTTCGTGAACGATTCTGTGATAGTAAATATTTCTACACATTACCCGATACACAAAACTGGGTATGGGAGGAGGACATCATATATTTCGCTTAACAATTGGCCCTGCGCAAAGGATTAAAACAAGCCTTTACATTATGATCTAAGATTCATTCTGCGTACACCAATCTTACTTACGCTGTTAATAAAGGAGTGTATTATAAATATAGCCAACCACATCTGGCGTGGGCTATATCTGACGAGATCCACATATTTATACTTTATCTAGTTTTGTTTACAAGTCTTCACCTCGTGATTTCTCAATTTAAGTTCGAACCTAACGCAAATATTTTCATTAAACAGCGAGCTTCGTAACCGTTCCAAAATATTTGTACATGCTATGTTATTATTATATGAATTTTTTATTCCTTTACCTAAGCTTCTTGTGATATATTTTCTTTTAATTTTAAGTAGTCATTCGTTGTTCATATATAACTCTCTTACATACTTTCTATAAGAGTAATAGACAATTTAAGCAAATATAGATGAGTTATTTGAAGAAGTGTAATGGAATATGTTAGTCAATAAAATTGACTTCTTTTGATGTATGTAAATACAGCGCATACGTAAGGGAAATTATAATTAAAAATGTCGATTTTCCGTGCGCAGAAAACTGATTAATCAAACAGTGAACGTATTAACAATAGAATGTATATCTATTGTCTATCATAAAGAATGTGTTTTAGATGTCGATACAAAATAATTTTTCAACAACATGTTTGCTTCATAAATAATGTTTCGTTCTTTCCTCCTTATAATACTTAGCCAGCTGAAGCTGAAAATCATAATAGTTAGTAAAAAATACGTGTATGTTCTAGCCTCTTATATTTTAATGAAATGAGTGTTGGTTATGTATAGCTGATTTATATATATATACATACACATATATATATACACACACGCACGCGAACACACACACACACACACACACACACACATATGTGTGTGTGTGTATATATGTGTGTGTGGAGGATGGGTGGGTCTATGTGTCTGTATTGCATTTGTAATATATATTCATAGGTAACGCGTATCAAAGTCTTCTTGAATGAAATGTTGGAAAGTTTAAATGTAACTGGTTTTACAGTAATTACTGAAACAACAGTCGATCCACTTGCAATAGGTAAATAATTGATAAGAAGGCAGTTGCATGATATAATAATGATTAGCAGATGTAAAACCTGGTCTCCAACACTGCCTCAGACGCAATCTGTATCCGTTTCAAGCAGGTTCCTAATTTATTTACCGTGGATGTAGTTTCGTGTGGAGATGAAAAGCTGCATTTGCATAATGGTTTCTGAAAATTCTACGCAAAGACAAATATTTGGACATTCAGATATATATATATATATATATATATATATATATTGTTTATTCCATAGCATATATATATATGTATTTTCTAATAGTTATTTTACACAATATTTGAAAAAGGAATGGCATGGAAAACGTTAAGGTATATTTAAAATAAGTAACATTTTGGATTCAGCTCCAGCTTATCTCTATAAGCGATCATCTAAAGCCAAAACAAAAGATGATAGAGCATTGCTTTCGCCATATAACATGAGATATTATCACCATGAAATATATCGGTACTTAATATGTGTTGTGGAAAGAGAAGTAAGATGTCTAATGCTTTCTATATAGTAACTTCTTCTTCTTCTTGGATGTGTCGTAGGGTGAGAGTCTTCAAGCATGCTTGAGCCCATTGATCTTATCTTTCTCAGAGACCACACTGGGGTCACCTGCCAGTCCTTTTAACCCGTCTGACAACATGTCCGTATTATCCCAGCAGAGATCTCTCCATTCGGGAATCTAGCGGCTCTGCATAGAACAATTATCTGATCTTTGTTTTACATATTATATCGAGTAACATTACGCCCAAAGTCGTTCTTATTAACCCCATCTCAGCCACTATTATTTGCGATAGCATTCTTCCGGTCATTATTTATGATTCAGGGCGGTGGATTGGCAGTATCGGTAGAGAGTCGGACGCCATGCTTTCCAGCATAGTTACGTCCCTTTACGATCCGA
>OZ024742.1:156964300-157001800 GCA_964016885.1 Eledone cirrhosa | reverse complement strand
AATAAATATTCGGTGAATCCATACGTACATATATACATGTGTGCATGTATGTATATATATATACATACTACTGTACGTCTGTATACATATATGTATGTACATGTACATACTTCTATATATATATATATGTTGATGCCCTAAGGACAGACACTGGTCTGTTGGAGATGCAGGATATGGCAGCGATAATGAGGGACAGAGACCGCTGGAGAGAACTCGTCCATGGATCTCGGGAATTTTACCCGCCTTAGATATATATATATATATATATATATATATATATATATATATATATATATATATATATATATATATATATATAATGAAATATATTTCTCTCTGTCTCTCCCTCTCTCCCCTCTCTCTGTGTCATATATACATAATATATATATATATATATATATATATATATATATATATATATACATACATGGAGGTACATGGTTTAGTGGTTAGAGCATAGAGCATTGGCCTTGCAATCGAAAGTTTGTGAGTTCAATTCTCAGACCGGGTGATGTGTTGTTTCCTTGAGGAAGACACTTTATTTGACATTTCTCCAGTTTCCTCATCTCATTTCACGACCACTTTGCAGTGGAATGTTAGGGACCGCAGTCCCTATCACTCCACTGCAAAGTGGTCGTGGGGTGCCACGGCAAAAAAAGGACCCACCACTCACTGTAAATGAGGTTGGTGTTAGGAAGGGCATCCATATGTAGAAATCAAGCCAGAGTCTGTTTCCGTCCCACTCTTGCAAGCAGGGAAAAGCGGACGTAAAATGAAATGATGATGATGATGATGATATATATATATATACATATTTATATATATATATATATATAAATATATTATATATATTTTATTATATATATTATATATAAAAGAGACAGAGGGGAGAGAGAGAGAAAGGTGGAGAGACAGAATGGCAGAGATTTGAAAAAAGGAGAAGAATAACTGGTGTTTGATGTTCTTCAATAATTCAAATATTTATAATGGCTTTATATATATATATATGAATAATAACAGGTAGACATCATACAAAGGTAATTTATTCCGAGTGCTTACAAATGTTTCAACAGTAGGTATACAGCCTAGACATGCTAAATGCTCTCACTATAAAATAACTTAACAGTTGAACCTGAGACTACAACATCGCTTTCTCGCTAACTAATTCCTCTCAACAACTACTTCCTAACTATATCCCCCACCCCCACACTACAAGCCAATACCCTGCTTATCATTATAAATGGCTACTTGAGTGCGATTTGCAGACTACACCTATGAACTCGATGTATCACCATCTCCTAAACTTCATCTGTCTCCTCTATATCTAACTCTCCCTCCCCCCTCTCTCTCTCGCCCTCGGTCTACCCCACTCACTTTCCACATCTATTAACCTGCTCTCTGTGGCAATACATAATCCCAATCTTGACCACATCTACACAAAGCCTAAGGCTGTCACCTTGAGAGTAAACCGTATAATAAAACCCGTACCACAACATTTTGATTAAGCTATCTGTATTCTTCAAACCACTCTCTCCCACTTCTCCAACCCCTACATCTCTCTCTCTCTCTATCTCTCTCTCTCTCTCTTTATCTCTCTCTCTTTATATATATATATAGCTATATATATATATATATATATATATATATATATATATATATATATATATATATATATATATATATATAGTTATACAGCCTAGACATGCTATGAGAGAAAGAAGGGGATATATATATATATATATATCCCCTTCATTCTCTCATCCTTTCTACTCTATCTTCTCCAATAACTCCCTTTAAGAAATACAAGGGTATACATTTTAACCATTCTGCTCTGAGGTAACGGTAGTCGCAGCATTTGAAAATTGAGTATCTACAATCAAATAATCACCAATTTGCACATAACATGTCTAGGCTGTATAACTACTGTTGAAACATTGGTAAGTACTCGGAATAAATTGCCTTTTTATGATGTCTACCTATTATTATTCATTCTTTATCTACACCCCGGAATATAGAACGATCAGAAAGTGAGTTTTTCCAACTATTCTTCCATAACTCGCTGAGTAACCCCTCAGCGTACGTCGACTCTATCTAGTGTAGTAATTAACCATATACTGAATTAAGGATAATCCTAAGCATTTCTTGCATAACCTAATATATATATATATATATATATATATATATATATATATATATATATATATATATAGAGAGAGAGAGAGAGAGAGAGAGAGAGAGAGAGAGAGAGAGAGGGAGAGAGAGACTGAGAGAGAGAGAAAACGGGTGTAGTAAATGCCTAGAGTATCCGATACTTGATGCAGTAGAGCGTGGTAATGGTAATATGAAAGAGCCGGGATCTTGACTGAGCTCTTGCCATTACAACTATAAGTTCCGAAGTAGTCGGAACTAACAGTTGAAACGTTATGAACTCAGCCGTCTGGGTTTCAACTCTTTCATATATATATATATATATATATATATATATATATATATATATATATATATATATATATATATATATATATATATATATATATATGGCAACAGCTAGGTCAAAATCCGGCACTTTCATATTACCACGTTCTACTACATCAAGTATCGGATACACTAGTCATTTACCACACCCGTTTTGATATGTATATATCTCTCTCACTCCCTCTATATATATATATATGTAAGCATATATATATATATATACAAAATATATATGCAAATAGTGAAAACAATGAAATTAAACAAAAAACGGTTAATGCATAGTAAATCTCATTATTTTGCGATCGTTTCTAGGGGGTAATTCCCCGTATGTTCATTCTATTATTGTCTATGTAAAATACGTTACAAATTAACATAGTAAGAAAAATATACATACGTCTTCTCTACCCGCCGTCTTCAGAAATAATGAGTTTTGTTTATTGAAGAATACAAAAAAACATATATGAATAAGTAACGTTTTATAAACAAGGTTGAGATTGGCCAATAGTAAAAATAGGAAGGGCCAATATAGATCATTAAGTTGGTAGCGTAGTCTTAATGATCTTCATTGTCCCTTCCTATTTTTACTATTGGCCAATCTCAACCTTGTTTATAAAACGTTACTTATTCATATATATTTTTTTGTATTCTTCAATAAACAAAACTCATTATTTCTGAAGACGGCGGGTAGAGAAGACGTATGTATATTTTCTTACTATGATAATTTTAATGTATTTTACATAGATCAATAATAGAATGGACATACGGGGAACTACCTCCTAGAAGCGATCGTAAAATAATGAGATTTACTATAAATTAACCGTTTTTTTTGTTTAATTTCATTGTTTTCACTATTTGTATTTTTGACTCTGTATCCAATGAATTATATCGTTGAGATTTTGTATTTTAAACGACTTCTTCTACATACGGATTACATTGAGTTCTTCATACGGCTTAGACCCTACCATTAATTGGTGGATTTATCTGTGTATATATATATATATATTTATATATATATATATATATAATTATAAGAACAGCTTAAAGTTTTATCAAAGAATGGGTGCTTATATATATATATATATATATATATATATATATATATATATATATATATATATATATATATATATATATATATATATATATATACACACACGTTTCTTGTTAACTATGTGTGTTTAAACTCATTGTAAATAATTCCATGTATATATATATATTTAATTAGAAAGTGAACAACACAAAATATAACTACTCCATTACCAAAGGTTTCTGGATCCCAGACAATATTAATATACGCCATACATAGAGCACTCTTTTCTCCTTTGCATTTCCTTCGGAATTATCTAACATACTCACACAGACACACACATATATATATACAGTATATATATATATATATATCATTCGACTTTTAATTTAATTTTAACGAATGCTCGGATTTATTCCTGAGGATTTTTGAGCTTATTCCACAGGTGATATGACGCATGATTCTGATGTTCTTAAACATGGCTCCTAGTATTCAATTACTTCAGCTTTTTATGTTGAAAGGACTCGGCTGCTATTCACTAGCTGTCGATAACCCTATTCACGCCACTGGCTCGATGGCGGGGCGATGTGTTTTTTTAAACCAGATGTGCTTTTGGTCGTTATACCCTGATTTGCTTTTAGTGTGTAATCATACATAGTTAAATCTTCTTCATTGCCGATGATCCAAGCTTTAAAATCTATGATTCACCGATTAATGGTGAAATATATTTCTTCAATGGAATATATATAAAGGAGATAAATCATTATTGCATCTATATTCAAGGTGTTAATTTTTAATAAATTACCCCCGTAACTATGCGTGTTTACACGCTTTTCAAATTATCTCCTGTAATTGTTTGATATGTTTATTTTATATATATGACATTCGGCTTTTAATTTAATGTTAATAAATGCTCGGATTTATTACTTACAATGTTTGAGCTTAATCCACAGGTTATATGGCGCATTCTCCTGATATTCTCAGTCATGGCATCTTTAATCTAATTTTGGTAGTATATATATATACTTCAAGAATAAACAAGACAAATAGGGATGATAAAAACACAGTCTTATTAAATTAACCACAGACAGAAGGAAAAATACCGAAAGTAATATATATGTGTGCAAGTGTGTATGTGTAAACCTTTGGGGTAAGAGAGGTGTGAGTAAATTGGTACATGTAAAATGGAAACGGAATTAGTGTCAGCCGGTATAAAATACTGTATGTTTAAGTAAAAACATGTTGAAGACTTTGCGCTAATATTTCAAAGTAGTGATAATGTCACTTTTTTTTCAGCAAAGGAAGGGATATAAGCTGACAGATCTGTTTCACACTGTTGGTGTTCATAGAGCCTGGTACTCGCCGACCTCTGCCGAAAATTATAGAGGCTGGATTCATATAGAATTCCAGTAATAATCAGGAACAGATTATACAGAGCGATTGCCGGTCCAGCAAATATTAAAAATTAGGATTGGTGCTCTAAAATAGCGATGTAATCAAGAATGTATATATAGTATACTTCGTAATATAACGTATGTTTAATTAAAAACATTTTGAAGACCTTGCGCTATTATTTTAAAGTAGTGACTATGTCACTTACTTCTTTTTTCAGAAAAGGAAGGGAGATAAGCTGAAATATCTGTAAGTGACTTAGTCACTACTTTAAAATAATAGCTGGACCCAGAAGGTAAAGCGCTGGTGCTGGACGTGACTGGCAGCGAAGGCAATGCTTTCAGGCTAGTAGCGGTCTATGCCCCAACAGGTGCAGGACGGCCAGATTTCTTCAGACGTCTAGAGATTTTCTTGGAACGTCCCGCTCTTTAGTGTTAGTGGGCGACTGGAGCGGTATCTTAGATGCACGCTGGGATTGTGTGGGAGGAGGGTGTAAAAGCTTCAACAACCTGCTCAGACGTTTTGAACTCTCTGACAGGTATAGACTGGATTATCCGAATATTTTCAACAGCACTTTGCTCGATTGTTCTGGAGCAGCGGCGGATCGGATCGGAGTATGGACTTCGGTGCATACCTTGACGGACTGCCGCGGCTCTCGACGACCGCAGCGCAGTGCTGCAAAAAGCCGATAACAGCAGGTGAAATACGGGAAGCCGTGACTGACTGCACGAGGGGTAAATCGCCACGTCTTGATGGTATGACCTACGAGCTTTATGCGTATATGCCAGACTTGTTCGGCAACTTCTTGGCAGATGTCTACTGTAACTGGCAGTAGAACGGGAGCATTCACAGATCAATCTAAAGTATTTGATAGGGTCGACCATCGGTACGTGGCTGTGGTTCTCGAGGTGGCCGTCTTCTGGCCCGTTTTTAGGGGATGCATCGCTGCGAGGCACAGCAACATCTGCTCGATTGTGAGGGTGAATGGTCACCTGTCGCAGCTGTCTCAGCATCATGCTCTCGGTCAGCCCGGATTGTCTCCTCTCGACCTTCTTATACGTACTTCCCCTCGAACCATTACTGCACAAATTGGAGACCATGAGGGGGTACCTCGCGAACTGGGATGCGGAAGATCCGTGTCGGCTAATGCCGATGACGGCACCGTGGTGTTGTCGAGCACAAAACACGTCCAGATGCTGGGCACCGCTCTCAAGGACTACGAAGCGATGGCAGGAGCAAAGACAAACCAGGAAAAGTCGGTAGGCTTGCAACTCGGTATCTGGAGTCGCAATTCGATGCCGTCAGACAGCGTCACGGGGCGCTGGACAGAAGTACCGGTTAAATTGTCGGGGTCTGGTTCGGTCCGGACCTCCAGATGGAGAAAAACTGGAGCGAGGTGACGATCAGGGTGACTTCTCTCACCTAGAAATGGGCTGAGAGGAGGCTGTCTCTGAAAGGTCGGGAGGAGGTGGCGAATGCGTACATCGCCTCCGTCATATGTTACCGCCAGACCGTCTTACCTTGCTCCAGTCCAACTATGACCAAAATGGAGTGCCTTCTCTTCCGCTTTTTGTGGATGGGACGTGCTCTCATGGTCAAACGATCCATCTACTGTCATTGCCCATTGCGTGGAGTACTGGGTATGCCGTGGCTAATGATGCGCAAATATGAGCTGAGGCTGCGACATCACTGGTGCTTCCTTGGCGGTGAACAGGTGTGGTCGCCGTTTTACAGATACGCTTTTCCACAGCTCGTCTCCAGGCGCTCACGGCCCTCTACCAGCTGGGCATTGATATCCTTGGAACAACCGCCTTGGCGTTCTGTAGAGGGTAAGTGGAGGGGAAGTGCGACGACGTTCTCGGGGAGACCCTGGACGATCAGTTGTTTGTTCCCTTCATGAGAACTTTCAGCCCGGGACCCATGGACAATTTCCAGAAATCCCTGGCCTGGCAGTGCTATCTGGGAGCGTTGCAGGTTCGGGATAAGCTCTACACACACGGAGGTGCTGTCAGCCGAGCCTGTCCGAGATGCGCGCAGGACGACGAAACGGTCCTACACGCAATCGTTCAGTGCCCGAGAATTACTGACTTGTGGAGCTATGTTGAACAGTAGCTGTCGCGTGTAGGACGGATCCGGTTAAAAACTGAGTCCATTGTGCTGATAGACCCGCCATCCTCCTTTAAAGAGGAAGAAGAGCAAGCAGACTTCATCTGCCTGGTGGCCATGACGAAAGAGATTGTGTGGTGAACAAGGTTGAAAGATTTGAAAACGTACACTTTCTTCTCCGGCCAATCCCTGATTAACTTTTACAAGTTTCATTTGAAAGCGGAAAATCAAGGTGGAAAGGCAAGGGCTGTCTTCTAGTAAGTTTGTTTGAAAGGTGGGTGACAGTGACGAATCTGGTCCGAGTGAACGGGCCCACTCTGAATATGCGCCTGTAGACAGAAGAGTGGGAAAACTGGGAGAGGGCGCTTGCCCTGGTGGTCAGGGTGTCCGTGGTCTTTTGTGAGGTTTTCTCCACGAGTGACCCTCGGAAGCTTCCCCCCTTATTGGTGAATTTTTGTTGTTTGAATTTTAATTTATTTTACACGTTTCTGTCTTTTATAACCCTTTTACACGGGCAAAGCCCACTTTGTATCGTCCTGTGCCGTCTGTAATTGTTTTCTTCATGTTAGCCATTGTGGCCCATAAAGAAACCATTATTATTATTATTATTATTATTATTATTATTGTTCTTTGAGTCTCTGTCATTGATGTTATCTAACTGGAAAGTTTGTTGAAATGAATATCGAGCCGCTACCTGCAGCCTCAGACATTTAGGACGTATCGGAGGGTTCTTGCTGTCCCAGCAAGCATGCCTTTTGAAGTGTTCCAAAAAGCGTGGCTGGACGAATCTTCTTTAACCATCCTTGGAAACGCTTTGAGATAGTACCTAGTGCGCCTATGACAATTGGGACGACCTTGATTTCATGGCAGTTCCAAATCCTTTTTAACTCTCACTTTAAGTCCTGGTATCGGTTAATTTTCTCCCTTTCCTTTTCTTGCAGTCTCGTGTCAAATGGGCAGGCTACATCTACAATCAGGCACGATCTTTTTATTATTACTATTATTATTGTTGGTGAAGCCAATCTTCTCATCGCCTCCAGTTATTTTCAACGTTTTACCTCGTTTTCAACCGTTCTAAACCTTTTATTCAAGTTTTCAATTTGATAAAAGTTTAGAAGAAAGGACCCACCTAATACAGGGGTTCACTCGTAAGTAATACGGCACCCCTTTACGGGGTGTCGTATTTGTGTAAAAATATTTTTTGAAAAAAAATGTCAACATGGATAATACAAAAAAGAGAGAGAGAGCGCTGTCAGACAACACAGAGAGAGGGCGACTTTATCAGCATGTCAACAAGACAGCGTTCCAGCGGAGGTAAATATAAACGAAAATATTACAAAGGAAAAGAGGATTGTTACAGATTTAAAATTACCAAATATTTCTAACACAAACAACACCAACAATAACACCAACAGCAACACCAACAACAACACCATCAATAACAACAGCAACAACACAAATAACAGCGGTAAAGTCGAGAACGACAATAACAAAAATAACAGCGTTAAGGTCGAGAACGACAATAACAATGACAATAACAACAACCACAACAACAATAATAGTAGGAATAATATCAACAAAAACAACACAAATAACAACAGTCACAATAACAGTAACAACAGCAACAGTATGAATGAAAACAACAACAACAACACCAACAACTGTACCAACGAAAACATCAACAATGACATCAATACCATTAACAGCGATCTCAGCACCACCAGTAAGACCAGTAGCGGCAGCAATAGTGGTGCTGCTGAAAAAGGGACCACTTCTTTTGCAGGTGTCGCCCGTAATATCGAGGCAGTGTTAGTCACAGAGGAGGAGATGGCAGTCGCAAGGGCCATTGTGACAAGAAGTCCCAATAGAGTCTCCCTGAAACCTCCACCCGATTTTTTGAAGGACCAGCAGCTACAGACGGTGACTTACCGCACCGTAAGCAAAATCTAACATTGGGTGGAGAGAGGCACGGAGGCTCAAATCCAAAAGGCCTTGGGGTGCGTTTGGACACGCAAAACCCACATCACCCGAGGCAGAAAGTACACCACAGTAGATGTACTTTTCGCCACCCACTAGGAAGCGAAGTCTCACTCTTTGGAAACCCTAAAGAGTGAGGAGATAGTCTTGGTGCCCTCTTACTGCGGGCAGAAAATTGTGATGTTCAAAGTGACCCAGGTCCCACCCGACGTGCCCATACATTGGCTGGCCGCGTCTGTCCTTGCTGCAAGTTGAGAAAATAGGGAGAGAGAACTAGTCAGGTATAGGCATGCAAATGCTTATACAAACTGACCAGGAAAGTATCGACGCTATCCCCGTTATCATAGACATCCAGGAAGGACTCCAACTCCCTATAAGCATAGAAGTAAGACGGCCAAAATGTTATCTCTGTAGGTCGAAGGGTCACCTCAGGGCCTTTTGCCCGCAGAGACAGCGAAGAAGAAGGCCCCTCTCCTTCCAATACCTGGTCCGCTGCTACCAAGAGCAGGGCAGGCAAAAAACGCAGAAGCCCCTTCCACGGTGAGTAGGAGGACAACGTCCGTGGCACGCGTACCAACGCCACGGACAACTAAAGCAGCATCAGTGGTGGCAATTCCAATAGCTACATTTGAAGTAGCTACACCAGCAACAATATTGCCGAAGTGGGCTCCACTACCACCACCAACTGCCTTGGAGCACATACCCCTCCCAGACGCCACGGAAACCGACATGGAGTTTGAGGCGGGAGTGAAGTGGCAAATGGGCTGCCACAAAAAAAGAAAAAAAGAAAAAACCCTTAGATTCACTCTCCAAAAGCGAAGGCACACAAAGAGGGATAAAGGCAGCAAGGAAACTTGCAGCAAAACAACCACCATCACCATCACCACCACAAGCACCACCGCTAACAACAACCACACCACCAACAGCATCACCAAATACACCAACAACGCAAACAAAACAAAACACACACACCAAACAGCAACAACATCACCCGTCCCCCCAAAAAGTACACAGCCATAAACATGGCAAAAAAAGAACTCATACAATATATAAAGCAGCACACAGACATCACAGAAAAAAACTACTACACCCCACCATCACCAAGAACTCTCCGGACAAACATAAGCATCATTAAAAAAAAAATTCCCCAACACAGTTGGAAACTTCAGTGGTTAGGTTACCAAGAGGATATAAACTGACACCCTCTTGGAAACACCCATGACCAGCCAAAGGGACGTTCTACTGTCCCTTCACCACACGATCAATGTAAGTGATCCTTTCTCACTTGCCCCGTTTCTCATCCAACATGGCCGTACTCAGAATAGTCAGTACAAATGCACGTGGCATGAGGTCATCTTGGAAGCAGTTTCACCTGCTCAACGACCTCAGGTCACTAAACATGGATGTGGTGGCCATCAGCGAAGCCAGAATCTCCGAATCACAAGCCGTCGCACCGGTCTTCGGCGGCTACGATATATACGCATCTCCCACCTGTCCAGGATCGGGGGGAGGGGTTGCCGTCCTTTTTCGGAGAGGCTTGGATCTCGCCATACGAGCCATATTCCTAGACCCTGAAGGTAAGTCGGTGGTGCTGGACGTGACCGGCAGCGAAGGCAATGCTTTCAGGCTTGTAGCCGTCTACGCCCCAACAGGGACAGGACGGCCTGATTTCTTCAGACGTCTAGAGATCTTTCTTTAGAGTTTGTGGGCGACTGGAACGGTATCTTGGATGCACGCTAGCATTGTGTGGTGTTAGTGGATAGTGGAGGAGGGTGCAAGAGCCTCACCAACCTGCTCAGACGTTTTGAACTCTCTGACAGGTATCGAATGGATCACCCGAATGTGCCAAATTGGACATGGACAAACCGCATCGGGTCTTCCAGATCGTATCTCAATAGGGTATTCTGCAGAGAACTAGATAAGGCTAGTATAAGTTGTCCACAATTTAAAATAGTCGACTACACAGACCACAAATTTAGGATCTGTGAGATCGACATAGACAGACATCATAGACAAGGGCCCGGTTACTGGAAGCTGAACGCGTCGTTCCCGGTGCGCAAAGCTTACAGAGACCGGATTAGCGTATTAGTTAAGCGGGCGTTGACGGGAGCGGTCGTCAACAACAGGTGGTGGTTCACCCTGAAAAGGCAATTAAAGTAGAGTCGATTAGGTTTAGCAAAGGAATAGTGATAGAAGAAAATAGAGTAGAGGCAGAGTGAGTTAGAAAGGTGAAAGGGGCGTTTAGGTCAGACATCGCAACCGACGTGCTTGCGGCGAGATTGGCACTCGACCAATTCCTCAACGCAAAACACGAAGGCTGCGCTGTGAGAGCTAGAGTCCGTGCTCTGAAACACGAGGGGACAAAAGTCGACCAATGGTCCCGGGTGGCAGAGGCGCGACATGGCAACAAAGCTACAATTCGGTCTTTGTCTGACCAAAACTGGTGCGTGTTGCTCGAACCCGAGCAGATGGGTGAAGCTTTTCAGCAGCATTTTGCTGAACTGTTCGGGAGCAGCGGCGACCCGGATCGGGACATGGACTTCAGTGCATACGTCGGACTGCTTAGTCTCTTGACGACCGCGGCACAGTGTTGCGAAACGCCAATAACAGCCGGTAAAATACGGGAATCGATGGCTAACTGCACGTGGGGTAAATCGCCAGGTTTGATTGATCTGCCCTACGAGCTTTCTGCATTTATGCCAGACTTGTTCGGTGACCTCTTAGCAGCCGTCTACTGCAAGTGGCAGCAGAATGGGAGCATTGCCAGTTTTGTGAGCTGGAGAGCGGTGCCGCTGCTGAGAAAAAGACCCGAATAAGGGGGATGTTATCGATAATTTCAGGCCCATAACCCTGCTAAACGCAGAGTTCAAGATGTTGGCTAAGGTGTTAGCAACGAGGTTGGCGCTTGTCGTCAAGGGTCCGGTGGAAGAGGCGTAGAAATGCGCCATTCCGAACAGATCCATACGCAACAACCTCCACTTCATGCGATACACCTTAGAGAGGGTTATTTAGGAATCTGGCACAGGTGGGGTCCTGATCAATGTGGATCAATCCAAAGCATTCGATAGGGTCGACCATCGGTACCTGGTGGCGGTCCTCGAGGCACCTGGTTTCGGGCCCGTTTTTAGGGGTTGAATCGTTGCGATCTACAGCGATATCTTTTCAGTTGTGAGGGTGAACGGTCACCTGTCGCAGCCGTTCAGCATCATGCGCTCAGTCCGCCAGGTTTATCCACTCTCGTACCATTTGTACGTATTGGCTCTCGAGCCGTTACTGCAGAAACTGGGGGCGATGAGGGGCGTCCCACGCCAACCAGGATGCGGAAAATACGAGTCGGCTTATGCCGACGACATCACCTTGTTGGTGTCGACCTCCAGACCCGTCCAGATGCTCGGCACCGCTCTCAAGGAATACGAAGCTGTGACAGGAGCAAAGATAAAATAAGGCTTGCAGCTCGGCACCTGGAGAGGCAAGACAATGCCGTCCGACAGCGTTGTGGGGCGTTGAACGGACGGACCGGTTAAATTGCTCGGAGTCTGCTTCGGACCGGACATCCAGATGGAGAAAAACTGGAACGAGGTGACGAGCAAGGTAGCCTCCCTCACCCAGAAATGGGCCGAGAGGAAGCTGTCCTGAAAGGCCGGGCGGATGTGGCCAATGTGTAGTTCGCATCCGTCATCTGCTACCGCCTGACCGTCGACCCTTGCCCCGGCCCAAATCTCACCAAAATGGAGCGCATCCTCTTCCGCTTTTTGTTGAAGGTACGCATTCCCATTGTATGACGATTCATCTGCTGTTAACACCCATTGCGTGGAGGACTGGGCTTGCCATGGCTGATGATGCGCAAAATGCGCTGAGGCTGCGACATCTCTGGTGCTTCCTTGACGGCGAACAGGTGTAGTCACCGTTCACCAGGCACGTTTTCCCACAGCTCGTCTCCTTCACGGAGCTGCAGTCCTGGATCAGAAAAAGACCGAGGGATAGCGCTTGGAAACTGGAATGTCTCCAAGCTCTCACTGCCCTCTGCCAGCTGGTCACCAGTATCGGTGGAACATCCACCTCAGCGTTCTATAGAGGACTAGCGGAGGGGAAGTGCGACGACGTTCTCGGAGAGATCCTGGGCGTCGAAAAAGATCAGCTGTTTGCTCTCTTCCAGAGAACATTCAGCCCAGGGCCTATGGATAACTTTAAAAAATCCCTGGCCTGGTTGTGCTCTCGGGGAGCGCTGCGGATTCGAGATAAGCTCTACAGGCACGGACGTGCTGTCAGCCGAGCCTGTCCCAGATGCGCGCAGAGCGACGAAACCGTCGTGCACGCACTCGTTCAGTTCCCGTGCATTGCTGACTTGTGGGGCTATATCGAACAGTTGCTCTCGCGTGTAGGACTGATCCGGTTCGACTGAGTCCATTGTGCAGATGGTCTCGTCGTCTTCTTTCAAGGAGGAAGGGCAGGCGATTTTCATCTGCCTGGTGGCCATGGCGAAAGAGATTGTGTGATGGACAAGGTTGAAAGGGTTAAAGACAGATACTTTCCTCTTCGGCGAATCCCTAATTAACTTTTTCAAGTTTCACTTGAAGAGGAAAATCAGGTTGGAGAGGTAAGTGCTGCCTTCTAGCAAGTTTGTTTGAAAGGTGGCTGAATGTAGCGAGAATGGTCTGAGTGAACGGGACCGCTCTGAATATACGTCTGTAGTTTGAGAGATGGAAAAATTGGGAAGGGCACTTGCCCTGGTGGTCAGGGTGGCCGTGGTCTTTTATGTGGTTTTCGCCACGAGCAACCATCGGAGGTTTCCCCCTATTGGGGAATTTTTCGTTGTTTCAATTTTCATTTTTATTGTTTATATATATATATATATATGTTTCTATGACATTTTCTTCTTTTCTTATATAAATAATAAAAATATCTACACGGACAAAACCCACATCGTACCGTCCTGTACCATCCTGTGACGTCTGTAATATTTTTCTGGATGTCAGCCCTTTTAGCCAATAAAGAAATCATTATTATTATTATTATTGGCGAGCTACGTAGTAAATCGTATTATTCTGAGCTACGCAAAGGTTAGTTCTTTCCAGTTGTTTAAAATTGCCATTTGTGTAAAATGTTTATTGTTAACTGTATATAATTTCAAAATACATATTTTCTGAAAAGGACACTCAAAATGATTGGGGTCTTGAGCCCAAAATTTTAACTTTTATAATTATCAAACAAAAATATTTCTTTGAAAAAAAATCATGGACGACTCAGTGTCACACCTTCCTCACAAACTAACACCTCACACCGACACCACCATTGTAAATATTACTACGTTTGCCAACACTAAAAATATAAGCAGTAGCAATATTTTAAATTTGTCTCATGCAGACATTCATTTCGCGCCATTACCAATGACTGCAGGTGTTAAAGCCGCCACCCCACCACCACCACAGCGACAACAGAAACAAAATAAATAAATAAATTATCTCGTGACATCGAAATTGATTCACCCAAAATGAACTCTTCCACACTGAACACCACTGACGCCACCACCACAACTGAAACTAAAATTAACAATAACAAAAATAACGATAACAACAACAGCAACAACAACAATGAGAATAAGAAAACCACCCTATCTTTTGCCAGAGTAGCAAAAATGTGCGAAGCAATCCAGGTAACTCAGGAGGAATTAGAAGAAGCCAACAGAATGGTAAAGAAAGATGGGTACAGGGCCATCCCCCACTACTTCCACCTAATAAAATGGACCATCGACACCTATGCACCGTGTCTTATTGGACGATTAACATAAAATCGCGCCGAGTGGAACTGGCATCCGAGTCGCAAATCCAAAATGCTTTGGGACATGTGTGGGCAAAGAAAACCCACATCAGACGGGGGCAGAAATATGGAACCGTGGACGTGTTCTTTGAAACACCACAGGAGGCCAGAGAACACTCCATGGCCCCATTAAGAAGTGACGACTTCACACTCGTCCCAAGCTATTGTAGCCAAAGTCTTGTGAAGATCAGGGTGACCCACGTTCCACCGGCCATCGAAATTCATTGGCTAATGGCTGCCGTCCTCGCCAGCATCGACGCCAACACCAAGATAATCGAAATAGCGAAAGAAAAGCAGGAGAACTGGTCCGGATCTGGCATGGAGCTCCTGATCCAAGCGGACCAAAAAGCCATTGAGGAGTTCCCAGAGGTAATAAACCTCACTGACGGCAGCCACCTCACCGTATCGTCGAGGGCAGAAGGCCTTGGTATGTCGTTTGTAGCGAAGGAACCCATCTAAGGGCTTTCTGATCTCAGGTTAAAATGTTGAGGCCACCTTTCTTACCCACCCCAGTGACTCAACCATCAACACCACCAGCAGCAGAAATGGCAGCAACAACTGTATGAGCAACAACAGAAGGAACTGTAACAGCAACAACCCCAGCAACAGTAGCAAAACCAACACCACCCAACGCGCCAGAACTAGCACCAGCGCCTACACCATCCACCTTGCCACAACCAAAACCATCGCCTGTGGAGGATTTTCCACTCCCCGACCTATCGCAACTGGAGACAGATTGTGAAGACGAGGAGTGGGAAACGGTATCATAAAAAGAAAAAAAGTAAAAGAAGCCAAAAAAGAAAAAAAATCTCTTCCTTCCTGCTCTAAAAACAAAATACAGAGGGAAACAAATAAACTATCAAACACAAAATTTAGGACAGACATGCCACCATCCACACCAGCATCACCAAACCCATCACCACAAACACCAACTCCATCACCGTCATTAATCCCGACACCACCATCACCAACACCACAAAAGTCACCAAAAAGCGAAACAGAAACAAACCCACAACAAACGCAAACAAAACAAAACAACCAACACGATACACACTACACAGCAATAAATTTGAACAACAAGCAATTATTACACTACATCCAACACAACATCAGCATCACAGAAAAAGTCTACACAACAACCCACAAGTTCACACCTACTCCACACATACAAATCACTCGCATCACACAGAAAATGTACACGACACTAAAACAAACATTTCCCAAAGACATCGGAGACTTCCAACAAGCACTCTCCGGGATGATTTATAAGGACATCCTTCCGGAGGAGGCCAGAAGCAGTGAAAAGGATGGAGAAACCATCCTTCCTCTACGAGAAGTAAGGTAAGTGGTCTTTCCCATCTGTTCCACTCCATTTCAACATGACCTCACTCAGAATAGGCAGCATAAATGCGAGTTGCTTGGGGTCGTCACTGAAGCAGGGCCATCTGCTCAACGACCTCAGGTCACTAAACATAAATATAGTGGCTATCAGCGAGACCAGAATCTCCGAAGCACGGGCCTTCGCACTGATCTTCGGCGGCTACGATGTGTACGCATCTCCCAGCCGTCCTGGATCGGGGGGAGGAGTTGCTGTACTCTTTCGCAGAGGTTTGGATCTCGCCATATGGGCCATCTTCCTGGACCCAGAAGGTAAGTTGGTGGTGCTGGACGTGACCAGCGGAGTCGGAAAAGCTTTCAGGCTAGTGGCCGTCTATGCCCCGACAGGAGCAGGGCGGCCTGATTTCTTCCGGCGTCTGGAGACCTTTCTTGGAACGTCCCGCTCTTTAGTGTTAGTGGGCGACTGGAACGGGATCTTAGATGCACGCTGGGACTGTGTGGGATTAGCGGATAGGGGAGGAGGGTGCAAGAACCTCACCAACCTGCTCAGACGTTTTGAACTGTCTGACAGTACCGATTGGATTTCACGAATGTGCCAATGTGGACTTGGACAAATAGTATAGGGTCATCCAGATCATATCTAGATAGAGTATTTTGTAGGGAAATAGACAGGTCTAGCATAGGCTGTCCACAATTCAAGATAGTCAGCTACACGGACCACACATTCGTGATCTTTGTGCTTCACTTAGATAGGCTTCATAGACGAGGACCCGGCTACTGGAAGCTAAACGCGTCCTTACCAGCGCGCAAGGCCTACAGAGACCGGCTTAACTAACTAGTTAAGTGGGCGTTGACGGGGGCCATCGTCAACAAAAAAGTGGTGGTTTGCTCTGAAAAGAGCGATTAGAATAGAGTACATTAGGTCTAGTAAGGCTTTAGCTATAGAGAAAATGCCCCTTTGTACCCTCCTGTATTGTCCTGTACTGTCATTAATGTCTACTTTGTGTAAACCCTTGTGGTTAATACAGAAAGCATTATTATTATTATTATTATTATTATTATTATTATTATTATTCTGAGTTCAATCCTGCCGAGGTTAACTTTGCCTTTCATCCTTACGGGGTTTATAAAACAAAAGTACCAGTAATGCACTGGGATAATTGCTGGGCTTGTGCCAAAAGTAGAAACAATTATTATTATTATTATTATTATTATTGTTGTTATTCCTTGAATCTCAGTCATTGATGTTGGTTAACTGGAAAGTCCGTTGGATTGAATATCAAGCCACTACCTGCAGCCTCAGATATTCAGGACGTATCGGAGGGTTCTTGCTGTTCCAAGCAAGCATGCCTTTTGAAGCGTTCCAAAAAGCGTGAAGGGGCCGATTTTCTTTAACCATCCCTGGAAACTTTTGGAGATAGTCCCCAGTGCGCCTATGACAATCGGGATCACTTTGACTTCATGGCAGTTCCAAATCCTTTTCACCTCCCACTTTAGGTCCTGGTATCGGTTAATTTTCTCCCTCTCCTTCTCTTGCACTCTCGTGTCGAACGGGCAGGCCACATCCACAATCAGACACGATCTTTTTTCTTTGTCCACAACCACCAGGTCAGGTCTATTGTGTTCCAGTTTTTTGTCCGTCTGTATCCTTAAATCCCACAGCACCTTCACCTGATCGTTCTCCATCACCGCCTCTGGCCTATGCTCATACCATTTCTCAGAATGTGGTAGATTGTTTACTTTGCACAGGTGCCAGTGGATCACCCTGCCCATCACATCATGTCTCCAGTCCTTATAGTGGGTCTGGGCTAGGTGTTTACACCCGGACACAATGTGAGCCACAGTCTCCTCTCTCTCTCCACAGATCCTGCACAGTGGGCTAGCCTCCTCCTTGTAGATATGGTGCTTCAACCACTTCGTTTTGAGGGCCTGCTCCTGCGCAGCCATTAGCATTCCTTCTGTAGCCTTTTTGAGGTCTCCTCTTCTCAACCAGTTCAATGTCTGTGGATCTCTAAAATCAGTTTTCTCAAAGAAGGTACTATGAAGGGATTTTCCCTTAAGGCTGCTCTCCCTCCTTGATGTTATTTCCTCCTTGGATATCCCCTGGCCTACTGTCCCCTCCTTCAGTACAGTTCTGAGCATTGGCTCCTTACTATAGGTCACGTATTTGTATAGGTTGTTTTTCTCCATCTGAACACAGTCCTCTATGCTGATAAGACCTCTTCCACCCTCAGATCTCCTTAGGTAGAGTCTATCGACATCACTCCTCTTGTGGAACATGTTGTAGATAGTCAATAGCTTCCTAGTCTTCCTATCCATTTCTTTTTGTTCAGCAACATTCCATCTCAGAATTCCCGCACTGTACCTAATAATAGACACAGCTCGGGAATTTACTGCGCTTATGGCATTTCTGCTGTTCAGATGTGACTTCAATACGCTCCTTACTCTCCGAATGTATTCAGTTCTTAACAATTCCTTCATTTTTTTGTTCTTTATGCCATCAGCCTCCAGAACGCCCAAATACTTGTATCCTTCCTCAGAGTCAATTTCCTTTATCATCTCACCTGTTGTTATCTGGATCCCGTTACTTCTGCTCAACCTACCCCTCTTCATCACAATGACTCCACATTTACCAATACCAAACTGCATACATATATCACTGCTGAAAATACGGACAGTGTCAACAAGCACATCCAACTCCTTCTCACTTTTCCCGAAGAGCTTAAGATCGTCCATGAAGAGGAGGTGATTGATGGTAAGCTCTCCCCTTCCCAACTTGTATCCTGCTCTCACTTTTCGCAGCATAATGGTCAAGGGCATCAGGGCAAGGACAAACAACAGAGGGGACAGGCTATCTCCCTGGAAGATACCTCTCTTGATCTTCACGCTTCCCAAGGATACTCCAGTTGATGTCAACTCTGTCTCCCAGGACCCCATACTCCTGCCTAGCAACTGTCTGATGTTATCTGCCACCCTGAAGATCTCCAGGCTTTTGGTGATCCAGGAATGAGGCACCATGTCAAATGCCTTTCTGTAGTCTATCCATCCCATGGCAAGATCAGTGTGTCTCCTCCTGCAATTCCCCATTACCATCTTATCAATAAGTAACTGGTCCTTTGTACCACGTGACTTCTTTCGGCATCCTTTCTGTTCGTCCGGTAACAAGTTGTTTGTGTGGAGGTGATGGTAGATTTCCTCAGACACAATGCTCGTCAACAGTTTCCACATTACGGGCAGACATGTGATAGGTCTATAGTTGGTAACTTCGTTACCCTTGATTCGGTCTTTCATTATCAGAACTGTGGTACCTTTTGTCAACCACTCTGGCACCTCACCTGACACCAAGCAGTCATTGAACATGGCCGTCAGCTTCGGGTGGAGGGATGTTAAATGTTTAATCCAATACCCCTGCACACCATCTGGGCCTGGTGATTTCCAGTTGGTTAGTTTTTTGGCCTGCCCCTTAAGAGTTTCAACTGTGATACTCAAATCAGTTTGTTGTTGTGCCTGCTCACCGATCTCCCTCTGTACTGTCTCAATCCACCCTGCCTGGGCATTGTGTCTAACATCCTGCTCCCATATTCCTCTCCAGAATGTTTTAGTTTGCTCCGCCCCAGGGATCAAGTCGTTGCCTCTTTCTTTCCCCTCAAGCTGTCCAAACAGCATCTTCTGGTTGTTGTCGAACATGCGGTTCTGTTTATACTGACTGACTCTGTTCTCGTATCGCCTGATTTTTGCACTCTTTGCTACAATGCGTTGCTTCAGTTCCTCTATGATAATATTTAGCTTTTTCCTCCTAGTTTTGTATTTTATTTCCAGTCTATTTTTAGTGCCTATGTTTTTTAGTGTCCCATTCAGTAGTGACTCAAGCTTTCCTATGTCATTTCTCATTTCCCCGATTTGCCCACTCAGTCGCTTCTTCCACCACGGCTCTGCTCTTTCTTGTCTGTTGTTTCCTCTCGCTTTTATACCAAGTAGTTTCCTCACCGTATTTGCTGTTGCTTTGAGGATATTGTTGCACTGGTGAAGGCTCCTCGCCTCAAGGTATGGGATGACTTTGTTTACCTTAGCTGTTGTTTCTTTTAACTTTTTCCTGTCTACAAATCTTAGGTTCATAGGTCTCCCACTATCATTGTTCAATTCATCTACCACTAAATTTAGGATGTCAACCGAATCTTGTCCTAGCCCGTCAGCATTCATCTCCTCAGTGGCCGTATCTCTGTTCCAGGTATTATTTATCTCAGTATTCAGATCATTGTCTGCTTCGGGTGGTTCCTCCGTTCTCAGGACCTCTTCACCTTCATTTCCCACTGGCTCGCTTGTCTGGCATACTACACCCGCCATCTCCAAGCCATTCTCTCTGCTCAGTTCCTCCAGTTCCAGCTCGCTTATCCATCCATTAGTTCTTATTACCCGAGCCTGCCCGGCCAATTTTTGTTCATCTAATTTAAATAAACCAATCTCGTTCCAGATGTTATGCATCCGTCTCCTGTAGCCCCTCTCCTTGGGGTTACTTTTCAGGTAACATTGCATAACAGTTCTATTCAATTATTTCGTCCAGTTGGTTCTGGCCCCTTTCCTTCTTCTCCTTCCGCCAACAGCAGCAGTATTTGGTTGACAGTCAGGTTCCTGCTGCTGAGCCAGGGGGCACCTGTTGGGTGAGAGTCTGTCACATGACCTTCTAGTCTCCATTTCACCGTTATTCGAACTGTTTATGTTCGATATTTAAACACTCTTATCGAGGATTGGCGAATGTATGGTTACATATCCATCTGTGGATCCGCCATTCCACTTGGCCCTTGTGTGGCATTATCACCACGCTGTATACGAACACACATAAACAAACAAACACACAGGCAGAAAGGGCCCCAAAAATGAATAAGCATAAGTTTCATTGTAATGTAGTGTTCGAATGTCTGACTTAGTTTTTGTTTTTTAAGTTTTAGTTTTTCCCCCCTCTTCTCTGTCCGTCCGCCTGCTTCTCTCTTCATTCTTATTTTCTTTACGTTTTTTGGTTTTTTTTTTTTTTTTTTTTCTCTGTTTGTTTTTCTCGTTTTTTGCTGTTGTTGCTGTGCTGCTTTGGTTTTGTTGTTTGTTTTTTCTTTTTTCTTTTGAGTCTATCTATATATTTTGATGCCTTCCTCTTTTTTAGCAGTAGGGATTCTATAATGTGGTGGCAGCAGCCAGCTAGAAGTGGTGGGAGTCTGGCGGCGGTAGCGATACTGAGACAGTGGTGGTGGTGATGTCGATACCGAGGCAGTGGTGGCGGTGATGTGACCGTATTACTGTAGTGATGGTGCTGTAGCGGTGGTAGCAGTGAAGGAGTGAAGGGGTGGTGGCGGCGGTGATGGGATAATGGTTGTAATGATGGCCGTAGTGAGCGGTGGTGGTTTAGTGTACACAGGTGATGGGGTGGGTTGTGTATCTAGTTTCTGGTGTTGGTGAGTTTGGCTGTTCTATATAGTGTAGACAGAGGAGGAGGGGGGGTTCTTCTTCCATTTATAGCCATTTTCTTTTTTGGATATACAGTGTACAATATAAAGTTGAATATTTGAATATTTGAGCCTTATAACAATATATTTTGGGTCCGAATTTTTTTGGGCTCAAGCCGGGTGCTTTACGTAGCATTTGTACTAAGAGTTGTTATTTCACAAATGATTTAAACATGTTAAAAATTCAAAACTTACGGGAGCGATTTCATGACCTCCGTCACCTCGTGCGTCTTCTTCCCTAATTATTATTATCCATTGAGATGCTAATCCAAACCAACCAGGAGTGCATCGAAGCTATCCCGGATGTGATAGACTTCGATAACGGCACTCAACTGCCCATAAGTGTTGAGGGCAAACGCCCGAAATGCTTTCGCTGTGGATCGAAGACTCACCTCAGGGCCTTCTGCAACGAGAAGACCCTGAGAAAGGAGAAAACCCCCCTCCTTCCAAATCCGGCTCCACGGCTACCAGCAACAGGACAAGCGGCAACCAGGAACGATAGGTCCGTGGCACCCATACCCACTCCACGGAAATCAAAGACAGCAGCAGCAGTGGAAATATTAACAACAACAACAGCAATACCAAATGCAGCTGCAACAGAGACTCCAGTGCAAACATCACCAACAACAACAAGTGAAAGAGTGGAGCTGGTACCCCTCCCCGACCTTACAGAATCAGACATGGAGTGTGAGGTGGGAGAGGGATGGCAAAAGGTCGCAAGAAGGCACAAACGCAGAAGCAGCGCATCGTCGCCTTTGAAAAGGGAGGAAAGAAATGAGAAAAGGGTAAAGTCTACTGCAAAGAGACCCACAGCAGCAACACCACCAACGCCATCACCACCCACACCAGCACCACCATCACCACCGGCGACAACCCCACCGCCAACAACACCTTCAACACCACCACCACAAGCACCAACATCGCAAACACAACAACAAAACACACACACCCAGCAACAACGACAAGAAAATAGCAGAACCACACCCCACCCCCAGAAAAACAAATGCACGGCAATAAACACACACAACAAGAAACTAATGACTTACATAATTGAACACACAGACATTTCACAACAGGACTACATAATACCAGCACCAATCAAAACGCAAACTAACATAAGACTGCTAAAAATAGCACAGAAACAATACACAAACATTAAAACGAAATTCACCAACGCAGTTGGTGATTTCAGGGACCTAGGAGGAACCATCAATCGAAGAGTATATTCAGACATTCTCTTAGAAGAGCCGACGACCAGCCGAAGGGACGATTCAACGGTCCCTTCACCAGTCGATCAAGTGAAAAGGGATGTAAAAACCATCCCTCCTCTACCAAAAGTACGGTAAGTGGTCTTTCCCATCTTTTCCACTCTATTTAAACATGACCTCACTCAGAATAGGCAGCATAAATGCGCGTGGCTTGGGGTCGTCATGGAAGCAGGGTCACCTGCTCAACGACCTCAGGTCACTAAACATAGATGTAGTGGCCATCAGCGAGACCAGAATCTCCGAAGCACGGGCCTTCGCACCGATCTTCGGCGGCTACGATGTGTACGCATCTCCCAGCCGTCCTGGATCGGGTGGAGGAGTTGCTGTGCTTTTTCGGAGAGGTTTGGATCTCGCCATACGGGCCATCTTCCTGGACCCAGAGGGTAAGCTGGTGGTGCTGGACATGACCAGCGGAGACGGGCAAGCTTTCAGGCTAGTGGCCGTCTATGCCCCGACAGGAGCAGGGCGGCCTGATTTCTTCCGGCGTCTGGAGACCTTTCTTGGAACGTCCCGCTCTTTAGTGTTAGTGGGCGACTGGAACGGGATCTTAGATGCACGCTGGGACTGTGTGGGATTAGCGGATAGGGGTGGAGGGTGCAAGAGCCTCACCAACCTGCTCAGGCGTTTTGAACTGTCTGACAGGTACCGATTGGATTTCCCGAATGTGCCAATGTGGACTTGGACAAACCGCATAGGGTCATCCAGATCATATCTAGATAGAGTATTTTGTAGGGAAATAGATAGGTCTAGCATAGGCTGTCCACAATTCAAGATAGTCAGCTACACGGACCACAAATTCGTGATCTGTGTGCTTGACTTAGATAGGCTTCATAGACGAGGACCCGGCTACTGGAAGCTAAACGCGTCCTTACCAGCGCGCAAGGCCTACAGAGACCGGATTAGCGAACTAGTTAAGCGGGCGTTGACGGGGGCCATCGTCAACAACAAGTGGTGGTTTGCTCTGAAAAGAGCGATTAGAATAGAATCGATTAGGTTTAGTAAGGCTTTAGCAATAGAGAAAAATAGAGCAGAGGGAGAACTAGTTAGAAAATTAGACGAGGCGCTTAGCAAAGGCATTGCGACCGACGTGCTTGCGGCGAAATTGGCCCTTGACCAATTCTTCAATGCAAAGCACGAAGGCTGCGTTGTCAGAGCTAGGGTGCGTGCTCTCAGACACGAGGGGACGAAAGCCGTTCCATGGGCCCGAGTGGCGGAGGCGCGTCGTGGCAACAAAGCCACGATCCGGTCTTTGGTGGACCACGACGGGCGCATGCTACTCGATCTCGGGCAAATGTGTGAAGCTTTTCAGCGACACTTCGCTCAGCTGTTCGGGGGCAGCGGGGGGCCGGGTAGAGGGATGGACTTTAGTGTCTACCTCGACGGACTGCCGCGGCTCTCGGCCACTGAGGCGAAGTGTTGCGAAAAGCCGATAACAGCCGCTGAAGTACGGGAGGCAATGACTGGCTGCACAAGGGGTAAATCGCCTGGTTTGGATGGTCTGCCCTATGAACTTTACGTACAGATGCCAGACTTGTTCGGAGGCCTCTTGGCGGACGTCTACTGCAACTGGTAACAGAACGGGAGAATTCCCAGTTCTGTGAGCCGAGGAGCGGTGGCACTGCTGAGAAAGGATCCGAACAAGGGGGATAACATAGACAATTTCCGGCCCATAACTCTGCTAAACACAGAGTTTAAGATTTTGGCCAAGGTGCTAGCAAAGAGGTTGGCGCTTGTCGTTGGTGGTCTGGTGGGAGAGGCGCAGACATGCGCCATTCCCGACAGATCCATCCACGACAACATCCACCTCATGCGATACATCGTAGATAGGGTAGCTAGGGAACCTGGCACGGGTGGGTCCTTGATCAATTTAGATCAGTCGAAAGCTTTCGATAGGGTCGACCATCGTTACCTAGCGGCAGTCCTGAGGGCGGCTGGCTTTGGGCCCGTCTTCAGAGGCTGGATCGCTGCCATGCACAGCGACATCTGCTCTGTGGTGAGAGTGAACGGTCACCTGTCGGAACCGTTCAACATCATGCGCTCGGTCCGCCAAGGATGTCCCCTCTCGTCCCTCTTGTACGTATTGACTCTCGAGCCATTACTGCACAAACTGGAGACGTTGAGGGGAGTCCCGCGCGAACTAGGATGCGGAAGATCCGTGTCAGCATATGCGGACGATGTCACCGTAGTGGTGTCGAACGCCAAACACATCGAGGCGATCGGCACTACACTAAGAGAATACGAAGCGGTGACAGGAGCAATGATCAACCAGGAAAAGTCAGTGGGCCTGCAGCTCGGCACCTGGAGAGGCAGGTCCATGCCGTCCAACAGCGTCGTCGGGCGCTGGACGGACGGACCGGCTAAATTGCTAGGGGTCTGGTTCGGTCCGGACCTCCAGACGGACAAAAACTGGGACGAGGTGACGAGCAGGGTGGCTTCTCTCACCCAGAAATGGGCGGAGTGGAAGCTATCCCTGAAAGGTCGAGCGGAGGTGGCTAACGCGTACATCGCGTCTGTCATCTGCTACCGCCTAACCGTCGTACCTTTTCCTAAGCCTCGCCTGACTGCGCTGGAGCGTTTGCTCTTTCGCTTTTTGTGGAAGGGACGTGCTCCGATGGTCAGGCGGTCCATCTGTTGTCAACACCCGCTACGTGGAGGGCTGGGCATGCCGTGGCTGATGATGCGCAGGCACGCGCTCAGGCTACGACATCTCCACCTCTTCCTCGACGGTGATCAGGTGTGGTCGCCGTTTGCTAGACGCGTTTTTCCCCAGCTCGTTTCCTTGACGGAGCTGCAGTCCTGGGTCAAGCGAAGACCGAGAGGGAGCGCCTGGAGACTGGAATGTCTTCAGGCGCTCACAGCCCTCGACCAATCGGGCAATGTGATCGGTGGAAACTCCACCTCGGCGTTCTATAGAGGATTAGTGGAGGGGAAGAGCGACGACGTACTTGGGGAAACTCTAGGCGTCGACGAAAATCAACTAGCCAATCTCTTCGGAAGAACTTTCGGGCCAGGGCCTATGGACAACTTCCAGAAATCTCTGGCCTGGCAGTGCTACCGAGGAGCCTTGCCAGTTCGGGATAAACTCTACAGGCATGGAGGTGCCGTCAGCCGGGCATGTCTGAGATGCGCGCAGGGCGACGAAACCGTCCTGCACGCACTCGTCCAGTGTCCGAAAATTGCTGACTTGTGGGTTTATGTCGAACACCTGCTGTCGCGTTTAGGACGGATCCAGCTATCATCTGAGTCTATCGTGGGGATTGCCCCGCCCTCCTCCTTTAGCCGGGAAGGGCAGGCAGTTTTTATCTGTCTGGTGGCCATGGCGAAAGAGATAGTATGGTGGACACGTTTGAAAGGGCTGAAGACGAGCACTTACCTCTTCGGTGATGCTCTGATTGACTTTTTCAAATTTCATTTGAAAAGGAAAATCAGAGTAGAGAAGGAAGTGCTCTCTTCCCAGCATTTTGTTGAAAGATGGGTGAGAGAAGCAAGAATGGCCCGAGTGAATGGGCCGACTCTGAGTATATATCTGTAAACTAAAGGTGGAAAACTGGGAGAGGGCACTTGCCTTGGTGGTCAGGGTCATTGTGGCTTTTTACTGGGCTTTCTCCACAAATGTCCCTCCGAAGTCTCCCCCCTATTGGGGAATTTTTCATTGTTATTTTCATTGTTATTTTTGTTACATCCTCTGTTTTTTGTTTTTTTACACGCAGAAATGCCCATTTGTACCGTCCTGCATTGTCCTGCACTGTCCTTAATGTCTACTTTATGTAAACCCTTGTGGTTAATAAAGAAATCATTATTATTATTATTATTATTATTATTATTATTATTATTATTATCTTCCCTAATTATTATTATTATTATTATTATTATTATTATTGTTGTTATTATGGAGAAATTACTTAGAATTATGCTTCTTTCCTATATTTGCCAAGTGTCAACCTGGCACCCGAGAGAGAATTTTATAATACACATTTTCAAAAAACAATGGCCTACAAATTATGCTATGAGGGCAGGGACAAATCAGTAAATCTTATATAAATTTATAATACACTTCCAACAACATCGACAACATTGCTAGTTTTTTCCCTATCTCTTGCAGTTTTCCAAGTAATGAGTCCAAATATTTTTCTTTTGTTTGTTATCTTTTCAAGTGCACCGACTATCATTAGTATTGTACAGGCTTTAACATGCCACACTTTCCCAATTTCCATTGTCATATATTTATATTTACGGAGCTTTTGGAATGCTTTCCATGTGCTGCTACGATCTAATGCCAATTAAGAAGTGTTTTTTTTTTTTACTGCTTACGTTTCTAACCTATTATATCAGGTATGATGGCATTGACCTTCCCGTCGGTGTACACTTGTAAATCCCATAGGATTGTCACATTCACGAATCTTGTTAGTGCATTTAAGTCATGATTGTACCATTTCCCCTTTTTATAGCATAACTGTGCATGTTAGCCACTGTAGGTATTGCTCTACTCTATCATGCATAGTTTTATATTGCTGGGAAGCAAATTCAGTGCAGCCTGAAGTGAGGCAGACAATGATCTCAATTTGCTCATCGCAAAATCGACAATTGAGGGGAGTTCAGTTTCTGATCACATTGGTTTGAATGTTGCGCGTTGAAATACATTGGTCTTGTGGCACGTACACAAATTCCGCACTCTTTCTTTTTCGCGAAGATCTCCTCAGCCATTGATAGGTAAATATTTGAAATACATCATGTACTTTGGTACCGATAACATACTGAACATACAATAGGTTTTTCTCTCATGTAGTGTAGAGTTTCCGTTGACCTTCCTTTTACGCCAGCACTTTGATGTTCTTTGAAGATTGAATTCAAGAATCACCATCGTTTTCAAAGTTTATTCCCAATTCTTCCACAACATTTCTAATTTCTTTCCTAATTGAATGCTAATAAATTTCCTTTTATTTCAAATTTCAAATATTTTCAGCATCCAGTCATTTATAGAGTTAAGGTATTGTTCAAGCGCATCTGTTTTTGTTTTGCTTGAGCGAGCATGATGGGTTTCCCAAGAAGATAGTGGTGATCCACATATGTGTTTGGGGATGTACTTTCTTGCAGGGCGCAAGGATCCTGATTTTGATGTTCATTTCTTTTATTTTATTAGTTTTCTAATGGATTGTGTTGGAACTATATGTGGTAACAGGAATTGCAAGACCATTTATAGCATATGTTTTATTCTTTGGATAGAGCTCAGTTTTCAAAAGGGCACGAACTCTCCGGTAATATTCCTTCCTGGTTTTCTCTTTCATGCTGGGATGGTGAATAGTTTGGTCTTAATTTTTTTGAAATGTGACACATTGCCTCTGCTTTTTTCACCTGATTTTGTACGCTTGGTTTTTAGATAATGCACGTGGATGGGATCATGGGATCAGCATTGTTAACTTGTCTTTGATCATATAACGCTTGTGCCAAAATTAAACCTATCCTATAAAAGAAGACTGCATCTAGAAAGCCACCTATGAAACCTTTTAGCAAAGTAATACAACCAGGTAATTAGAAATATAAAAGGGGTGATAATGAGAAAATTCTTTCTTTTAGAAATATTATTAACCATTAAATCAGTCTTTACATAAAAAAAGTACTGCACACACACATTCACAAACATACGCCTCCACCCACACACACATATATATATATATATATATATATATATATATATATATATACATTTTATAAAACGATAGGAAGAAAGAGAGATTGGAGAAAGAGAGAGAGAGAGAGAGAGAATATAAGTGAATCGATTTATATTTTGAAAGTGTTTGCTTATTTTTTTTCTAGTATATATATATTGTGCTTCATAAAAAGAGGAAGAAAAAAACATTTATCACACTGACATGACCATTTGAATTGTATGAGTTCCTAGCATGAAGTCACCTTGGCAAATGTGGATGGCCATGTATTTAAGAGTATTTAACTATTGCACGTGATCAATCAACGAAATGCAGCCGACATGTTACGCTATCCTGCAATAATTTGCTGGTTCGTTGATACACACAATTTAACATGATTAAACAGGACGCATCTCTTCCATTCACTTCCTCTTTGATGTCTTTGTGCTTTTTTATTCAACTGGCAATATCTGTCATCACACGGGGTTATTATATAGTCATTTTCCTTTGACCAGCTTTGCCGAAAAGAAAGAAGATAAATGTAATTGATAATCATTTCACTGGATAAATTGCAACAAATATTATCCTGACGTTAGATAAGTTTTGATTAGATAAATTACATTACATTTTTAGCAATGCTAAAACGGTGAGGTCTATTTATATCTATTTGTACATCTGTATTATAGCTGACTATTTATTTCCATAAATTGTATTGGCTGAATGCTATACTCATAATTCATATAGCATCGTGCATCAAAAGGGAATATAAACACCTGTATGTAGATAAAGGGAGACTATCCTATAACAGGGGATTACATGTTTATAATAGAAATATACGCACGCACACGCAAACATACACTCACACTTTTTGGAAAATATTCCTTAGTGGGACATCATAATATTAACCTAAAATACAGAAGGAACGCCGCAATCGTCCAGTTTACATATGAACAAATGAACAAAGCAATTAGAGAACGCGATAATCTATATAAATAAAAGTCGAATGTCAGTCCACTTGGAAGTGCGAGAGTGAAAATTCTACGGCGAAAAAGATCAAACACCCTTTCAACTCTGTGTCAGTATATGTGTGTATGTCTGTGAGTGCACGTGTATGTAAAAGGGAGGAAATGTGTTGGTGAAAAAAACTACAGAAAAACAGCCAACATACTTCCAACCTTTTCCACGCTCTGCGTGAGTGTGTGTGTGGATGTATGTGTGTGTTTGTATGAATGTATATTTGTGTATTTGTGTGAGCGTATGTCTATGTGTGTATTCGTGTGTATTTGTGTGAATTTGTGGATGTTTGTGGGTATATATTTATACACTCAAATATATTTAATAACGATATAAATTTAAATGTAAATACAGGTGTCTAAAATGATTCGAATGTAAATGTAAATGATTCGAATTCAATATGTTTGTATATATAAGAATATGTGTTTAAAAGGGGGGAAGGCAGAAATACAGACTAAAAGAGAAGAAAAGTTATAGAAGGTGAGAAATAATAAGTGTGTGAGAGAGAGAAACACAGAATGAGAACGAGCGAGAGAGAGTGGGAGAGAGAGAGTGAGAGAGATAAAAAGTGAGAGTAGAAGAAATAGAAAGAGAGCCGAAAATATAATCAAATACCGTTTCAAATTTCTGTGAGTATGTGTGTGTATGTGTGTGAGTGTATGTGTGTGTGTTTGTGTGAATGTATGTGTGTATTTGTGTGAGTGTAGGTATGTGTGATGGTAGAAAAAGAGTTACGTTTTTCATTCTTCTCTCTCACTCACTGACTCTCTCTTTCTCCCCTCTCTCTCAATCTCTTTCATAACAATTACTTTGTAATTCCAAAACAAACTAACGTGAATTTATGTTTCATTCTTCATTCTTTGTGTCATTCTTCCATCAGGCGTCACTTGTAATCCACGGTATATGCACAATCGTACCTAAGATGAACTTACATATGTCAGGCATATGAAGTAAAGAGTGAAATGTATTATCATCAAGAACCCAAGGATCGCATGATATTATTGCTAGGGTGTTCAGACTAGCGTAAAGATGATGGACCTCCTAAAAAAAGGCAAAGTATTTGGACCAGTGTAATGTGACACGCACGCAGACTATAAAGGATTCGTCCTCAGTCAATGTCGTTGTGCAGCCCGCCTGGCTCCCTTGGTCAAACATTGTACTCGACCATAGCCAGTACAACTACTTTGCTAATTTACAGTCTGAGGAAGGTTCTGGTTGATATTTGGTGGTGACAGGTGCTGAACAGGTTACTTCTTTTAGTGATAACATGTACTCCCCTCTTGATTATCTCTATAATTTCGGTGACACAGAGATTGCACGTGTCCTGCCCTCCTCCCATTTAGGGTTGGGCTGCGGTGTCCTTGGACCATGACAGGGTGTATCCAATGTTGTCATTCTTGAGTCACACACCTGTTCGGAGAGGGCGTTGCCGTTTTTCATATCCACTATATAAAAGTGTGGCAGTGGTTGTACCAGCGTTCCTTAAATTTATTAATCGTCGCATAGATATCGGTGAAGGTTTGGCTATTGGTACTTACCCTACATTCATAAACTAAGTTACTGCTAAGGCATTTGTCTCCCAGGAGGTAATTGCTGGGGCTTCTACAATTACAATCCGGGGAGATGTTACTGTCTGCTTAGCGTATTATGCTGTATGATTCTATTGTCATTCCCGGTCCATGGTATTATATGCTTCATCACGGTTGCCAAGCCCCCCCTCCCCCATCCGGTAGAAAATGGCGCACTACCTTGCTGTCTCGGGAAATGCTTATCCAAGTCCCTGAAGAAAATGGCTGCGAGGTTGCTGCATAATCTGGCGCAGAAAGAAGGGTTATAACATACGACATTGCGACAACCGGGTCGCTTTTTCATGTTAGCCCTGGTCTCATTACCTGCTCTGTCCGGGCATGCGTTACGCAACTGCCAAGGGCACATGGAATGGTCGTGCCCTCCGGTCGCCGGTGCCTGTCCGATTGTCTATGCCTTTTGGAGCATCCCGAAGTGGAGGACCCTAGTTCGCAACGTGGGAGGCGGCCCTTATGGTCCACGTTCCCCCCTGAGCGTGCAAAGGGTTTGCACAGTCCTTCCCTGTCTACTACTCTGGCATCCTCGATTTTCATGATCGGCGATTTCAGGTCCCCGTTTATTAAACGCTACCCGGTGTTATTTTCATTTAGGTTTACATCTCCTCTAGGATTAATTATATTAAAAAGTTGTTGCGTAGTTTCACTTTTAGGGATGCGCGTTGTATTCCCAACCAGATCTCCCATGCCATTGGTTCTCTCTATATATATGTATGCACCGTTTGAGCGAATACACATGTACACATATACACCCATATGTTCTCATTTATGGTATATATACATATATATAATCCCCGGGTCGTTAAATATGTCATATCTATCTTTTAAGAATATTTATATATATATATATATATATATATATATATATATATATATATATATATATACGATATTAAACAAATGGAAACTATATTTATAAAACCATATTTATTTCATTATACATATTTCGGGGATACCATATTAAAAATATGGCATGCCTTCTTCAGATAAAATACAATATATAAACAGTTTTATAAATAATTTTGACGTACCATAAATATTGATCAACTTTTATGTAATAAGTTGGTTTGGTAGTGAAATGTTTATAAATATTTAGTGTTAAGCACAGTTAAAAAGAAAGACGGAGAAAAAGAAGAAATTTATGTAAAGAAAAACAGAGAGAAATAGAGAGAGATAGGGGAGAGAGAAATAGTGAGGAGGTGAAAAAAGAGAGGCAGCTGAGGCAACAGATGAATAATAATAATTCATCACACAAATTGAGAGATTTAGGAGGGAGGGAGTACTGTAGTTATTTAGTTATAGTGTTAAGGAGACGGAGAGAAATAAAAAAATGAAGAGAAAACAGAGAGAGAGAGAAAGATAGAGGTGGGGGAAAAAGAGGTAGACCAAATAATAATAATTATTATATATGGGGAGGTGAGAGAAATAGGAGAGCAGTAAGAGACAAGACAAGAGAGAAACTCGAGAGGCAAAGTTAAAATAACCGATACTTAGGCTTCATCAATTATAAAGAGGGAGGAGAAGAAAGAGATATATCTAGAGAGAGGGATGATAGATTTACATCTTTACGTTATGTCCTATCAATTTGAATTATCAATTCATATGAATTGGGTATTATAATGTAAATATCAATATTCATGAATGAGACAGATATATAATGTGTGAAAAATAATGACCATATGTTTAGTTTAAAATTCTGAGGTCGATGTACCAAACACTGAGATAAAACTTCAAAAAATACGGAAATATATAAGTATATATGTACTTTCCGGAAAAGGAAAGAAAGAGAAAAAGAGAAGGTCATCTCAAGTTCTAGTTGATACTATAGACATACCCATGATCTTACGTGATCAACTCAGTAATTTCTTGTTTCACAGAAAAAATGTTTTCCCTTGTGTTATAAAAGATGTTACTATATATATATATATACATAAAAAATATATATTAATACTCCTGCCCTCACATACATGATTATCGTTCATGTATAGAATATTATGCATATCTGTAACATATCCAGAACTATACCCACACATACATATATATATATATATATATATATATATGCATGCACGCATATATGTACATGGACAGATAAAATAAACAGATAAAATAAAATATACTCTGTAATCATTCCATATTCATATTAATACATATGGCCTTTGTACAGAAACAACCAGATATTAATATATCAGCACAGAGATATCAAAACGTTAAAAATATTTTCATCACTCCCTAGAGTATCTCGGGCCGTAAAAAACACAGTATGCACCCCATATCAACCACAGAAATCTACCCTTCCAATTTATCTGACAATATATTGCCAAGTTCATTAGAAGCAATCAGAATCAAAAAGCAAACAAAAAACCAAAAATTATTCAACAAAACTTATTTAGCAGATTTAAAAGATTTAGGAGACCCTGTTGTTCTACCGATGCTCTTATATTTAGTATAGAAGTTTATCTAGCGTAAAATTTATTCAATAGATTGGGAGCATCTACATTTTAGGGTAGTTTAATTACATCATTAGTATATATTTATGAAGAAGATTTAAAAGAAAAAGTTGAAGGAATCGAAAAATTTATCGTCAGGTTTCATACATTAATTAAATATCTTAACTAATTATACTACATTTTAAATTCATATTTATATTTAAACGTTGAGTTCAATCTATGTCTGCAGCAACTGAATAAATTGCTCCTTAAATTAAGGGAATTTTTAGATTTTAATATAAAGAATATCTCCTCCACACAGAGGTCACATGTCTCAGATGAGGAATTAAAAGGAATCCCTCTTGAGACAATATTCCAAAAAATCGAATACCCAACGTTATCATGTTTAAGTCGCCAGAGTAAGCCTGATAGTGAAGTTGAAGATTTCTTGTTTGGATCTGTGAAAGAATTCTTATGATTTTTGTAGCGAAGTTTAAATTCTGTCGAGTTGGAACCAACATAGTTAAAAGAATTTAAGTTAGTTTTAACATTACAATTGTATATTGTATTTTAAGTTAGTTTTAACATTACAATTGTATATTATATTTTTAACTAAGCAATTGTTATTTAACGGACATTTAGATTTATTTCTTCAGTTACAGTTATTTAATTGAATATTGTTTGGGCTATTATCGGTATTTTGGCTAGGTTTTAGATTCCTATTATTTATTCTGTTAATATTTTGTGCTAAATTTTTGGTGGACGAGTAAGTTAATTTTATAGTATGTCTATTAAAACTTGAGTGATATTTATGTGTTCTAGGGAAGCGTTTGTCAAGAGCATTAAAAAATAGTTTAGCAATGTGGGTTTTAATATTTAGTGAGAAAGGGGGGGGGGGCAAACCATATTATATTTCTAGTTCTATTTCTTTTCTGGCTTCTGTAATTATTGTAATGTTTTCTATTGTTACCGTAATTAAAATTGTTATTATTTTGGGTAGTTTGCCTATTATTATCGATGTACTTAATTGTATCACTATATCCTGCTCTAGTTAACGCTTCATTGTAATACTGCGCTTTTTCGTCGAAAATATTTTTATTAGATGAAATTCTTGAGATACGTTCTTGAACAGAGATCACTATAGTATTTTTAACAGATCTGGGGTGATTTGAGTTAAAATTGACATAATTCAAGTTTTCATTTAGTTTGTGAAATGGATAGTGAAGACATGTGTTGAGATTTAGTGTTACATCTAGGAAATTGACTATTCTATGGTTATTCTCTATTTCTATTTTTAGATTAAGGTAATTAAAAAAATGTATAATTTGTTTTCTTTTTCTATTTAGTTCAGAGTTATTATTTTCAACAAGTAAAAGCATGTCATCACGATATAATCCTCCGGTTACACCAGGTATTTTTCTATGCAGCGAATTAATTATAAATAGGCCCACAAGGTCCGTTACCTGAGCTGAGTCAGATGATCCAATAGTAATGTCGAAATTATTATCTGCCCTAGTCCATAGTTGGTTATTAAATTCTATCAATGTTTTCCTTGCCGATAATATAATGTGCATTTCATTGCTAGTTAGGTCTGTATGTTTGAATGCGTAATTTAGTGCCTTATTCAGTAGATTAGGGGTAATAGATGAATAGTAGTTAGCAATATCTAGTTGAATAAATTTATTATTATTGTTATATTTAATTTCTTTAAACCACTCAATAACCTCACCAGTCCCCTTCCATAAGTTTAAGTTAGGTAAATTATGTAAGTTATTAATTTGCCGTATCACCCTGTCTAGAATGTTTTTGCTAAGTTTACCTAGGTCAGATTTTGATGGTGCAATCAATCTGACTAGCAAATCATTTTCAAAATTTCTTTTGTGATCTTTCATATTGATCTTGGGTTTCCTAGGCAAGAAGGGTTGTGTTTTGTTCTCAATGTCCAACTCATGCATTATACAAGATGCCTCAACATTCATTTTTTCCAGTTCGTCCTTATCTGCTACCTTGTACTTTTTCCTTAGTTCTTTCAGTATAAGGCCATTATACATGTCTTTATGCACTCCATAAAGGTTGTTGGTTTTGTCCGATTTCACCAAGATCTTCTCTGTTCTCTCCAAGCCTTCAATAATATCCTTAATACTTCTTAGATAGTCCTGGCCTTTGAAGTTTCTCTTGAATTTGACTCCTTGTATGATAGAAATTATATCGTTTTCAAAATCCATTAAAAGTTTGTTGGGGGGTGGATTTTGTTTAGATTTGAAAACTTTATCTAAGTCTGAAACATTTTCATTTAGATTAGATTTATCAAAGTGGAAGGCACGCCACCTGATTCTTCTCATAAAAGAGTCTGATTTTTCTATTAATTGTTTAATAAAGTCTTTGTTCTTAGGTAGAGGTATGTCTTTTAGAGAAGAAGATATCTTAAAGAATTCCATTTTTTTCAGTTATAATATAAAGCGCTCAACAGTATTGGAGCAAAAATATATGCAAACGTTTTATTTAAAATTGTTGGGTTACAACAAGTAAATATTTTATAACTGATATAAAGCACTCAACAAGTTTTGGAGTAGATATACGATATTAAACAAATGGAAACTATATTTATAAAACCATATTTATTTCATTATACATATTTCGGGGATACCATATTAAAAATATGGCATGCCTTCTTCAGATAAAATACAATATATAAACAGTTTTATAAATAATTTTGACGTACCATAAATATTGATCAACTTTTATGTAAGAAGTTGGTTTGGTAGTGAAATGTTTATAAATATTTAGTGTTAAGCACAGTATATATATATCGTTTCTAGAGGTGAATTAGCTTACAAATTTAGAAGGGCCCTAAATAAACATGAACTCAATATTAAGATAGTAGAAAGACCAGGTACCTCGGTAAAAACACTTATTAGCAAGACATACCCTTTTCAAAGACCCTCATGTATAGATAAGAAATGTATAACCTGTAAAATAAGCCCCCATATTAACTGTAAAACTAGAAATGTAGTGTATAGCATAAGATGTACTGAAGGGCAATGTAGAGACAAAAATATAGTGTACATAGGTGAGACAGCTCGTAGTGTAGGGGAACGGATAAATGAACACTAGCGAGACCTTCAAGATAATAAAGAATCATCTGTACACTACCAACATGCTAAGATATAACACAAGGGTAAATTAGAGAACATAGAAATAAAAATAGAATCTACACACATAAAAGACGCAATGTTTAGACAAATTACAGAGGCAATAAACATAAAAGAATTACAACCAAAATTAAATAGAAAATATGAGTGGAACAGCAACATCACAACTTACAATTAAGGACAAAATGAAAACACACACACACATAGAACAAACAACCAACCAGTAACATGTAAATAAACAAATAAATAAATGAACATAAACACACACAGACACCTGGATGTGGCGCATGCGCAGACTGAGCACACAACACACACACAGAAACAAAATGGCGTAGGACAGAACAAAGGAGAGGCACAGAAACAAAGAAAGGAATCCCCAGTCACTGAAGAGGTCACATAGTGTGTGACGAAAGAACTATGACTATATATAAACAACTATCTGGTTGTGGAAGCAACCAACCAACCAGAAGTTTATAAATTTATAAATTTATAAATATATAATAAATTGAAGTGAATCAACTGGTGCGTGTGTTTCTTATTGGCAACATGACCCTCCCAAAGTATAACAATATATATATATACATATAATGGAGGAAATGTGGTAAGGAACCAGGTCGACCATAACGCACCAAAGTACTCAATACTTAGGGTAGTAGAGTGGGTAATAGGAACGAGTAGGACCCCGACGGCTGAGCGCAAGCCGTTTCGGGGTCCTACGCGGATTGAGCTCAGCCGTCGGAGTCCTACTCGTCCCTATATATATATATATATATATATATATATAT
>OZ024742.1:156926800-156956800 GCA_964016885.1 Eledone cirrhosa | reverse complement strand
CAACACATATGTGTATACACCAACATCTTACCAGCAATCACAACACTACCATTAACAAGAGGAAGCCAACACCAGCATATTGACAATAAGAAAACATGTTTTCAAGATTGAATGACTCACCTCCAGCCACAAGGTCCTATGAGAAACTGCTAACATGCTCTAATGTGTGCGTGCTGAACTCTGGGTCTTTCCGTAGGAACAACCCCCTGCTTTCTCCCCCTCCCTACACATTTTTTTGTACATTCATCCATTCACTCATTCATTTGATAACATTCTACTTGTGTGACCCCCTCCGTGCCGCCCCTTCTTTTCTCTGTTGTCTTCTGACACCTCTATATCTGATGTATGTGAGCTATGAGGCCCTCTTACTAGCACTTTCCCTTCCACCCACACACGCCAGCCATTCACCCCTGACGCCGCTCGCTGCCCCGGTCCCCGGATCTACGCCCCATCCCCCCAAGCTGACACCTGCAGCACGTGCAGCACCACTAACAGACGGAATAAAGGCCGGAACTAAGTGAGGTATAAATTGATCAGGACAGAAAATATCATGCTAACAGGGTGGAAGAAATACCATATGATGAATTTCGGTATTAGGTTGTTAGTTGTGGAATGAAAACTATGAGAGACTGTGTTTCGAGGAAATTCACCAAAAAGATATAATTGTTTCTACATTAGGTACAAGGCCAGCAATTAACCAGTGCATTACTGGTACTTTATTTTATAGACCCCGTAAGGATGAAAGGCAAAGTCAACCTCGGCGGGATTTGAACTCTGATCGTAACGAAGAAATAATGTGAACTATTTATTTAGTGATTATCCCTAAAATGCAAAATAAAAACAATGACATTGAAGCGTCGAATATATTATATCGGTTGTGTAACTTCCAAGCGGTATTTTCCAGCACACTTATAGTATGATTCACACATGCACACACACACACACACACACACACATATAAACACACACGCAAACACACACATACACACACGCATATAAATACACTTATATATATATATACATATATGTATATTAAGTGTTGCTTTTAATAAATACATACTAGGATAGCTGGAATGCTGTTAATTTGATTAGGATTATTAGCAAAGGAAATGTGTACATATTTAATATAATAATTTCTTGTAATACAGGGAAAGGAAGGACTTCAGAATTAATTGCTTTACTATATCAAATGGAAACTCAAGGCGAAATTAATAGATGACCGAATGGGATACGGAGGCCATTTCTCTATTGTATTTATGTCCATCACACACTATTTGTAATTACACGATTAATATTATCTGAAGTAAAGATCTGATTACAAAAGCGGCTAGTTACTGTTCAGTGGAGACACGATGGCGGCACGTTTGCTGGTTACCATATAGCTTGTAAGGCAATAAAAGTCACATCGATTATAAGGTTTAAATATATTTACGAATGGATTACGTTTAGATACACTTGAGGACTGTTAATCTTATATTGACGAGAAAGTCATAATTACTTGTCCTTTCCTGAAACGTAATCATTTACAATACGTATTGCAAAGAAAAAAACGAGAAGCGGGAAATAAACCCCCGATTCATACCCGGATGTGCCTTAGGTGTGTGTATATATATAAACTTGTATGAATGTATATGTACTTGTTTGCATACATCGACACGACAATATATAAAGTCATACATGCTTAATTCAGGCTGTATTTAAATATATCATGTGATATATTCAGAGTAGTAGATTCATGTTCTTCTTCTTCTTCTTCTTCTTCGCCTATTTATTCCTGAAAGTGTTCTGGAGGGAGAATCCTCACACAACTTTTCCGGCAGGTTCTGTAAGTTGTAACCGTCTCCAACTAATCAGGCCAGATCCCCAAGTCAGATCAGTTGTTATCGGTAGAGTTGCGTCCATTTGCGGTCTGAGTTTAAATCCTGCCGAGGTTAACTTTATCTTTCATCCGTACGTGGTCGATAAAATAAACACCAATAATGCACTGGGATAATTGCTGGCCAAAAAGTAGAAATAATTATTATTGAGGAGGAAGGACAGGCAGATGAAAGCTACCTGGTGGCCATGGCCAAAGAGATTGGGTGGTGGACAAGGTTGAAATGATTGATGACGGACACTTTCCTCTCAAGCTAAACCCTGATAAACATTTTTCAAATTTCACTTGAAGAGGAAAATGATGCTGTCTTCTAGTAAATTTGTTGAACGGTGGGTAAAAGTGGCGTGTCTGGTCCGAGTGAACGGACCCACTCTGATTAAGCGCTGTAGACTGAGGAATCGAGGAACTGAGAGAGGCTGGTCGGCCTGGGGAGCGAGGTTGGCCGTGATTTCTGTGTGGTTTTCGCCACGATTGACCCACGGAATTATACACCTATTGGGAAATTTTTGTTTGAATTTTTTAATTTGTTTTGACTCATTTCAATTTTCCTGTTATAACCTTTATCACACGGCCAAAACCCACTTTGTATCGTCCTGTACCATTCTGTATTGTTTTTCTGCGTGTTAGCACTTGTGGCAAATAAGCAAAACATTACTATTATTATTATTATTATTACAGTTGCATTTATCTTGCTTTATGTTCATACGAGTTATCACCAAGTCACAACCAGTGACCTCAAGAGACAACAAGGTCCGCCATGTTCAAGAAAGAACATACATACTTACACATGCATCTTTAGTGTTTAGACTTATGATGTACTTATATTGACATAATCTTCCTTAGTATATGGGCAGTTCCCATTAGTACTATCTTTTGTATTTCTCCTATACGCGGGTTTCCTGGGAGTTGCGATAAGTAATCATTAGACCCCTTAGGTATCATTCCCAGAGCGCCTACAACCACTGGTATTGTTTTAGTTCTCAATTTCCACATTTTTCCAATTTCTATCTCCAGGTCCTTATACTTGCTCAATTTTTCAAATGTTTTTATAGATACATTCTTGTCTATTGGAACAGACATATCAATTAGCAGGCATACCCTATTTTTAAAGTCCTTAAATATTATATCAGGTCTATTTGCATCTATTTTTCGGTCTGTTTGGATGCTAAAGTTCCACAAGATTGAGATGTGATCTTTTTCAAGTATGGGTGGCGGTTGATGCTCCCACCAATTCTTTTGATGGGGCAGGTCAAAATGCTTACACATTATCCAATGTATGTATTGTGCAGCTCTGTCATGCCTGTTTAGGTATTCGGTTGGAGCTATAGGACTGCACATTGAAATTATATGGTCAACGGTCTCTGGTTGGTTTTTGCATACACGGCATAATGGGCTGCATCCATTTTTATTATGTTGGCTTGGTAATTTTTTGTTGGCAGACACTGATCTTGTGCTGATATAATCAGTCCTTCAGTCCCCGATTTCAGTCCAGAGGATGCCAACCACTGATGGGTTAAAGTTTTGTCAACATCAGGATTGTTAGCTCGTTCTGGGTATTTTCCATACAGAGGCTTTTCTTGCCATTTCTTAGGCAGTTTCTGTAGCAGTTCTTTCTTTGCAGTTACTTTTACCTGCTTTGCTTTTTCTGTGTTTTCCATTTCAGCAGTAAATGGGACTTCGGAAATGTGTAGTCCATTACTGTATCTTTGTGCATCTTTTGTAATGGAGTATGATCTTTTGATGCTTTCGTGTTTCAAAACGAGTTTGATCATCTCATCATGTGATTCCCTTAGATATGTAGATAATCCAATTGTTGCAGTTTTCAACGCAATGTCTAACTGGATTAACCCACATCCTCCTTCTTTTCTAGGGAGATATATTATATCTGTATCTGGCTTAGGGTGATACATTCTGTGCATGGTTAAGAATTTTCAAATTTTTGTATCGACCCTACGGATCTCTGTGCTTGACCAGTTGTTGACATTGTAACTGTAGGTTACTACTGGTATGGCAAGCGTGTTTATGGCATCGATCCTATTCCTTGCATTCAATTCCGTTCTTAAGATTGCTCTTACACTGCGGTAACATACCTTCCTTATCCTTTCCCGCATTGTCGAGTGCTTGATTCCGTCTCCTTCACAAACACCTAGATATGTGTAAGTTTCCTCTTGATCAAGTTCTCTTATCACATTCCCCCGATCAAGATTAATGTCTGAACTTTTCAGCAGCTTTCCTCTGGTGAACGTTGCTTTGGCGCATTTATCTAGTCCAAACTCCATTTTAATGTCATCACTGAACTGTCCACAGTGGATAATAGCCCTTGCAATTGTTCATCATTTTTTGTAAATAGTTTCAGGTCATCCATGTAGAACAGGTGATTAATGGTTTTGTCATAGACTTTATATCCATGTTTTGTTTCATTGAGTATTTTACTTAATGGTATAAGCGCGATGCAGAATAAAAGCGGTGATAAAGAGTCACCCTGAAAAATTCCACAATTAATATTAACTTCTCCAGCTTCCAGTGATTTTGTTTCACTATTCAAAAGGAGTGTTGTTCTCCATGTCTTCATACTGAATTACAAAAACCTCCTGACAACGGGAGATATTTTGAAAACATCTAAACATTTTTCAATCCAACTGTGTGGCGAATTATCGAATGCTTTTTTATAATCTATCCAAGCAATTGATAGATTTTTGTATCTATCATGACAATCTTCCAGTATCATTTTGTTAACCAAAAGCTGGTCCTTACAGCCATATGAGCCTCGTTTACACCCTTTCTGCTCAATAGGAAATAGATCATTTGTATTCAGGTGGTCATATGTATATTCAGTTAGGACTGATGTTAAAATGATATACATTGTGGTCAAGCAAGTTATCGGTCTGTAATTTTTGGGATTGTTTGTCTCATCATTCTTCGGAAGCAGGAATGTAATGCCGTTAACTAGCCATGATGGTATCTTTTCTGGCTCCTTAACTATTTCATTGTAAAATTGGGCTAACAGCTCATGAGACTCTGTGAAGGCATTTATTTTGTATTTTCCTGGGGATTTCCATTTGCTGGTTTTTCTTATAGCCAAACGCAACTGTTCAACTGTTATATTTTCCCATATTTGTTCCCTCAAGGTGAGCTGTATCTTTCATTTGTCTGTCTATCCATGGGGCGTGTATATTATGAACTTTTTCTTCGGCCCAGATCTTTTCCAAGAATTCTTGCACTTCCTCCTTGGGTGGTATTGATTTAGCAGTTATTGTTGACTTACCAATTTTTTCTGTAGAAGTTTCTTTGGTTGTTTTTGAACATATTATGTCCTTATAGAATCTAGATCGTTTTTCAAAGCGCCTTATACGAGCAGCTTTGGCCGACACTTTTTGCTTGATTATTTCTATCAGCATGTCTATGTCACTTGTTGATTTTATACTGTACTTTCTTTTCAATTTTCTAAGTTTAGTTTGTTTAACATGTTCACCTACTTTATAGTTTGTTAAAATGTCTATGTCAGATCGGAGAAGGTTTATTTGGCGATTGATGTTCTCTTGCCAAGTAGATTTCTTGTGGGAATCCCTTTGTTTTTTCATCTTCACTCCACATAAGTGAGTGGTGACTTTAGCCGATGCATAATAGACATGATTTAAATCAGTAATGCTTAGTTTGTTTGTGATGATAATGTTTTTGAGAATTATGTTAGACGTCTGTATTATCTTTTGGTTCTGTTTGGAGTGCTGGATCTTAGGGAGGGTGTCTCGTTCCCCCATGTCAGATTCTTTCATTTTCATTCATTCGACCATAATTTCATCCTACACGTTGGCAAGTTCATTCTCATTCATTTCTTTATCATTTACGATCCCATTGTTTTCATTTTGAGTTTCATCTTGAGCATGCACTCCCTCCACTCTTTCGATCCTTTCTTTAATTTGTTCTGTTGTCAGTGATTCCGCCACAACCCTGGCATTCGAAGTGTTACAATTTACCTCGTTTTCACTGACACATGTTTCATTTTCCCTTCGCTGACTTTGTGCTAATAGCTTGATCTGATCAATTTCTATATCAGTTAGTAACTTTTTTTTACAATATTTCTTCGTATATTGGCTAGTTTGTTACTGTCAATATAGCCTCTGTTTTCAGGATGTTTCTTTTCCAGTTGATATATGTCTGTTATGTATTCGATGTATTTGATGGGTAGTACATGGCAGTGTAGAAAGCCTCAATAACTTCTTTATTATCTTCCCTTAACCATTTTTCTCTCTTTTTCTTTGGATTTCTTGGTGGTGAGCAAGGAGGGCCAACAGTAGGAGTATTCCGGTTATGGGAGGTCTCCAGCTCCGAAGTGATGGGAAGGTTTGAACTATTAGCTGATTTTTCGACCCCAGTCTGGTTCCTCTCTGAGGGACGCGGCCCTTTTTTACCCGGGTGACGGCCGATCCGGTACGAGATTTTATCATTAGACATTTACTTTATTTTGTCGCGTTTTATCCTTATCCGCCAAGGGGTAATCATTTCGTGTTACCACTTCTAGAACGAGTGTCAACCAAGACTAGAGGGGTCGTTCTCCCCTAGAGACACGGCTATTCCCCACCGGCCGCCATCCCGGTATTTCTTCGTCACGGAGTTTTCTTTCTTGTTGTTTTTTTTAAATTGTTATTATCATGAGTGCTTCCTTAATGTGAACATTGCGTGGATTAAGAATGAAATTATTAATAATATAATATACTTTTTGCTGAAGTTGCCTGTTATTGTTGTTGGCTATGTCGGTAGTGGTGCTGGGGCTTTTTCTATTGTTGGTGGGGAAGGGGGGAGCCAGCAGTGCCATAGTCGTTTACGTTTGGCCGGTGGCCGGGTCACTAAGTCAATCTATTTATATATTCTGCTAGCCTCTCCCTTGTCTATTGATACCGCCACCTTCCCCTTTCTTAAGTTAACAGAAGGTAATGGGGGAATAGTGGTGGTAGCAATGAAGGATTGGTGGCGGCGGTGATGGGATAGTGGCAGCAATGATGGATGGAGTGGTGGCGTTGTCGTTACTGAGTTTTTTTGAATAGACTGTAGTAGTAGTATGCGTTTGTTTGATCTGTAGTATCTATGCGTTTTGTCGCGTATGTTTAATATATGTGTTGACATATTTCTTAAAATTTGAATTAAACATTTTGAGAAAACACTAGATACAATAATAGTAATTATTATTATTATGTTGAGATTTGTGGTGGTGGTGGTGGTGAAATTGCCGTTATCTGGCTGTTGTATTTAGTGTACACAGAGGGTTGATGGGATAGGTGGTGTATCTAGTTCGTGGGGTTGGTGAAATTGCTGTTATTTGGCTGTTCTATATAGTGTAGACAGAGGAGGTTTTCTTCCATTTATAACCATTTTCTTTTTTTTAATATAAAATGTATAATACAAAATTAAATATTTGAGCGATATAACAGGATATTATGGATCTGAATTTTCTGAGACTTGAGTCTGGTGCTTTATGTATTATTTGTACTAAGAATTGTTATTTCACAATTGATTTAAATATGTTAAAAATCAAAAACTTACGGGAGCGATTTCATTATTATTATTATTATTATTATTATTATTATTATTATTATTATTATTGGTTGGTAAAGCCACGCTTCTTATCGCTTCCAGTCTTTTTCAACGTTGTACCTCTTTTTCAACCGTTCTAAACCTTTTATTCAAGTTTTAAATTTGATAAAAGTTTAGAAGAAGTGACCCCCCTAATACAGGGGTTCACTAGTAAATAATACGGCACCCCTTTACGGGGTGTCGTATTCTTATTTGTGTAAAAATATTTTTTGAAAAATTTCAACATGGATAACACAAAAAAGAGAGAGAGCGCTGTCAGACAACACAGAGAGAGGGAGACTTTATCAGCATGTCAACAAGACAGCTTTCCAGCGGAGGTAAATATAAACGAAAATATTACAAAGGAAAAAAAAATTGTAACAGATTTAAAATTAACAAATATTTCTAACACAAACAACACCAACAATAACACCAACAACATCACCAACAACAACACCAAAAATAACAGCGGTAAAGTCGAGAACGACAATAACAAAAATAACAGCGGTAAGGTCGAGAACGACAATAACAAAAATAACAGCGGTAAGGTCGAGAACGACAATAACAAAAATAACAGCGGTAAGGTCGAGAACGACAATAACAAAAATAACAGCAGTAAGGTCGAGAACGACAATAACAAAAATAACAGCAGTAAGGTCGAGAACGACAATAACAAAAATAACAGCGGTAAGGTCGAGAACGACAATTAAATAAATAAATAAATGAAAAATAAAAAAAATAATCATAAGTTTCATTGTAATGATTGAATGTCTGACTTAGTTTATTTTGTTTGTTTGTTTGTTTTTTTCCTTTGCGTTTTTCGTTTTTCAAGGTCATTAACATCGGTTACTAGTGTTGTTGTTGCTGCTGCTTTTAAGGGAAGTAGGGGTTGTTCTGTTGAAAACTTTTGAAATTTGTGTTTGCTGATGCGTTTGCTTCTGTCTGTGTTCTGTTCTATAATGTTTCGACTTGTTGCTTATCATTTGACAGTATCGGTAGAGAGTCAGACGCCATGCCCTGAAGCACAGAGTTACGTCCCCCTACGGTCCGAGTTCAAACCTCGCCGAGGTCAACCCCGCCCCTCATCCCTACGGGGTCGATAAAACAAAGCACCAGTAATACACTGAATAATTGCTGGCCTTGTGCCAAAAGCAGAAACAATTATTATTTTTATTTTTCCTTTCTTCCTTACGGGACCGACAAAACAAAGCACCAGTAACACACCGGGGCAATTGCTGGCCCCGAGCCAAAACCAGAAACAATTATTATTATTATATTATAGAGGGCGTGGATTGGCAGTATCGGTAGAGAGGCGGACATCATGCTTTGAAGCATAGAGTTACGTCCTTTTAAGATCTGAGTTCAAATCCCGCCGATGTTAACTTTGCCTTTCATCCTTACGGGGTCGATAAAATAAAGTTCCAGTAATGCACTGGGTAATTGCTGGCTTTGTGTGTAAAATAGAAACCATTATTATATTATATTTTAGATTTGACATCGTTTAAACTAAACATTTTGGGAGAGTTTAGAGATACAACATCATTATTTTGATGTTGTTGTTGTTAGCTGTTTGACCGAGTCACTAACCCAGTCTATTTATATCTTTTGATAACTTCCTCGCTTCTTTTCATGTGTAGCGGCACTACCACCATCCCTCTCTTAAGTGGTAAGGGGATAGTGGTAGCGGTGGTGATGGCATAGCAGTCCTCTAGGGATGGTGCTGGTTTGTATTTGGCTGGATTTTTTGTGGTAGCGGTGATGGTGATGGTGGCGGCGGTGGTGGTGGTGTTGGTGGTGACTTTATTTGGCTGTTGTTTTCTAGCCATTTTCTTTTCTGACTATACAATTTCTGGTAGAAAATTAAATATCAAATATTAGAGCCCTATGCCATAATGTGGTGCGTTACCACTTTCTGCTCCACTTGTAATAAGAATTATCGAATCACAATTGTTTTAAATATGGAAAAAATAAAAAAAAAATACGGGAGCGATTTCATAACACTCTATTCAACAGGTGCGTACCTTCACTATTATTATTATTATTATTGTTATTATTATTATCAATATTATTGTTCTTTGAGTCTCAGCCATTGATGTTAGTTAACTAGAAAGTTTGTTGAAATGAATATCAAGCCACTACCTGCAGCCTCAGATATTCAGGACGTATAGGAGGGTTCTTGCTGTTCCCAGCAAGCATGCCTTTTGAAGCGTTTCAAAAAGAGTGGGCGGGATAATTTTTTTTAACCATCCCTGGAAACCTTTTGAGATAGTACCTAGTGCGCCTATGACAGTCGGGACCACTTTGACTTCATGGCAGTTCCAAATCCTTTTTACCTCCCACTTTAAGTCCTCCTATCGGTTAATGTTCAACCTCTACTTCTCTTGTACTCTCGTGTCGAATGGGCAGACCACATCCACTATCAGGCATGATCTATTTTCCTTGTCTAAAACCACCAGGTCAGGTCTATTATGTTCCAGTTTCTTGTCCGTCTGTATCCTAAAATCCCACAGCACCTTCACCTGATCGTTTTCTATCACCGATTCTGGCTTATGCTCATACCACTTCTCAGAATGTGGTAAATTGTTTATTTGCATAGGTGTCAGTGGATCACCGATCCCATCACATCATGTCTCCAGCCCTTATAGTGAGCCAGGGCTAGGTGTTTACACTCGGATACAATGTGAGCCACATTCTCCTCTCTCTCTCCACAGATCCTGCACAATGGGCTAGCCTCCTACTTGTAAATATGGTGTTTCAACCACTTCGTTTTGAGGGCCTGCTCTTGCGCAACCATTAGCATTCCTTCTGTAGCCTTTTTAAGGTCTCCTCTTTTCAACCAATTCCATGTCTGTGGATCTCTGAATTCAGTTTTATCAAAGAAGGTACAATGAAGGGATTTTTCTTGAAGGCTGCTCTTTTTCCTTATTGCTATTTCCTCTTTGACATCCCCTGGTCTATTGTCCTCTCCTTCAGTACAATTCTGAGCATTGGCTCCTTACTATCAGTCACGTATTTGTGTAGGTTGTTTTCTCCATCTGAACACAGTCCTATATGCTGATAAGACCTCTTCCACCTTCAGATCTCCTTAAGTAGAGTCTATCGACATCACTCCTCTTGTGGAACATGTTGTAGATAGTCAATATCCCTGGTCATTATGTTCAACATCCTGCTACCATATTCCTCTTCAGAATGCTATAGTTTGTTCCGCCTCAGGTATCTAGTCGTTGCCTCTTTCTTTCCCTTTAAGCTGTCGAAACAGCATCTTCTCGTTGTCAAACATGCGGTTCTGTCTATACTGACTGACTCTGCTCTCGTATCGCCTATTTTTTGCACTCTTTGCTACAATGCGTTGCTTCAGTTCCTCTATGATCATATTTAGCTTTTTCCTCCTAGTTTTGTACTTTATTTACAGTCTATTTTTAGTGTCTATGTTTTTTAGTGTCCCATTCATTAGGGACTCAAGCTTTCCAATGTCATTGCTCATTTCGCTGATTTGACCATTCAGTCGTTTCTCCACCAAGGTTCTGATCTTTCTTGTTTGTTGTTTCCTCTCGCTTTTATGCAACGTAATTTCTTCATCGAATTGCTATTGCTTTGAGGATATTGTTGCACTGGTGAAGGCTCCTCGCCTCAAGGTATGGGATGACTTTGTTTACCTTAGCTGTTGTTAATTTTAACTTTCTCTTGTCTACAAATCTTAGGTTCATAGGTTTCCCACTATCATTGTTCAATACATCTACCACTAAGTTTAGGATATCAACCAAATCTTGTCCTAGCCCGTCAGCATTCATCTCCTCAATGGCCGTATCTTTGTTCCAGGCATTATTTATGTCAGCATTTTACGATCTGAGTTCAAATCCCGAAGAGGTTGACTTTGCCTTTCATCCTTACGGGGTCGATAAAATACAGTACCAGTAATGCACTGGGTAATTGCTGGCCTTGTGCCTAAAGTAGAAACAATTATTTATGTCAGCAATTTGATCATTCTCTGCTTCGGGTGGTTCCTCCGTTCTCTCAACCTCTTCACCTTCATTTCCCACTAGCTCGTTTGCCTGGCATACTCCACTCTATTTCCAACCTAATCTCTCTGCTCAGTTCCTCCAGTTCCAGCTCGATTATCCACCCATTAGTTCTTATTACCCGAGCGTGCCCGGCCAGTTTTTGTTCATCTAATTTAAATGGACCAATCTCGTTCCAGATGTTATGCATCCTTTTCCTATAGCCTTTCTCCTTGGGGTTACTCTTCAGGTAACATTGCATAACAGTTCTCTTCAATTCTTTCGTCCAGTTGGTTCTGGTCCCTTTCCTTTTTCTTCTTCCTCTGACACCAGCAGTATTTGGTTGACAGCCAGGTTCCTGCTGCTGAGCCAGGGAGCACCTGCTGGGTGAGAGTCTGTCACATGACATTCCAGTCTCCACCACATTATTATTATTATTATTATTATTATTGCTCTTTGAGTCTCAGTCATTGATGTTAGTTAACTGGAAAGTTTGTTGAAATGAATATCAAGCCACTACCCGCAGCCTCAGATATTCAGGACGTATCAGAAGGTTCTTGCTGTTCCCAGCAAGCATGCCTTTTGAAGCGTTCCAAAAAGCGTGGCGGACCTAAATATTATTATTATTATTATTATTATTATTATTATTATTATTGTTATTAGCATTATTGGCGGCCTACGTAGGAAATCGTATTATTGTGAGCTCCGCAAAGGTTTGTTGTTTACAGTTGTTTCAAATTGACAGTTATGGAAAATTGGACGAGAAATTTACTGTTTTTGACAGACCAACACCCTCCTCCCCCACCACAACCACCACCAACACCAACACCATTGTAAGCCTTGCCACGGATGCCAACACTGAAAATAAAATTACTAACAGTCTGAATTATTTAGATTTGCCGCATAAAGACATGGATTTCCCGCCATTACCAATAATTGCAGGTTTTAAAGCCGCCACCCCCACCATCACAATGTCAAAAAGAACAACGAAAACCACTGATATCACCACCACCACCACAGCGACAACGGAAACAAAAAAAAAATTATTATCTCGTGACATGAAAATGGATTCACCCAGAAACGACTCTTCCACCACTGACACCACCACCACAACTGAAACTAAAAATAACAATAACAACAGCAACAACAACAACAATGAGAATAACAACATCAGCACCACCGCGAAACAAAATGTGTCGTTTGCCAAAGCAGCGAAGAAGAGCGAAACAATCGAGGTAAGCCAGGATTAATTAAATGAAGCCAAGAGAATGGTAAAAAAAGATGGGTACAGGGTCTCCTTCACCCCACACCCCACACACCTAATAAAAAGGAGCATCGGCGCCTATGTACCGTGTCTTATCGAACGTTAAACACAAAATCTTGCCGAGTGGAACGGGCACCCGAGTCCCAAATACAAAAAGCTTTTGGACATGTGTGGGCTAGAGAAACCTACATCAGCAGCAGAAATGGCAGCAACAACTGTAGCAGCAACAACAGAAGCAACTGTAGCAGCAACAACACCCAAAAAAGTAGCAAAACCAACACCACCACCTCCCACCGCGCCAAACTAGCACCAGCGCCTCCACCATCCTCCACGCTACAATCAAACACAACGCCTGTGGAGGATTCTCCACTCCTCGATCTATCGCAACTGGATACAGATTGTGACGACGAGGTGTGGGAAACTGTATCGGGAAAAAGAAAAAAAGAAAAAGAACACCAAAAAGAAAAAAAATCCCCTTCCTTCCCCCTCTAAAAACAAAATACAGGGGGAAACAAATAAACTAACAAACAAAAAAGTTAGGACAGCTATGCCGCCATCCACACCACATCACCGACCCCATCACCACAAACACCAACACCATCACCATCATTAACCCCAACACCACAATCACCAACACCACAAATGTCACCAAAAAGGGAAACAAACAAACCCACAACAAACGCAAACAAAACAAAACAACCAAAACGATACACACTACACAGCATTAATTTTGAACAACAACCAATTATTACACTACATCCAACAAAACACCAGCATCACAGAAAAATACTACACAACACCCAAAAAATTCACACCAACTCCACACATACAAATCACTCGCATCACACAGAAAACGTACACGACACTAAAACAAAAATTCCCCAAGGACATGAGGACTTCCGACAAACACTCTCCAGGAGGATTTATAAGGACATCCTTCCGGAGGAGGCCACAAGCAGTGAGAAAGATGGGAAAACGATCCTTCCCCTACGAAAAGTAAGGTAAGTGGTCTTTCCCATCTTTTCCACTCCTTTTCAACATGATCTCACTCAGAATAGGCAGCATAAATGCGCGTGGCTTGTGGTCGTAATGGAAGCAGGGCCACCTGCTCAACGTCCTCAGGTCACTAAGCATAGATGTGGTGGCCATCGGCGAGACCAGATCTCCGGAGCATGGGCCTTCGCACCGATCTTGGGCGGCTACGATCTGTACGCATCTCCCAGCCGTCCTGGATCGGGGGTGGAGTTGCCGTGCTTTTTCGGAGAGGTTTGGATCTCGCCATACGGGCCATCTTCCTGGACCCAGAATTTAAGTTGGTGGTACTGGACGTGACCACCGGAGACGGAAAAGCTTTCAGGCTAGTGGCCGTCTACGCCCCGACAGGAGCAGAGAAGCCTGAATTCTTCCAGCGTCTGGAGATGTTTCTTGGTACGTCCCGCTCTTTAGTGTTAGTTGGCGACTGGAACGCGATCTTAGATGCACACTGTGACTGTGTGGGATTAGCGTATAGGGGAGGAGGGTGCAAGAGCCTCACCAACATCCTCAGGCGTTTTGAACTGTCTGACAGGTACCTATGGAATTTCCCGAATATGCCAATGTGGATGAACCGCAATGTGGATGAACCGCATATGGTCATCCAGATCATATCTAGATAGAGTATTTTGTAGGGAAATAGAAAGGTCTACCATAGGCTGACCACAATTCAAGATAGTCAGCTACACGGACCACACATTTGTGATCTGTGTGGTTGAATTAGATAAGCTTCATAGACAAGGACCCGGCTACTGAAAGCTAAACGCGTCATTACCAGCGCGCAAGGACTACATAGATCGGATTGCGAACTAGTTAAGCGGGCGTTGACGAGGGCCATCGTCAACAAGAAGTGGTGGTTTGCTCTGAAAAGGGCGATTAGAATAGAGACCATTAGGTTTAGTAAGGCTTAGAGCAATAGAGAAAAATAGAGCAGAGGGAGCATTAGTTAGAAAATTAGATGAGGCGCTTAGTGAAGGCATCGCGACCGACATACTTGCGGCGAAATTGGCTCTTGAACAATTCTTCAATGCAAAGCACGAAGGCTGCGTTGTCAGAGTTAGTGTGCGTTCTCTCAGACATGAGTGGACGAAAGCCGTTCAATTGGCCCGAGTGGTGGAGGCGTGTCGTGGCAACAAAGCCACGATCCCGTCTTTGGTGGACCACGACGGGCGCATGCTACTCGATCCCGGGAAAATGTGTGAAGCTTTTCAGCGCCACTTCGCACAGCTGTTCGGGGGAAGCGGGGACAGATCGATGGATGGACTTTAGTGTCTCCCTCGACGGACTGCCGCGGCTCTCGGCCACTGAGTCGGAGTGCTGCGAAAAGCCGATAACAGCATCTGAAATACGGGAGGCAATGACAGGCTGCACAAGGGGTAAATCGCCTGGTTTGGATGATCTGCCCTATGAACTTTACGTACAGATGCCAGACTTGTTCAGAGGCCCCTTGGCGGACGTCTACTGCAACTGGTAACATAATGGAAGAATTCCCAGCTCTGTGAGCCGAGGAACGGTGGCGCTGCTTACAAAAGAGCCGAACAAGGGGGATGCTAGCAAAGAGGTTGTCGATTGTCGTTGTTGGTCTGATGGGAGAGGCGCAGACATGCGCCATTCCAGACAGATCTATCCACGACAACCTCCACCTCATGCCATACATCGTGGAGAGTGTAGCTAGGGAACCTGGCACGGGTGCGTCCTAGATCAATTTAGATCAGTCGAAAGTTTTCGATAGGGTCGACCATCGTTATCTGGCGCCATCCTGATGGTCTGCAGCTCGGTACCTAGAGAGGGAGGTCCATGCCGTCCAACAGCGTCGTGGGGCGCTGGACGGACGGACCGGTTAAATTACTAGACGGAGAAAAACTGGGATGAGGCGAAGAGCAGGGTGGCATCTCTCACCCAGAAATGGGCGGAGAGGAAGCTATCCCGGAAAGGTGGAGCGGAACTATCTAACGCGTACATCGCCTGCGTCATCTACTACCGCCTGACAGTCATGCCTTCTCTAAGCGCTGGAGCGTTTGCTCTTTCGCTTTTTGTGGAAGGGACGCGCTCCGATGGTTAGGCGGTCCATCTGCTGTCAAAACACGGTACGTGGAGGGCAGGGCTAGCAGTGGCTAATGATGCGTAGACACACGCTCAAGTTATGACATCTCGCCCTCTTTCTTGACGGTGAACAGGTGTGGTCGACGTTTGCTAGACGCGTCTTTCCCCAGCTCGTCTCCTTGACGGAGCTACAGTTATAGGTCAAGCGAAGCCCGAGAGGGAGGGCTTGGAGACTGGAATCTTTTCAGGCGCTCAGAGCCCTCAATCAATCGGGCAATGTGATCGGTGGAAACTCCACCTTGGCGTTCTATAAAGGATTAGTGGAGGGAGGGGGCAAGCGACTAGGTACTTGGGGAAACTCTAGGCGTCGACGAAAATCAACTAGCCAATCTCTTCGGAAGGACTTTCGGGCCGGGGCCTATGGACAACTTCCAGAAATCCCTGGCCTGGCATTGCAACCGAGGAGCTTTGCCTGTTTGGGATAAACTCTACAGGCATGGAGGTGCCGTCAGCCGGGCATGTCCGAGATGCGCGCAAGGCGACGAACCGCCCTGCACGCACTCGTCCAGTGTCCGAGCATTTATTTGGAACACGTGCTGTCGCGCGTAGGGCAGATCCAGTCATCAGCTGAGACCATCGTGAGGATAGCCCCGGTCTCTTCCTTTATCCGGGAAGAGCAGGCACTTTTTATCTGTCTGGTGGCCATGGCGAAAGAGATAGTATGGTGGACGCTTTTGAAAGTGTTGAAGACGAGCATTTACCTCTTCGGTGAAGCTCTGATTAACTTTTTCAAACTTCATTTAAAAAGGAAAATCAGGGTAGAGCGGGAAGTGGTCTCTTCTTAGCATTTTGTTGAAAGATGGGTGAGAGAGGCAAGAATGGCCCATGTTAATGGGCCTACTCTGAGTATGTGCCTTTAAATTGAAGGTGGAAAACTGTAAGAAGGCACTTGCTCTGGTGGTCCGGGTGACCGTGGGTTCTTTTTAATGAGCTTTCTCCACGAATGTCCCTCGGCAGTCTCCTCCCTATTGGGGTATTTTTCATTGTTTCTTTTTTTGTTACATTCTCTGTTTTTGTGGGGTTTTTTACACGCAGAAATGCCCATTTGTACCGTCCTGTATTGTCCTATGCTGTCCTTAATGTCTACTTTGTGTAAACCCTTGTGGTTAATAAAGAGAGCATTATTATTATTATTGTTGTTATTCCTTGAATCTCAGTCATTGATGTTGGTTAACTGGAAAGTCCGTTGGAATGAATATCAAGCCACTACCTGCAGCCTCAGATATTCAGGACGTATCGGAGGGTTCTTGCTGTTCCAAGCAAGCATGCCTTTTGAAGCGTTCCAAAAAGCGTGAAGGGGCCGATTTTCTTTAACCATCCCTGGAAACTTTTGGAGATAGTCCCCAGTGCGCCTATGACAATCGGGATCACTTTGACTTCATGGCAGTTCCAAATCCTTTTCACCTCCCACTTTAGGTCCTGGTATCGGTTAATTTTCTCCCTCTCCTTCTCTTGCACTCTCGTGTCGAAAGGGCAGGCCACATCCACAATCAGACACGATCTTTTTTCTTTGTCCAAAACCACCAGGTCAGGTCTATTGTGTTCCAGTTTTTTGTCCGTCTGTATCCTAAAATCCCACAGCACCTTCACCTGGTTGTTCTCCATCACCGCCTCTGGCCTATGCTCATACCATTTCTCAGAATGTGGTAAATTGTTTACTTTGCACAGGTGCCAGTGGATCACCCTGCCTATCACCTCGTGTCTCCAGTCCTTATAGTGGGTCTGGGCTAGGTGTTTACACTCGGACACAATGTGAGCCACAGTCTCCTCTCTCTCTCCACAGATCCTGCACAGTGGGCTAGCCTCCTCCTTGTAGATATGGTGCTTCAACCACTTCGTTTTGAGGGCCTGCTCCTGCGCAGCCATTAGCATTCCTTCTGTAGCCTTTTTGAGGTCTCCTCTTCTCAACCAGTTCCATGTCTGTGGATATCTAAATTCAGTTTTCTCAAAGAAGGTACTATGAAGGGATTTTCCCTTAAGGCTGCTCTTCCTCCTTGATGTTATTTCCTCCTTGGACATCCCCTGGCCTACTGTCCCCTCCTTCAGTACAGTTCTGAGCATTGGCTCCTTACTATAGGTCACGTATTGGTATAAGTTGTTTTTCTCCATCTGAACACAGTCCTCTATGCTGATAAGACCTGTTCCACCCTCAGATCTCCTTAGGTAGAGTCTATCGACATCATTCCTCTTGTGGAACATGTTGTAGATAGTCAATATCTTCCTAGTCTTCCTATCCATTTCTTTTTGTTCAGCAACATTCCATCTCAGATCCCGCACTGTACCTAATAATAGACACAGCTCGGGAATTTACTGCGCTTATGGCATTTCTGCTGTTCAGATGTGACTTCAATACGCTCCTTACTCTCCGAATGTATTCAGTTCTTAACAATTCCTTCATTTTTTTGTTCTTTATGCCACCAGCCTCCAGAACGCCCAAATTTGTATCCTTCCTCAGAGTCAATTTCCTTTATCATCTCACCAGTTGGTATCTGGATGCCGTTACTTCTGCTCAACCTACCCCTCCTCATCACAATGACTCTCCACATTTACTAATACCAAACTGCATACATATATCACTGCTGAAAATACGGACAGTGTCAACAAGCACATCCATTATTATTATTATTATTGAATGCCATGGTTGACGGAGGCTCGGCTCTGTAAGGTATAGTAATTTTTAACCGTTAAAACAATTGTAAATTGTTTAAAACTTGAACCAAATTGTTGATAAAGACACCCTCCTCCTCGTGAGAGGGGTCTTTCTGTCCGTTATTTGGCCTTTCGGGGTTAAATAACCAGTTATTGCCGTTTTGTACCCAATATTCATTTTAAACAAAAAACAACATGGCTACGAAAAAGAAATTTCATACGTCACTCCCACTCATTCCGTCTTCTTCTTCCTCAATCATCACTACAGCAGAGAGAAGATTGTCTCTCTCTCTCCCTTCTTTAAATGTGTTTCTCTCCCTCCCTTCTCTTTCGCAAGTGACGAAAGAAAAGAAAAGTCTCGTGCAAAGCGTGCAAGGTTTCTCCACGACGACAGCGACGAAACAGGTGTGCGGGAAATACGAAAACCCAGTTCATTCGTCTGACGTCAGGAATAATAGCAGTAGCAGCCGTAATAACAACAGCAACAGTGACAATGAAAACAACAGTAGCAGCCGCAACAGCATCACCAGCAGCATAAACAACAACAGCATTAGCAGCAGCAACACCAACAACAACCACAGCAACAGCGGCGGAGGCAGTAGTCGTAGTACCTGCAGCAACAACAAAAGTACCAGCAGCTCTGACGACAACAACAACAATAGCAGCAAATAAAAACCAATCTCATTTGCAGGCATTGCGAAAAACTTGGAAACAATCCTCATAACAAATGAGGAATTAGAGGAAGCGAAGAAGATGGTGAGAAAGAATGGACACCGAGCAATCTGCAAGGCAGCGGAAACATTTTTCGAAACCCAACAGCACTGTATGGTCACGTACCGTACAGTAAGTACAAAATCCCGTAGGGTGGAAAGAGCCACAGAGGCTCAGATACAAAAAGCCTTGGGGTCTGTGTGGCAGCGGAAAACGCACATCACTCGAGGCAAAAAATATGCCACCGTAGAAGTACTTTTTGCCACACCCCAGGAGGCAAAGGCCCAATCAGTAGTGACCCTAAGGAGCGAGGAAATGGTGTTGGTGCCCTCCTACTGCGGGCAAAAAATTGTGAGGGTCAAACTGACCCACGTCCCCCCCGGAATGGCCCCTTCTTGGCTGGCCGCGTCTGCCCTCGTCGGAATCGAGGACAAAACAACTGTACTGCAAGTACAAAAAAAAGTAAGAGAAGATTGGGTAGGCACCTCCATTGAGATGCTAATCCAAACCAACCAGGAGTGCATCGAAGCTATCCCGGATGTGATAGACTTCGATAACGGCACTCAACTGCCCATAAGTGTTGAGGGCAAACGCCCGAAATGCTTTCGCTGTGGATCGAAGACTCACCTCAGGGCCTTCTGCAACGAGAAGACCCTGAGAAAGGAGAAAACCCCCTCCTTCCGAATCTGGCTCTACGGCTACCAGCAACAGGACAAGCGGCAACCAGGAACGATAGGTCCGTGGCACCCATACCCACTCCACGGAAATCAAAAACAGCAGCAGCAGTGGAAATATTAACAACAACAACAACAGCAATACCAAATGCAGCTGCAACAGAGACTCCAGTGCAAACATCACCAACAACAACAAGTGAAAGAGTAGAGCTGGTACCCCTCCCCGACCTCACAGAATCAGACATGGAGTGTGAGGTGGGAGAGGGATGGCAAAAGGTCGTAAGAAGGCACAAACGCAGAAGCAGCGCATCGTCGCCTTTGAAAAGGGAGGAAAGAAATGAGAAAAGGGTAAAGTCTACTGCAAAGAGACCCACAGCAGCAACACCACCAACACCATCACCACCCACACTAGCACCACCATCACCACCGGCGACAACCCCACCGCCAACAACACCTTCAACACCACCACCACAAGCACCAACATCGCAAACACAACAACAAAACACACACACCCAGCAACAACGACAAGAAAATAGCAGAACCACACCCAACCCACAGAAAAACAAATGCACGGCAATAAATACACACAACAAGAAACTAAATACTTACATAATTGAACACACAGACATTTCACAACAGGACTACATAATACCAGCACCAATCAAAACGCAAACTAACATAAGACTGCTAAAAATAGCACAGAAACAATACAGAAACATTAAAACGAAATTCACCAACGCAGTTGGTGATTTCAGGGACCTAGGAGGAACCATCAATCGAAGAGTATATTCAGACATTCTCTTAGAAGAACCGACGACCAACCGAAGGGACGATTCAACGGTCCCTTCACCAGTCGATCAAGTGAAAAGGGATGTAAAAACCATCCCTCCTCTACCAAAAGTACGGTAAGTGGTCTTTCCCATCTTTTCCACTCTATTTTAAACATGACCTCACTCAGAATAGGCAGCATAAATGCGCGTGGCTTGGGGTCGTTATGGAAGCAGGGTCACCTGCTCAACGACCTCAGGTCACTAAACATAGATGTAGTGGCCATCAGCGAGACCAGAATCTCCGAAGCACGGGCCTTCGCACCGATCTTCGGCGGCTACGATGTGTACGCATCTCCCAGCCGCCCTGGATCGGGTGGAGGAGTTGCTGTGCTTTTTCGGAGAGGTTTGGATCTCGCCATACGGGCCATATTCCTGGACCCAGAGGGTAAGCTGGTGGTGCTGGACGTGACCAGCGGAGACGGGCAAGCTTTCAGGCTAGTGGCCGTCTATGCCCCGACAGGAGCAGGGCGGCCTGATTTCTTCCGGCGTCTGGAGACCTTTCTTGGAACGTCCCGCTCTTTAGTGTTAGTGGGCGACTGGAACGGGATCTTAGATGCACGCTGGGACTGTGTGGGATTAGCGGATAGGGGTGGAGGGTGCAAGAGCCTCCAAACCTGCTCAGACGTTTTAAACTGTCTGACAGGTACCGAATGGATTTCCCGAATGTACCAATGTGGACTTGGACAAATCGCATAGGGTCATCCAGATCATATCTAGATAGAGTATTTTGTAGGGAAATAGATAGGTCTAGCATAGGCTGTCCACAATTCAAGATAGTCAGCTACACGGACCACAAATTCGTGATCTGTGTGCTTCAATTAGATAGGCTTCATAGACGAGGACCCGGCTACTGGAAGCTAAACGCGTCCTTACCAGCGAACAAAGCCTACAGAGACCGGATTAGCGACCTAGTTAAGCGGGCGTTGACGGGGGCCATCGTCAACAACAAGTGGTGGTTTGCTCTGAAAAGAGCAATTAGAATAGAGTTCATTAGGTTTAGTAAGACTTTAGCAATAGAGAAAAATAGAGCAGAAGGAGAATTAGTTAGAAAATTAGATGAGGCGCTTAGCAAAGGCATTGCGACCGACGTGCTTGCGGCGAAATTGGCCCTTGACCAATTATTCAATGCAAAGCACGAAGGCTGCGTTGTCAGAGCAAGGGTGCGTGCTCTCAGACACGAGGGGACGAAAGCCGTTCAATGGGCCCGAGTGGCGGAGGCGCGTCGTGGCAACAAAGCCACGATCCGGTCTTTGGTGGACCGCGACGGGCGCATGCTACTCGATCCCGGGCAAATGTGTGAAGCTTTACAGCGACACTTCGCTCAGCTGTTCGGGGGCAGCGGTGGGCCGGGTAGAGGGATGGACTTTAGTGTCTACCTCGACGGACTGCCGCGGCTCTCGGCCACTGAGGCGAATTGTTGCGAAAAGCCGATAACAGCCGCTGAAGTAAGGGAGGAAATGACTGGCTGCACAAGGGGTAAATCGCCTGGTTTGGATGGTCTGCCCTATGAACTTTACGTACAGATGCCAGACTTGTTCGGAGGCCTCTTGGCGGACGTCTACTGCAACTGGCAACAGAACGGGAGAATTCCCAATTCTGTGAGCCGAGGAGCGGTGGCACTGCTGAGAAAGGATCCGAACAAGGGAGATAACATAGATAATGTTAGGCCCATAACTCTGCTAAACACAGAGTTCAATATTTTGGCCAAGGTGCTAGCAAAGAGGTTGGCGCTTGTCGTTGGTGGTCTGGAGGGAGAGGCGCAGACATGCGCCATTCCCGACAGATCCTTCCACGACAACCTCCACCTCATGCGATACATCATAGAGAGGGTAGCTAAGGAACCTGGCACGGGTGGGTCCTTGATCAATTTAGATCAGTCGAAAGCTTTCGATAGGTTCGACCATCGTTACCTAGCGGCAGTCGTGAGGGCGGTTGGCTTTGGGCCCGTCTTCAGAGGCTGGATCGCTGCCATGCACAGCGACATCTGCTCTGTGGTGAGAGTGAACGGTCACCTGTCGGAACCGTTCAACATCATGCGTTCGGTCCGCCAAGGATGTCCCCTCTCGTCCCTCTTGTACGTATTGACTCTCGAGCCATTACTGCACAAACTGGAGACGTTCAGGGGAGTCCCGCGCGAACTAGGATGCGGAATATCCGTGTCAGCATATGCGGACGATGTCACCGTAGTGGTGTCGAACGCCAAACACATCGAGGCGATCGGCACTACACTAAGAGAATACGAAGCGGTGACAGGAGCAATGATCAACCAGGAAAAGTCAGTGGGCCTGCAGCTCGGCACCTGGAGAGGCAGGTCCATGCCGTCCAACAGCGTCGTCGGACGCTGGACGGACGGACCGGTTAAATTGCTAGGGGTCTGGTTCGGTCCGGACCTCCAGACGGACAAAAACTGGGACGAGGTGACGAGCAGGGTGGCTTCTCTCACCCAGAAATGGGCGGAGAGGAAGCTATCCCTAAAAGGTCGAGCGGAGGTCGCTAACGCGTACATCGCGTCTGTCATCTGCTACCGCCTGACCGTCGTACCTTGTCCTAAGCCTCGCCTGACTGCGCTGGAGCGTTTGCTCTTTCGCTTTTTGTGGAAGGGACGTGCTCCGATGGTCAGGCGGTCCATCTGTTGTCAACACCCGCTACGTGGAGGGCTGGGCATGCCGTGGCTGATGATGCGCAGGCACGCGCTCAGGCTACGACATCTCCACCTCTTCCTCGACGGTGATCAGGTGTGGTCGCCGTTTGCTAGACGCGTATTTCCCCAGCTCGTTTCCTTGACGGAGCTGCAGTCCTGGGTCAAGCGAAGACCGAGAGGGAGCGCCTGGAGACTGGAATGTCTTCAGGCGCTCACAGCTCTCGATCAATCGGGCAATGTGATCGGTGGAAACTCCACTTCGGCGTTCTATAGAGGATTAGTGGAGGGGAAGAGCGACGACGTACTTGGGGAAACTCTAGACGTCGACGAAAATCAACTAGCCAATCTCTTCGGAAGAACTTTCGGGCCAGGGCCTATGGACAACTTCCAGAAATCTCTGGCCTGGCAGTGCTACCGAGGAGCCTTGCCAGTTCGGGATAAACTCTACAGACATGGAGGTGCCGTCAGCCGGGTATGTCCGAGATGCGCGCAGGGCGACGAAACCGTCCTGCACGCACTCGTCCAGTGTCCGAAAATAGCTGACTTGTGGGTTTATGTCGAACACCTGCTGTCGCGTTTAGGACGGATCCGGCTATCATCTGAGTCCATCGTGAGGATTGCCCCGCCCTCCTCCTTTAGCCGGGAAGGGCAGGCAGTTTTTATCTGTCTGGTGGCCATGGCGAAAGAGATAGTATGGTGGACACGGTTGAAAGGGCTGAAGACGAGCGCTTACCTCTTCGGTGATGCTCTGATTGACTTTTTCAAATTTCATTTGAAAAGGAAAATCAGAGTAGAGGGGGAAGTGCTCTCTTCCCAGCATTTTGTTGAAAGATGGGTGAGAGAAGCAAGAATGGCCCGAGAGAATGGGCCTACTCTGAGTATATATCTGTAAATTAAAGGTGGACAACTGGGAGAGGCACTTGCCTTGGTGGTCAGGGTCATTGTGGCTTTTTAATGGGCTTTCTCCACAAATGTCCCTACGAAGTCTCCCCCCTATTGGGGAATTTTTCATTGTTATTTTTTGTTACATCCTCTGTTTTTGTTTTTTACACGCAGAAATGCCCATTTGTACCGTCCTGCATTGTCCTGCACTGTCCTTAATGTCTACTTTATGTAAACCCTTGTGGTTAATAAATAAATCATTATTATTATTATTATTATTATTATTATTATTATTATTATTATTGTTCTTTGAGTCTCAGTCATTGATGATATTTAACTAGAAAGTTTGAAATGAATATCAAGCCGCTACCTGCAGCCTCAGATATTCAGGATGTATCGGAGGGTTCTTGCTCTTCCCAGCAAGCATGCCTTTTGAAGTGTTCCAAAAACAGGGCTGGACTAACTTTCTTTAACCATTCTTGAAACTCTTTGAGATAGTACCTAGTGTGCCTATAACAATCGGGACGACTCTGACTTCATGGCAGTTCCAAATCCTTTTTACCTCCCACTTTAAGTCCTGGTATCGGTTAATTTGTTCCCTCTCCTTTTCTTGCATTCTCGTGTCAAATTGGCAGGCTACATCTACAATCAGGCACGATCTTTTTTCCTCGTCAAAAACCAGCAGGTCAGGCCTATTGTGTACCAGTTTCTTATCCGTCTGTATCCTAAAATCCCATAGCACCTTCACCTGAACGTTTTCTATCACTGACTCTGGCCTATGCTCATACCACTTCTCAGAATGTGGTAAATTGTTTACTTTGCATAGGTGCCAGTGGATCACCCTGCCTATCACATCATGTCTCCAGCCTTTATAGTGAGTCTGTGCTAGGTGTATACACTCGGTTACAATGTGAGCCACAGTCTCCTCTCTTTCTCCACAGATCCTACACATTATTATTATTATTGTTATTATTGTGGCAGTATCTTTAGAGAGTTGGACCACATGCTTTGCAGAATGGAGTTACGACCCTTTAATGTCTGAGTTCAAATCCCGCCGAGGTTAACATTGCCTTTCATTCCTACGGCATCAATAAAATAAATTACCAGTAATGCATCGGATAATTGCTGGCCTTGTGCCAAAAATAGTAAGACCCTGTACTCTTTGGTCTGGTCCAAGATTAGGGAGGTACCACCTGACGCAGGGGGATCTAGCATAGGCAAACTCTGTCTGAGTGAGACTCTGGAGATACTCAGTAGTGGGAGTAACCTAATCAACCTTACGGCCGATTTCTTTGGTACCTGTAGAGACTTTAGTGCGGAAACCTTCTTCAAGCTATATGGATAGCAACCCCTTAGGACGGAAACTTCCCTCAAGCTATATGGATAGCATCAACGTCACACTGAGTCCCCGAGAATCCCCGCATGTAGCGGATCGTAAATAATAATTTCGTATGGCAATACTAGTCATTGCAGGTAAATCTTCTCTGTAAGTAATTTACCGTTCAAGGAATAATATTTTGCTTCAAAATGAGTAATAATTGTATGAGAAAATTTCAAGCCTGATAACATTGCTGAGAAAAGCTTGAGAAAGAATCATACAGAGAGTACACAGGACTAATTCATTTTTTCAAAATTCTATTTGTCAGACACCTGAGAATCTCCGATTGAAGTCTAGAATAAATGAATTAGTCCTGTGTACTCTCTGTATGATTCTTTGTCAGGCTTTTCTCAGCAATGTTATCAGGCTTGATAGCATATGATTCGGATAATCGGATCACAAATCGGGGTTGAGTGGTGAGGCCCGGTGGTCGGTTACTTGGCGTGCCTGGTTGCACACAGCGTAGGACTCCACCGACGTAGGTCACTTCGCTCCTTTTCTAGTGTCCGCTAACTTGGGTTCGAGTTATGGCAGTGAGAGAGATGGGTGGACCACAGCCCTGAGGCACGGTTCTGATAAGTGTGGTGTTATAAATGTTATTCGAGACGAGAGGAGAGGGGGAGAGATGGGTATATGTGGTGGGTTTCGTGTCTCGGGGACTCAGTGTGACGGGGATGCTATCCATATAGCTTGAGGGAAGTTTCCGTCCTAAGGGGTTGCTATCCATATAGCTTGTAGAAGGTTTCCGCACTAAAGTCTCTACAGGTACCAAAGATATCGACCGTAAGGTTGATTAGGTTACTCCCACTACTGAGTATCTCCAGAGTCTCACTCAGACAGAGTTTGCCTATGCCAGATCCCCCTGCGTCAGGTGGTACCTCCCTAATCTTGGACCAGACCAAAGAGTACAGGGTCTTACTATTTTTGGCACAAGGCCAGCAATTATCTGATGCATTACTGGTAATTTATTTTATTGATGCCGTAGGGATGAAAGGCAATGTTAACCTCGGCAGGATTTGAACTCAGACATTAAAGGGTCGTAACTCCATTCTGCAAAGCATGTGGTCCAACTCTCTAAAGATACTGCCACAATAATAACAATAATAATAATAATGTGTAGGATCTGTGGAGAAAGAGAGGAGACTGTGGCTCACATTGTATCCGAGTGTAAACACCTAGCACAGACTCACTATAAAGGCTGGAGACATGATGTGATAGGCAGGGTGATCCACTGGCACCTATGCAAAGTAAACAATTTACCACATTCTGAGAAGTGGTATGAGCATAGGCCAGAGTCAGTGATAGAAAACGTTCAGGTGAAGGTGCTATGGGATTTTAGGATACAGACGGATAAGAAACTGGTACACAATAGGCCTGACCTGCTGGTTTTTGACGAGGAAAAAAGATCGTGCCTGATTGTAGATGTAGCCTGCCAATTTGACACGAGAATGCAAGAAAAGGAGAGGGAACAAATTAACCGATACCAGGACTTAAAGTGGGAGGTAAAAAGGATTTGGAACTGCCATGAAGTCAGAGTCGTCCCGATTGTTATAGGCACACTAGGTACTATCTCAAAGAGTTTCAAGAATGGTTAAAGAAAGTTAGTCCAGCCCTGTTTTTGGAACACTTCAAAAGGCATGCTTGCTGGGAAGAGCAAGAACCCTCCGATACATCCTGAATATCTGAGGCTGCAGGTAGCGGCTTGATATTCATTTCAAACTTTCTAGTTAAATATCATCAATGACTGAGACTCAAAGAACAATAATAATAATAATAATAATAATAATAATGCTCTCTTTATTAACCACAAGGGTTTACACAAAGTAGACATTAAGGACAGCATAGGACAATACAGGACGGTACAAATGGGCATTTCTGCGTGTAAAAAACCCCACAAAAACAGAGGATGTAACAAAAAAAGAAACAATGAAAAATACCCCAATAGGGAGGAGACTGCAGAGGGACATTCGTGGAGAAAGCTCATTTAAAAAAAACCACGGTGACCCGGACCACCCGAGCAAGTGCCTTCTTACAGTTGTCCACCTTCAATTTAAAGGCACATACTCAGAGTAGGCCCATTAACATGGGCCATTCTTGCCTCTCTCACCCATCTTTCAACAAAATGCTAGGAAGAGACCACTTCCCGCTCTACCCTGATTTTCCTTTTTAAATGAAGTTTGAAAAAGTTAATCAGAGCTTCACCGAAGAGGTAAATGCTCGTCTTCAACACTTTCAAAAATGTCCACCATACTATCTCTTTCGCCATGGCCACCAGACAGATAAAAAGTGCCTGCTCTTCCCGGATAAAGGAGGAGACCGGGGCTATCCTCGCGATGGTCTCAGCTGATGACTGGGTCTGCCCTACGCGCCACAGCACGTGTTCCACATAAAAGCTCGGACACTGGACGAGTGCGTGCAGGGCGGTTCGTCGCCTTGCGCGCATCTCGGACATGCCCGTCTGACGGCACCTCCATGCCTGTAGAGTTTATACCAAAAAGGCAAAGCTCCTCGGTTGCACTGCCAGGCCAGGGATTTCTGGAAGTTGTCCATAGGCCCCGGCCCGAAAGTCCTTCCGAAGAGATTGGCTAGTTGATTTTCGTCGACGCCTAGAGTTTCCCCAAGTACCTCGTCGCTTGCCCCCTCCCTCCACTAATCCTTTATAGAACGCCAAGGTGGAGTTTCCACCGATCACATTGCCCGATAGATTGAGGGCTGTGAGCGCCTGAAAAGATTCCAGTCTCCAAGCGCTCCCTCTCGGACTTCGCTTGACCTATAACTGTAGCTCCGTCAAGGAGACGAGCTAGGGAAAGACGCGTCTAGCAAACGTCGACCATACCTGTTCACAGTCAAGAAAGAGGGCGAGATGTCGTAACTTGAGCGTGTGTCTACGCATCATTAGCCACTGCCAGCCCTGCCCTCCACGTACCGGGTGTTGACAGCAGATGGACCGCTTAACCATCGGAGCGCGTCCCTTCCACAAAAAGCGAAAGAGCAAACGCTCCAGCGCTTAGAGAAGGCATGACTGTCAGGCGGTAGTAGATGACGCAGGCGATGTACGCGTTAGCTAGTTCCGCTACACCTTTCCGGGATAGCTTCCTCACCGCCCATTTCTGGGTGAGAGAAGCCATCCTGCTCTTCGCCTCGTCGCAGTTTTTCTCCGTCTACTAATTTAACCGGTCCGTCCGTCCAGCGCCCCACGACGCTGTTGGACGGCATGGACCTCCCTCTCTAGGTACCGAGCTGCAGACCATCAGGATGGCGCCAGATAACGATGGTCGACCCTATCGAAAACTCTCGACTGATCTAAATTGATCAAGGACGCACCCGTGCCAGGTTCTCTAGCTACCCTCTCCACGATGTATGGCATGAGGTGGAGGTTGTCGTGGATAGATCTGTCTGGAATGGCGCACGTCTGCGCCTCTCCCATCAGACCACCAACGACAATCGACAACCTCTTTACTAGCATCCCCCTTGTTCGGCTCTTTTGTAAGCAGCGCCACCGTTCCTCGGCTCACAGAGCTGGGAATTCTTCCATTATGTTACCAGTTGCAGTAGACGTCCGCCAAATAGAATTTTGAAAAAAATTCAAAATCATGAGTTTGAGGGACTATTTATACGGTTTCTATCAGTTGATAGTTTCCAAAACATACACAAACAGTCATAACAACATGCATATTATATATAATATTGTTTGAAGCCAAATCATATTTTCTCCTCAATTCTAGAACAACATTGTTTAAAATAACAGATATATAATTTTCCGGTTCATGATTCCTTCAAACAATGATTACAATTAGAAGTAAATATTAACCTCAGTAACCCCTCATTTAATGTGATTCTTCGTAATAGTTAAAATACTTAATTTACTGTCGGGTCTACCAGAATGTTATTACTTTGTGATAAAAATATATTTTACACCTCGCTGCAATTACGTGCGCTATACAGAAAACATATCCTTCAAAAGCTGTTAAGTTTGACATAATATTCTACATGTATCGATTATTATTACTATTAATATTATTATCATTATTATTATTATTATTATTATTGTTATTATTACTATTATTATTATTATAGGGCGGTGAATTGGCAGTATCGGTAGAGGGTCGGATATGCTTTCCAGCATAGTTACGTCCCTTTACGATCTGAGTTCAAATCGCGCCGAGGTTAAATTTGCCTTTCATCCATACAGAGGTCGATAAAATAAAGTACCAGTAATGTAATGTGCCAAAAGTAGAAACAATTATTATTATTATTATTATTATTATTATTTTTTATTGCAATTATAGTTTCTGTTGTTGTTGTTGTTCTTGTTGATGTGATTGTTGTTCTTGTTGATGTGTTGACTATAGCTGTTGTGTTTGTTGGTGGTTTTGGTCGTGCTATTATTTTCT
>OZ024742.1:156869300-156921800 GCA_964016885.1 Eledone cirrhosa | reverse complement strand
TGTAATAAAAGAAGTGTGTGTGTTTATTTATCTAAAAGCATATTTTGAAATTTTCCTAATCTGTTTTATTACAATGTTTCTGCCTATGTGATCCATACTACGATTTGGAAGAACTGCGAGAAAAAACAATTCATGTGGGACATTCTTCTTCAAAACCTTCTAAAATAGAACTCAGATGGAATGGTTTAATATAAAACTAGCGGTTTTGACATGAGAATATTTGTATCAAAAATCCAGGTCGAAAAATCCAGGTGGAAAGTGTTAAAAGTATTTCAGCCCGAAAAATAAACATGTTCCTACTAGTGCAAATAAGTTTCAGTGGGTTACCATGAATCTAGTAAAATTTAATTATGAAGGGCATGTTAGATATAATAACTTACATGTAAAGGAATCCTATTTCAATTTTGTAAGACCTATGTGTTGAATGTTAAATACATATCTATTTCTTCAGTTGATGGGTATGATAAGGTATTCTCCCAAATCTAGTCAAACAGAGCTATGTATCTGAATTAACAAATCGATAACAGATAATAGATTTTCATACAATTAATCGCCTGAAACAGATTTTATCAAACATAATGCATTCTCAAAGTAACATCTTTCCCTCTTTCTTTCACTGTTACTTTACGCACACACACAGACACACACAAACTCACACGCACGCAGAGAGAGGGAGAGAGAGAGAGTAAGAGTGTGTGTGTGTGTGTGTGTGTGAGAGAAAGAAACCAACGATCCCACACACACACATATATATATATATATACATATATGAATATACACACATGTATATATATATTCATATGTATTCCTTTGTATATATATATATATATATATATATATATATATATTTCCTTTACCGGTTTCGCAGTTCTTATGCTTTTCAAAAGTATAATTGAGATGGAGGGTTTGTTTTTTTTCTCGCATCTGATGGTGTTCGAATATTACTTCTGTTTTATATGGAAAAAAGTGGCTCGAAATGCTATGTTTTTAGAAAAGTAATTTGGTTGGTTACACACAAAATAATCAAAAGCAAAATACAACCGAAATCACTAAAATCATTACACACCAATGCCAAATTACCACAAACCCACACCCAACTGTCAAAAAATGTGGTCGCTCTAATTGTGGAAGCTGCACTCACCTCATTGAAGGCAACATGTATACATTTCAATCAGGACAACATTTGGTTGTAAAAAATCACTTCAATTGATCATCAAAAAGATTAATGTATGCCATTAAATATAAAGGATGCAATGAAGATTTTATAGGACAAACTAAACACATACTGAGAAACAGAATGACAATTCATCGCCAATAATTGCGAGACCCTACCTCAAGACAGATACCACTCTGTACACATCTAGACATTCCGAGTCTTCCCATTTTATCTTTGCGTTGACAAGACAACAGAACAAATACGAATAAATAAGGAAAATATGTTTATTAAAAAATATAGACCAGCATTAAATATAGTTTAATATACATTATGTTAACACCATAACATGCTAACCATCTAAACAGACATATAGATACGCGCACACAAAACAGCTTCTATCTTCGAAAATTAAAACCAGAGCTAAATAAACCTTAACATTCATTAATACACTAACACCTTAACTTGCTAACCATACCCCCCAGACACACATAACTTCCTCCTCCATTTCTACTAACGGAATCATTTTCCTACACACACACACAAACACACACACACACACACACACACACAAATATATATTCTCTCCACATTAACATGCTAACCATACTACCACACAACCATACACACACACATATAACACCCATACACACACAGACATAACTCCCTCCCCCATTTCTACTAATAGAATCATTTTCCTATACATACACACAAATAAAAATACATATCTCTACTTTCTTCATTTCAATAGAAAGGCTGAATTTTGACACCTCAGCACATCAGCCATATTCACTGAACAAGAACAATTCTCCCCATACCTTTTTTTTTACCATTATCTCTTGTTTTGCACAAAATTCTCTAAATGGCTACAAAAAAAAACATTCCCAAATACGGGTACGAAATTTAAAATACATGTGACAATAAATATTTTATTTATAACCTATTAAATTACATTTATACAAACAAAATGTTTGAGCCACTTTTTTAAGTAAAAAGAAACTCAAACACAAACTGGCGTGAAAGTTGATGTGTTTATTCACGTCACTGCATCAACCAACCAAATTTCACTCATATATGTAAAAAAAAAGCTGACCCCCCCCCCTCCTTTTGTAAGGCAAATATAATAAGAACTTTGTAATGCGAACTATCACGAAATTTATTATACTTATTCACATGACTGTCATCAATCAACCAAAACAACTTTTCTAAAAACATAGCATTTCGAGCCACTTTTTTCTATATAAAACAGAAGTAACATTCGAACACCAACCAGATGCGAGACAAACCACAAAACCTCCATCTCAATTCTACTTTTTTAAAAAGATCGATGTGTTAACGCAGCAGTAAATATTTCGAAAAACGTTGTAGCCGAAGGAATACAGGAAGACGATAATTGTTTCTACTTTAGGCACCAGGCCAGCAATTACCCAGTGCATTACTGGTACTTTATTTTATCGACCCCGTAATGATGAAAGGCAAAGTCAACCTCGGCGGGATTTGAACTCAGATCGTAAAGGGACGTAACTATGCTGGAAAGCATGGTGTCCGACCCTCTACCGATACTGCCAATCCACCGATAATTTGCTTCGTAAAGACATAGTATATGCTAACTTATCAACAAATCCATTCCGAGCAAGAGCTTCATTGTAATATGTGGAATGGTCGGTGAAAATATGATCGTTTGTAGATAGACGGGAAAGCCTCAGAGAAATGTTTCTTACCATGTTCTTGGTTATGCTGGCAGGAGGGTTAGAATGCTTTACTGATGTAATTAAGCGTATCATTCGGCTTTCTTTACGGGTAGTGCAAGCCATTAGATAAATTGAGGGTAACCTCGAGGTAGTGTACGACCAAAAGGTTGGCCTCAACTTGTATGGAGAGGTTAAAGCCTTTAAAGAGGGCTGTGAGTTCTTTTAAAAACCTGTCGCAAGTGCGGGGTCCGCACTTTGTTATGGTCAAAAGAGTGTCATCGCGGTACACACTACCGCCCACGTTAGGGAATTCTTTCTTGATAGAGAAAAGATGGAAAAGGCCGATAAGATCTGTAACCTCCACCGAATCGCTGGCGCCCATACGCACGTCGAATGGGGTACTATTAGATGTTTTTATCCGAATAGAGTCGTCGAAATTAATCACCGACTTACGGGTATTCAGGATGACATGAACTTCGAAATCCTTAACCAAGGTGAGCGTTTTAGCGAAATTGATAGCTCTAAGAAGATGTGGTAAAGTGATGGAGGAGTAGTATTTATTGATGTCGAATTGGATAAAACGGCAATTTTCCTTATTACAAATGCCATTGAATAAATCAATCACCGCGAAAGTATTATTCCACGGTGCAAGAGGGGCCAAGGTTCTAATTTCAGGTATAATTCTATCTAAAATCCTTTTACTAAGTCTACCTAAATTAGACTTCGTAGTGTTAATAAGCCGAATAGAAGGGTTTTTAGCGGAATTGGGTTTGTGATCCTTCAGGTTAAAGTGGGGGAGAAGTAGGGTCCAGAGGTTCAGTCCGGACCTGGATGTTGAGTTCTGAAGTGTTTTAACCCCAGCATCATTGATGTCATTAATGACACTCCGATCGGTTTTCCAGTAATCATTGGTGACAGCATTATGTAGAAGTTGATGGTAAGAACTGCGCTCCACTTGATATATATTACCAGTTTTGTCGGAGCGGACATGCACGACATTAAAATCCTTAATAGAACGAATTCTTTTCTTCAGGTCTTGTTCGAAGGAATTGCTCCTGTTCCGAAATTTGATACTCCGCATGAGATCCAACGCATCGTTTTCGAAAGATAACAATGCTGGGTTACTCGAAGGGTTATTATAAGTTTTCAAGGGCGGTGGATTGGCAGTATAAGTAGACGGTTGGACGCCATTCTTTCCAGCATAGTTACGTCCCTTTACGATATGAGTTCAAATCCCGCCTTTCATCCTTACAGGGTCGATAAAATAAAGTACCAGTAATGCACTGGGTAATTGCTGGCCTTGTGGCTAAAGTAGAGACAATTATAAGTTTTAAACCCAAATTTATCCTGTTTATTGTCCGCTTTTTCCTGGTTATCTAAATAAAAGGCGCGCCAACGGAACCTTTTAAGGAACGAATCCGTCATTTGTTTAAGAAGTCTTAAATATGCCTTCCTGCTATGTACGGGTATGTTCTTTGTAGAAATATTCAGGTATTGTTTCTGCGTGATGAATATAGATCGATAAAGTGCTCAACCGAGGGAGCCAAATAGTTATAATAATAAATGTGAAGAGTAAAACCAAAGAGAGCTCGATAAGGATAAATATAAATCAAAGATATAAAAACCCTAGAGCAAATATTTATTAAAATAACAGATTAAAGTTTAATCAAAGAATCGCTGCTTTCACCCTTAACGGGATCTTCTGAAACTAAAAAAAATCAATCTATGATCGCAGAAGTAAATATTTCGGAAAACGTTGCTAGCAAAGGAAAATAGGTAGACGATATTTTGGTTCGTGAAGACGTTCCCCGGCAATGAGCGGAAAAAAGCGAGGATATTACGTCATTATGTGGATCGCTGAGAACAAATACACGCAAAGACAAAACCACGGTGATGGTATAAATGGAGTCATTAGACTAATATTTTATTTAGGAAACCGAATGATTCTCCGCTTTGGAGTTAAGAATAATGTAAATAAATTACTAGAACGAAAAGACATTAAAAGACATATTAAAGAAATAATAATTGAATATATACATACACACATATATATACGTAAATACACGAGCTATTCAGACGACTCTATTTGGATAAAAAAATCTAATAGTAGAAGTACCCCATTCGACGTGAGTATGGTCACAAGCTATTCGGCGGAAGTTACAGATCTTATCGGCCTTTTCAATCTCTTATCTATCAAGAAAGAATTCCCTATCGTGGTTTGTACCGCGATGACGGTCATTTGACCATGACAACGTGCGGTCCCTGCGCTTGCGACAGGTTTAGAAAAGAACTCACATCATTCTTTAAGGGCTTCAATCTCTCCATACAAGTTGAGGCCAAACTTTTGGACGTAAACTACCTCGACGTTACTCTCAATTTATCGAATGGCTTGCACTATCCGTATGATACGCTTGATTACATCAGTAAGCCTTATAACCCTCCTGCCAGCATAACCCAGCATGGTAATAAAACGTTTCTCTGAGGCTTTCCTGTCTATCTACAAACGAGTATATTTTCACCGACTATTCCACATATTATAATAAAGCTCTGGCTCGGTGTTGATTTGTTGATAAGGTAGCATATTCTAAGTATGAGCATACACCTAGAAACAATAGATCCCGAATCATTATATGATATAATCCACCATATAATATGGAGGTGGCAACACCATTAGCTAAGATCTTTCTCTCCATTATTAAGAAGCATTTCCCCTCAGCACATACATATAATAACATTTTTAATACCATTAAAATATTTTACTCCACGACTTCTAACTTTGCACATAACATCACTGCTTCAAATTTAGGTAAACCACCTCGCCGTAGTAACACGTGCAACGCTTTAGCTAGTACTAACTCTAATTGTAGGAATCGGGTTGGCTGCCCTCTATCCGGGACTTGCCTCTCCAGTAACATTGTCTACAAATATAAGGTCGACACACCCACATCTAGTAGGGCCTACATAGGGTTAACCGCCAATAGATTGAAGCAGCGTCTTTATATGCACACCCATTCTTGTCTTAACCCTTCAAGAATGAATATGACGTCACTTTCTGCTTATATCTGAAGTCTAAAAGACAGCCACACCCAATATAGTTTACACTGGGAGATTTAGCTAAAGCTAGATCGTATAATGGAAAAAAGTCCATGCGATCTTTGCGCCGCTGAAGCCCTGGAAATACTCTACGCCAATGATCTTGAACAAAAAATCTGAGGCAATTTCGGCTTGTAAACACAAAATGCGTAAAACGTTCCTGTATTACAGCCCCACATTATACCCTGACGTATAGTACGAACAATACGCTGATCATTTAGGTCTTGTGGTAGCTAAGTAGATGTTATGCTTATACCATTACTTATTTATATAGGTAAGTATACCTTACCCGTAGGTTTTTTGGAGGTACGTATACTTTGTCGTACTATATATGCTTGTATTTGTTATAGGTGTATATATTATATATACTGGTATGTGTGTGGTTATGTGTATATGTGTATTTCGTTTTTGTGTGTGTATGAGTATATGCACGTATGTATGGTGTGTATATGTGTACATTGAGTTTTGGTATATGTACGTTTGGTGCACCTATGTGTATTAACCGGTAGGTATGTGCCTGCGTTATACAGGTATTCATGTGGGTGTATTTATGTACGTTTATATAATTATATGTATACATGCGCACTCATATTTTTATATGTGTAATTGGTGTATACGTGTATTTGGTGTGTGCGCGTGTTTATGTGTGCATGTATGTCGCGTATGCACCTGTTCTTACGTATATAGATATGTGTATGTAATTATTATTACTTTAATAACCGCTGTCTTTTTCATTCTAATTTATTTACATTATTCTTAACTACCAAGCCGAGAATCATTCAGTTTCCTAAATAGAATATTAGTCTAATGACTCCATTTATACCATAAACGGTTTTGTCTTTGCGTGTATTTTTTCTCTTCCCTCCACACGACGTATTGTCCTCGCTGTTTTCTGTTCATTACCAGTGAACGTCTTCACGAACCAAAGTGTCGTCTTCCGGTTTTTCGTCGGTTGCAACGTTTTTCGAAATGTTTACTTCTGCGTTCACAGATTGATTTTTTAGTGTCAGAAGATCCCGTTAAGGGTGAAACTAGCGATTATTGGCTTAAACTGTAATCTGTGATTTTAATATGTATATACTAGCATAAGTACCCGGCGTTGCCCGGGTGTAAGTCGACCTTTACGCTGTTGTTAAAATGTGTGAATGTTACTTCCCGCGCATCCCAGCTGCAACGTTGTTGTTGGGGTACACGCTGTTGTTGGCGTTGTTATTGTCTACACGAAAGGAGGTCATCATGAAACAGGGATTGTATGTCCACATGTTACGGCGGAACCGTAGCCGTAGCGTAGCCAATGCCTCTAGTTGTATCTTACCTCCTGCACAGCACATAGAAGGCGCCTGGCTTGGCCATTTCATTGCTTTGCAGGATGTTCAGACATTAACCATTTTGCCAATGGAAACTGTAGGCAGAAGTCCGTAATCCTCAGACAGGTTATATCTGAAGGCTGCTTTTAACCAGCCTGAGCTCTTGGCAGCAGTAGCTAATGTATGCTGGGAATGCTTAGCAGCAAGCCTGTTGTCTCTGTCTGCCGTGAACTCCTCTGCAAGCGCTTGTTGACGATGAAGGCGAACCCCAGCAAGCCTCGTCTGACGGGATGTTTGTGACTCCTCTGCAAGCGCTTGTTGGTGACGATGGCGAACGCCAGCAAGCCGCGTCGTACGAGATGTTGGTGACTCCTCTGCAAGCGTATGTTGGGGATGAAGGCGAACGCCAGCAAGGCGTTGGTGACTCAACGAGCCGGGAAATAGGTCTATCAGCGAGTTGAGATTCACGCTGAGCAGGTGTTTCCTAGAGAAAGTTAATTAATGCTAGTAGTTAGCTAATCCAAAGGCACTGTGCCAATAGTCAATGAGAAAAATGTAATATGAACAAAAGGGAATCAAGGTTAGTCAATACATTTAATATAACTACGATTAGAATATTGTAGTTGCTTAAACGTGGTGACAGTTAGGATAAACGTAGTGCTTGCTAACATTAAGGGATTAACCAATTGTGAATGAAGGCATACCTGAGAACGCATAATTCATCGTCTCAAAGCAGTAGCTGTATCTTTTTGGGAGGTAGGTCTTGAACGTTTCCGTGTGGCCATAACGACGTGTAACGACGCTGTTAGGTTAGAGAGGGGTGATTAAGTACAGAGAGAGGTTAGACCAGATTCGGGAGCATGGTTACTGGTGAATGGGAAGGTTTGGAAATATGATTATAATAACGAATTATCAGGCCTATAAAGTGCACTTAAATTACCTAAATTTCATCAAAAAACAGCTCCGCGCTTTATACTCCGGTGAGCCTTATGTATAAATAATACAATGGTAATCAATCACGGCTCTAACAAAAGTAATAGATCTAGACTAAAAGTAAAGAAGATAGCATTTTACTGGTTGGCCTTACACGCCGTTGCGCGGACCTGATTTTAAATGATACGCCTTATATCCCGGTGAGCCTTATAGAGCGGAAAATACAGTATCTATTGGAAAATAATATGAATCCATCACCAAGGTGTGACAAAATTGGCGCCTATACAGCGCCTGAATCAAACTTGTCCCAAACCTGGGATCTTTCTCGTTAAGTATCCATCCCAAAAAAACCGTTTCTTAGTTACAAAAAATAACCAAAGTAAATAGTAGCTATATTTCTGACATATCATGCCAAAACGAACAATATTTTCAAAAAGTTTTCTAAAGTACATTCAATCTCTCTTTTTGACTGATGTCTTAATAAGCAAATTATCGATTTTTTAGTACCTGTCAGTGTTTATCTGCTAGCAGGTATGTACGTGTGCGCAATCAATTGCACTGCATGCAGATGGTCTATGGCAACTAATTAAAAACATTAAAAAAACAATAGCAATTTGCAAATACGCTCATAACATTTAGTCGTAAACAGAACAAAAAATGCTATTAGAGGTGGGCTAATAATGGAAAAGACACAAACCCTGGTGAACTTACGTTTAAAAACTCGAAACCTTACTCACTTCCTGTGCAAAAGGCTGTGACAGTAGTGTTATGAATTAAGTAATTTTTTAGAAGCTTTTGTTTAAAAAAAGGAAAAAACTGGTATGGACGTAACATTTTTTACAACTTTGTATGTGTCCAATACAACTTGGTCAAGGTATTATTTAGTAATTTTTTTTCAAAAAGCATGATGATTTAAGACTGTTTGAAAATATACTCACCGCTTTTAGCTTTTGGCGTCACAAATGACACCATTAAATTTGGATTCCTTTCAGATAGGGATAATATGTATTTGCACTTGAATAAGGCGGAATATGAAAAGTTTTACCCTAAGATGTCGACAATCCCTAGTCTCAATGGGGATTTTTAAATTTAAGGAAGGCGAAAAATGAATTAAATTTAACTGAAATGGCATGCAAGTAGTCGAACTTAATAAGCACTAACTCATCGATAAGTAAGTGGGAAAATTCTGTAAAGGTCCGTCTAGTGAGACAGCGGGTTTATTGTTGTTCACAAAAAGCGGATACACACAAAGAGAAAAAGGCGGTTCGCACGTGCGTGCATATCTGTTTGTGTATCTATCGTTGAGAAAACATACTGCTAGTGGTATAGACAGGCCATCCAATCAATAACGCGCATGAGTCACAGTGTGTACGTGCTTATATGGGCATATGAAATTGATTTTGATTGCGCCAGCTGTAAACTAAAAGTGTTTGCGTTCGAATACATACACATTAAATTTCATTGAAATCGAAAGATTTTTCAAAAAAATATGAAAAACATTCTGTCATATATTTTGTTGATTGTACAATTATTTAAGAATTAAGAATTCTACTCAAAGAACCCTGAATATCTGTTTGTAAAGCCGTCCATTTTCCCATAAAGAAAGGCGTAGATTTGCATATTTCCACAATATTGCGCCATTGATAATTAAACTATGAATAATTGTCTGCCCTAACACTTAAAGGTCTCATTTAACGCATGGTTTATGTGTTTAAAAACTTTCTGGATGTTTGCAGCCTTGGAGTAATTCCTAATGGATCTATTATTCTGGTAATATCAAATTTAATTGAAACCGGACGAATTCTGAAAATATCGATTTTTGCCGCTGGGGGTCCGATTATGGAATTCAAGTACCCCACGTTGATCCCCACATCAAAATACATCCTTACGGCAAATTTCATTGGAATCGGACAAATTTCGTAAATATCGATTTTTGCCTCTGGTGATCCAATTATCGACTTCTCGAAAATTTAGTGTAGCCCCCGTTTATCCCCCGATCAAAATACACACTTGCTTCTAGTCCCATCGAAATCAGACGATTTTTGAAAATATCGAAATTTGGCTTCTCGGGGCCCAATTATCGATTTTTCGAAAATTTCAAGTAGCGTATTCCAGTCTGCGGGTAGAGTTTTGTATATGTGTCATATTTCATGAAAATAGGATGAACGGTGTAGCCTGCAAGTTCGGGACACCAAACAAACAAACAAACAAACAACGCCAAACTTCACTTTATATATATATATATATATTTCGTTTCTGAATTTGTTTGGCAAGATTATTTATCTGAAATCGTGTGTTGAAACCGATATTGTTATACTTTGGGAGGGTCATGTTGCCAATAAGAAACACACGCACCAGTTGATTTCACTTCAATTTATTATATATTTAAAAATTTACAAATTTACAAACCTATAAATTTCTGGTAGGTTGGTTGGTTCCACAACCAGATAGTTGTTTATATATAGTCATAGTCCTTTCGTCACACACTCTGTGACCTCTTCAGTGACTGGGGATTCCTTTCTTTGTTCCTGTGCCTTTCCTTTCTTCTGTCCTACGCCATTTTGTTTCTGTGTGTGTGTTGTGTGCTCAGTTTGCGCATGCGCCACATCCGGGTGTCTGTGTGTGTTTATGTTCATTTATCTATTTGTTTATTTATTTATTTATTTACATGTTATTGGTTGGTTGTTTGTTCTATGTGTGTGTGTGTTTTCATTTTGTCCTTAATTGTAAGTTGTAAATTTATAAATATATAATAAATTGAAGTGAAAGCAACTGGTGCGTGTGTTTCTTATTGGCAACATGACCCTCCCAAAGTATAACAATATATATATATATATATATATATATATATATATAGTAGAAAAGTGAAGTAAGGTTCTATACAAAACTGGCGTTATAGAGAAAACGTGAAGTTGGAAATAGCGCGGAAAATATATTGTAGGGTCTGTTTTTCTTTTTTTTTTCCTATCTTTGATTTGTCAAAATGACATTGTTGAAAACTGAGAGGGACAATTCTTTTAAAAAAGAGTTTTATAATGTATATATAGTATTACCGGTTTCGATGTATTATTAAAATTCATGTTATCAAATGTTGATTATTACAATTAAAAATAATTAATAAGAATTAAAACTTGTTGAGGAGACAGGAGAATGAACTTTTGTGTAAAGTAACAGTAGCAGTTGTGGTAGGTGTGTTTCTTCGCAGAACAAAATTGTTTTGGGTGGGAAAGGATATATTCTGTAAATGTGTGTGTGTGTCTCAGTTGTGTTAATGGAATGGTCAAGAGTTTAGATGAGGGTGGCGAGTGTTAGGTGGGAATTGTAAGCTAAAGACAAATTATATGGGATTAGCAACAATAGGGTTGTAAAAGAAATTCTATATTCGTAATATGGTTTTAGGGAGTGTGTGTAGTGTGAGGGCGCATATATAAAATTACACACGTGTGTGTGGGGGGGGGGGAGTGGTGTGTGTGTGCTTCAGCCTGTCTGTTACAGGTCTCTTTGTGGTGAGATATTTAAAAAAAAACAAAAAAACACACCTACAACCATTGCTACTGCTACTTTATGGCTACACCTCTCTATCCAATGATTTCAAGTGATCTGAACAAAATTATCACTCTATTCCCACCTTTTGTACAGAAATAATACATTTGATTTCATAAGATATTTGAAACATACAGCAACATTTACAACCAAACACATGATTTCAAGTTGTGCTTATCTTATTAGAGGAGAAAAGGCTGTCTCAATCTGGTTCGATAGGCTCGTTCGGAAAAAAATGTATAATTAATTAATATTTTAAATGCCTTTAATTTCAAAACTATCAAAGATAGTTGATAATTTTCCATTATATAGGTGAAGGAGCTAGTATTAATTTTGTAGGGGGTCCTGAGGGGGTGACCTGGGACCCTCTTTGTGATTTGCGATGGAATGACCCAATAATATCATAACATCTTTAATATTCTGTTTGTATGCAAGCAAACAGCATAATAAACAACACGTGTTAGATCACTAACGTAATCCTTTTGTTTCAGTGATAGCTCAGGGAAAACAATCGAAAATCGTTTCGGTCTATTTCGCTTCTTATCAAGTGTGTGTTTTCTCGTCACTGCTACCCACCATGTTAAGAGCGAAAACAAATTTAGTCTTTTTAATTTCCGACAAAGACGGCCGTAAAATCGCTAGGTATGCAAATGTAGCTAATCAGTCGATGTATACATTTGAGAAAACTATGTATTCTTTGCAGTTCCAGTGGAAAAATGTTTGGGAAGCCGTTACAACAGTTTCAAGTACCAAAGCAACAAAGCCTGTAGATAGCAGTGACGTAAAACGCAAAGCGTAGGAAACGGAGGAAAATAAAATGTCAAGAGCAATTGATTGATTATACCATACCAATGTATTGATCAAGATAGGTCTGATTTGTAATTATTATCAAGGTGGTCATTGGCAGTATCGGTAGAGGGTCGGAGGCCATGCTTTCCAGCATAGTTACGTCCCTTTACGATCTGAGTTCAAATCCCGCCGAGGTGGACTTTGCCTTTCATCCTTACGGGGTCGATAAAATAAAGTACCAGTAATGCACTGGGTCATTGCTGGCCTTGTGCCTAAAGTAGAAACAATTATCAAGGTGGTCATTGGCAGTATCGGTAGAGGTTCAGACGCCATGCTTTGCAGCATAGAGTTACGGTCATTTACGATCTGAGTTCAAATCTCGCCGAGGTTAACTTTGCCTTTCATCCTTACGGGGTCGATAAAATAAAGCACCACTAACGCACTGGTTAATTGCTGGTCTTGTGCTAAAAATAGAAACAATTATCAAAGTTGTCCGTAAGGGTAAATCCACCAAAAAATCGAGAAATATTTTTTCCTATAATCTGTTTATTAAAAAAAAATATTTATATATTAGCGATTAAAGAAGACAATAACGAATTATTGATAATTGATGTGAAATCTGAAATATTGGCATTAATATATTACAAAGTTGAGGGCGGTGGATTGGCAGTATCGGTAGAGAGTCGAACGCCATGCTCTACAACATAGAGTTACGTCCCTTTACGGACTTATTTCAAATCTCACTGAGGTTAACTTTGCCTTTCATCCTTACGGATTCGATAACATAAAGTACCAGTCACGCACTGGGATCCATTTAATCGACTTTTCATCTCCCCCCAAATTGCGGACCTTGTGCCTATATGAGAAACCAATATATTACGACGATCATAATTATTCATACTTGCACTTTTATTTTCCCTGTCTCTAAATTGGCTTCCAACTTCTTTGCCTTGGTATTTCAAAACCACCTGCATTCTAACGGCTTCTTAAATTTATCAAATTTTTATATATATATACAGACACAGACACACACACACGTGTATATATATATATATATATATATATATATATATATATATATATATATACATACATGAAGGAATGAGGACCCCGACGCCTGAGCTTTCGCCTTTTCAACAGCTACATTAATTGATTATTTATTTGATTCTCTCAGTCATTGAGTGCAACTGGTAAAGGAGGAACACACACACACACACAAACATATATATATATGTGTGTGTTTGTATATATATTTATATATATATATATATAGATGAAGTTTTCTGTGTGTGTGTATGTGTGTGTGGACAATTTTTAATGAGGGCTCATATTTTCTAAACCATTCATGCAATTTCTTTGAAATTTTTTACAGAGCTTCTCCTTGCACAAACGCTGTATACGATCTACGAAGGCTTTCATAATTCGATATTGAGGCCTTTGTGACAATAACAAATGTTCGGTTATTTGTGTCAATTTTCGTGATTAAGTAAGACAAGAGTTATCTTTAGGTAAGACAAGAGTTATCTTTCGTCAATACAATAGGAACTCATGTTTTATGTTGGGATTTTGATTATTGCAATTCGGCTCATTCGGATTTTACTTTACTCTTTGTACTTGAAACAAAAGGTACGCTTACTTGAGACTAACAATATCATTTTGTATATTTCACAACCAGCAATGTATAACAGATTACTAACGGATGACACGGAGCTCACATATTAATTATTTCGCATGAATAGAGCCTAATGTTTTCATGTTTACATAAAGTACGTTTTCCTTCTATGTATTCAAATATACTTTGTTTAGTTTAATGAGCTACATCGAAAGTTACTTGAACCGTCCAAAGGACGGGTACTTTAGCTAAAGGTGGAACACACATACACACACACACACACATATATATATATATATGTGTGTGTGTGTGTGTGTGTGTATATATATATATATGTGTGTGTATATATATATGTGTGTATATATATATATATATATATATATATATATATATATATATATATATATATATATATATAGATTATGAAGAGAGAAGAAACATTAGATATAATTAATAATAAGACATATCATACACAAATTGCCTCTTTAGTCCCCGACTACGTAGTTTCGTGGCATATTGTGCAAAAACATTACATCACAGAGATATAGAATTGTTGTGAGGTCTGCCGACTTATCATGAGGTTACCTCATTAAGAGTTTCAAAATACGTCCGTAGGACGCGAGATAGAATCCCGAAAGGCGGAGGGGGAGTCAATCACGTGATACAGCGGTCAAGAAACAGAGCTAAGCCTCTTATAAGCCTGAATAAAATACCACGGACGCGGAGGGGGTACTTATATCAAAGCCGTAGAAGAGGTGGCTAATGCGGTGAGAAGTATGTGTAATTGTAGCTTTCCAGCTGTCACTACACTTCAAAGGTTACTCGACCAAAGGGAGTTATAAACAATATATAGAGAAACACACAGCTACATGCGGACACATACATATACATGAATATATCCACATATATCCTTGAGTTAGTGGTACAACCCTCAACCGATGTTGCGCTATGATTAACTGGGATAAACTAATCCGAATGGATTAGATTGATTCAGTATCAGAGCTATATAGTACATTATGAAGAGAGAAGAAACATTAGATATTATTAATTGTTTCTAATTTAGGGACAAGGCCAGCAATTACTCAGTGCATTACTGGTACTTTATTTTATCGACCCCGTAAGAATGAAAGGCAAAGTCAACCTCGGCGGGATTTGAACTCGGAATGGCAAGGGCCGTAACTCTATGCGGGAAAGCATGGCGTCCGACCCTCTACCGATACTGCCAAGATATATCATACCCAAACTGCTTATTTAGTCCCCGACTACGTAGTTTCGTGGCATATTATGCAAAAACACTACATCACAGAGATATATAATTTTTGTGAGGTCTGCCGACTTATCAAGAGGATTCCTCAATAAGAATATCAAAACACGTCCGTAGGACGCGAGATAGAATCTCCTCATCGCATGCCAATTTATACTTTGATACTTTGCGCTTAATACATTTATATATCTTAACTCTAAATTAACTATTGATATCCAAGCGAGGGACCTCCCGAAGTAATTAACACAAATGATTTATTTCATGTAAAATAATTATATTGAACCCTGCAGTCACTCATATCACCCACATATTATCTCTCATATACCACATTGAATATGTTCATATATGATACCATACTAAAATATATTTGTATTCAACTTGTTCAATTTCGGAAATTATACAAATATTTTTATTAATTTACAAGCTTAGTAGTGAATATTACGTCAAAAACATATTGCTTACATCATATTTGATGCACTCTAGTGAAGCTTTATTCGAGACGGATATTGGAAATTTACTTCACTGAACTACTCCACTGAAGAAGCTCTTCTCCCTTCACTCATCTTGCTGAAAATATTACCCAACTGCATTTCTAATCTGAAGATAGCATATGTAAAACATAAGGGCACAAAAAACATATAGGGTCAGAACTGATTTGTTTTGGGATCATATCTGCTGGGTCTCGATTAACATTTGGACTTCAACTGCTCTGAGCTTGTAAAATTTACGTTATTGTTCGTCTTCATAGAAATAGCCATATTTCACACAAATCTCACATAACCATTTTCAAAAAGGTACGACTCCTTTCTATTTTCCTTCCTGGTACACTATCCGAGAAAACAATTTAAAATGATCTCATGCGAGATAAAGTTTGTCATACGACTCACCTTTAGAGATCAATTGGCACTAAACAAATTAAACAAGAACAACAATATCTATACATTTAGAATTTATATTGAAAAGCGTCGCCAAGCCATCTCTACAAAATATCGTATATGAGTACATATATAGCTTTCGACATTTTAAAATTAGTAGCTATTAACTGGCCGAATTATTTCCTTGAGTTTAATCATCGTATCTTGTACTATAAATTCTGTAAAGGATTCTACTTAAGGCAATACTTATTTCATATATAATCAACGTTTCATTGAGCACGTGAGATGAAATTAGCGATTTCATTTCTAAGATAATATAAAACATATATTACAGTGACACAGCTCAACTTTGTTTTTACACGATTGTTAACATCTACAAAATGAAGTACTGTCACAATGCAACATTTCCTAATGGGATGAAATATATACATGGTAGATGGTAAATATAAGACTGCATTGTGAGTCTATCAACTACAAAAAAAGATTATACGAAAATATGCAATTGACCTTTTAACAATAGTGCTGAAATATTTAGGTTTGTTAATGAAGCGATAGAATTTAAGAAAAAACAAACCATATTTCTTCCTAATGAGAATGGATTATCACTAAAGATAAAAGCCTACAAATTGAGTATCAGTATAAGTAGAGACAATTCTACGAGATCTTATACCGTTACACACTTATTGACTATCTAATAACACACACATAACGTTAAAACATGATTACAATGGAGAAAAAACCAACTAACATATATAAGTGCATGACGATAACATGTATATAATTGTTTCTACTTTAGGCACAAGGCGGGAAATTATCCAGTGCATTACTGGTACTTTATTTTATCGACCCCGTAAGGATGAAAGGCAAAGTCAACCTCGGCCGGATTTGAACCAGGTCGTAAAAGGACGTAACCTTGCTGGAAAACATGGCGTCCGACCCTCTACCTATACTGTCAATGCACCAATGAGTGTAGAAAGGTATTTTCACACACACAATTTTACACTCGCACAAATACATACACATACATCTGTCCCTTTCTCTCTCTTTCGCTCCCCGCCTCTCTCTCTCTCTCTCTCTCTCTCTCTCTCTCTCTCTCCTTATCCCTTTATTTATATATATAGGAATGTATGTATATGTATTTGGAAATACACCGTATGTTTAATTAAAAACATTTTGAAGACCATACACTATCGGTTTTAAAGTAATGACTATGTCACTTCTTTTCGGCGAAAGAATGGAGAGAAGCTAACAGTCTGTTTCACGCTGTTTGGCGATCATCAGAGCCACGCACTCCCTGCTTCCACCGAAAATTAAAGAAGCTGGATTCTTATAGAATTCAAGTAATAACCAGGAGCTGATTATACAGAGCGATTGCCGGTCCAGCAAAGATTAGGTATTAGGATTGGTGCTGTGAAATAGCGATGTATTCACCGATCAGATGTAAACGCCGAAAAGAAGTAAGTGACATAGTCACTACATTAAAACCGATAGCGTATGGTCTTCAAAATGTTTTTAATTAAACATACGGTGTATTGCCAAATATACTATACATATATTCATGTAATCCATCGCTATTTCAGAGCATCAATCCTAATATATATATATATATATATATATATATATATATATATATATATATATATATATATATAAATATATTGTTATACTTGGGAGGGTCATGTTGCCAATAAGAAACACGCGCAGCAGTAGGTTTCACTTCAATTTATTATAATAAATTTATAAATTTAGGAATTTATAAATTTCCGGATGGTTGGTTGATTCCACAACCGGATGGTTGTTTATATATTGTCAAAGTTCTTTCGTCACACATTCTTTGACCTCTACAGTGAAGAATCTTGCTAAACAAATTCAGAAACGATATATATATATATATATATATATATATACAGATATTTAATTCACTAATTATGCTGTCATATTTCGTTCACATGAATCATTGTATGCCACTATTTGATATTTCTGAAATAGTTCCAAATTTATCACCCTTTATTGAAAATATTTTGTAGTGGTTGCATGTTTCCATTTGCTTCGAGTGTGCAAGAGTTCCAAAAGGCAGAAGTGTAATCACCAAAGAGAGAAATAGCGAGGTAAAAATAGATATATAGAGTGGTTAGATAAACTAAGGGTTGTAATTTGGTAATATTTTGTGTATAACGATGCGAAAATAAATGAACATAACATTTCTGAAGCTCACCTGGAAAAATAAAGGGTCTTTAACGGAGAGCCTATATGGAAGTGTATATGTGATATCGGACGAAGTGCAGTAGAATTTAAGGTATTTGTTGACACAATCAACAATCTATTATTTCCATTATATATTTCTTGATTGCTTCAAATCCAAATTGTAAGTTAAATTTCTCATGAGTGGTATTCAGGTAATTTTGTTAAAGAAAACATATTCACGTATTCTTGTTAGATATCAAAAATTGTATTTCACTATTTTGTGAACGATTTATTATTTCTGTCACTCAAGGAACGTCATTAGGTATTACTCAGATTACGTTGCTGGTATAATATTATATCAGAGAGGCAAATTCCAAGTGTACATTTCATCGCAACTGGAAACATAACTGATAATAATTAGTGATACATTTTACCACTCGAATAATTACACACTTTCAAAAACCACAATTTGGAATTATTCGATACTTTATAAGATAACCCATTTTATATCATATAAAACATTCATCCTGTAATACTAGCAAGAATATTTACATTTTCTTTTTTTGTTCTGCTGAAATCAGAAATTCGTCAATCAAAGAATAGAATTAGATTCCTTTTAACAAATATTTCAATTTTAGATTTTTTCTGTATACATAACCTGATGAAGAAACCAATATTAAATAAATTACTTTTAGAAATATATTTCATTTTGCCTTACTCCACATATTACATACGTAGCATATTATCAACAATAGTATGTTTAAGTGATGAGAATTTAGGTATATAATTTTCGTGTATTGGCCAAATAATTATTAGAATAATTTTCTAAATATTTGATTGATTATAAAGTTTTGAATTAATTAACATAATTAAAAAGATAAATTCTACATCGTAGCTGATGAGCTGGTTGAAAATGTATTAATATGCATGTTAAGAACTGGATTATTATTTCCTTTTCAGCAAATTGTTGTGGCTTAAATATCATTGAAAACCGTATTCTTCAGTTTAAATATTACAGCTGCTCTGTCATTAAAATACATTTTCTTAGTTTTTCTCCTGCTTTCCTTTGTTGTAAATGTTTTCCTATCGGTAGATTTGCCAAAGTTATAATGTATCTGGCAAAACGCCATTATATTTATTTGACATATTCAATATATTATATTTGGGAAGGTATTACATTACTCTGTATGCTTTTAGAAATGTCTATTTCCTCTTCATAATCACACAATATCTGAACCACCACATTGTTTATCAAACTTTATCAGATTTGACTTGAATAGCTACATTTGTTTAACAGAAATCTACTATGCTCAGTATATAATATCAAGTTATTTAAAGTCTTTGTTTTATACTCCCAGATGATATCTTTTAAATAACCAATAGTTTATTAATCAGATTTGAAATAATTATATTATTACTTTTGGCAGACTATTTGTAGCCTGGGCTGATGACATGATCATATTTTGGAAGGTGTGATATTTTGAGTTGATTATACCATAACACTATAATACAGTCAATCTCTTTTAACAGCTGGGTCTGCTACACAGATGGGACACAGCAGTCAAGGGTAAAGTTGTGGTGCTACATGCAAAATGACATTTCATCATTTTTTGGTTATTGGCTCTTTTTTATATGAAATTTCCTTATTCTGTTAATTGATTGCCCCCTCTGACGCGGGTGTACCATACTTAAATTTTCGAATTTAAAGCATAGCTATATGAGAAATCCATTTTTCTGTCTGCTTAAATAAATTGTTTCACATATACTTGGTATCTAAATATATATTCTCATGTATTAAGGCAAATTTGTCTTTATCTTATTAGCATTGCATAAAACATGAGAGATAAAATCTAATACATTAAGTATACTACGAAACCAATGAAACATATAAGCTATTGAATTACTTCCCAGAGACAAATATAGACAAATTATTTCCTTGCGACAAATATGGATACCGTGGTATCGGGCGAAAGGTTTACAAAAAAAAATTCATCATGTGTATATATTATATATATCCATGTAAAAATAGCATTTTAGCATGTAATCTTCATAATACAGGTTCTTATATGAAGTGTGTTTAGTGAAATACTATTCATTTTATGTACGGTCCGTTTAACGAGTTAATGTCCATGAATGCGTAACTAGCCTATGTCGAATATAACCTAATGAATAATATTGATGTTGCTCATATGATTGATTCCTATCTTCAGTTTGGAAATGAAATTATTATTTTCGAAATGAAATTTAATAGTTATATGTGATCGGAAATTTAAGTGATACACATTCGCACACACCCACACCCACACACACACACACACACACACATATATATATATATATATATATATATATATATATATATATATATATATATATATATATTTATAGACATAAATATATATATGTACACGCACACATATATATGTATATATTATATATATATATATATATATATGTGTGTGTGTGTGTGTGTATGTTGTCTGGTGCGCGTGATTAATCCAGTTGACAGAAATATCCTTAGGCGTGCTCGTTATAACTCCTTTCTACCTGTTAATAAGCCCTGAGAAGGTAGGTTACCAGCACCTTGGCGAAACATGCTCTTCTTTGTGAATGTTCAGGTGTGTATAGATATAAAGGTGGATAATTTTACCTCTTAATTATGTATTATCTCCACTTTTCGGCCACATTATATCCTTCACTATAGTGATTCTCCACCCCTTGTAAATCTAAACTTAACCCCTTTGTTATGCTTTCTTCTCTATATGCTCTATTATTGAGAGCCCGGTAATTTATCCCTTGAACTCATAAAATTACAGGGCATTAACGCGAGTCTTTTCAATTATATATATATATATATATATATATATATATATATATATATATATATATATATATATATATCACTATCTATCTATCTATTTATCTCTTTCTGTATTTCTTTCTCTCTCTCTCCCTCTCTCTGTATATATATATATATAACTATGTATACGTACATACATATATGTGTACAGGCGTACAGTAGTATGTATGTATATACATACATGCACACATACATATATGTACGTATGCGTTTAACGAACATTTATTATAATGTTCGGTTTGTTTGTAAACAAACTGCCCGAATTACGCCGTACAGTGCTCGGCAACCATTGTCGCCCTTTTGTTCAACACTGACACAGGACCGATGTACAAGTTTCAAGCTTATTAGCTACCGTCAGCAGCGCATACCTTTCTGTCAGATGATTGAACGTTTGAAAGTATATACTTTCCTTATGCATATTAACGGCTGAGCAGCTAACTTACATATGGAGTGAGTTAATCAGACGGGCGTACCGAAAACGATAAATGGAAAAGAATGAAACCAAATTTCCTTTCTCACTCTTAGTACGGCTGATACCTAAATATAAGTATGTATACGTACATACATATATGTGTACAGACGTACAGTAGTATGTATATATATACATACATGCACACATATATATATGTACGTATGGGTTTACCGAGCACTGTACGGCGTAATTCTGTATCAGCCGTACTAAGAGTGAGAAATGAAATTTCGTTTCATTCTTTTCCATATATATAAATATATATATATATATATATATATAAGATCAAAAGATGGTTAAAAGAGTTCCATGTATTTTATTAAGCGCATTTCAAAAAACAAATATCATCATGCGATGACATTTACGTTTTCGTCAGATAAAATAAGGAGACATGATATGAAGGTTAAAAAACACTTGTGAATATTGCAGTTTTAAATCAACATATGAAAATTAGTTTAAGATTGATGTGTGATATTGGGAAAAAAATGAGGAGAGGGGTGGAGGAGATGAGAGTAAAGAATGGAGGGGAAGGAAGGATGAGATAGGAGGAGAGATGGATGATAGATAGAGAGAGAGATATAGCTTTTATAACTGAGAAAAATGTATTGTTTTACAGAGAGAGGTTAACAAACCGTTGGAAGATAATATATAAATTAAAAGAATTTGAAAATTAACGAAGAGAAAAAATTAAGAATAATGTTAAATTAAGGTTTGTATATTGAAGGGTTTAATAATATGTGCGATGAAAAGAAATTGTTAATATGTATTAAAAATAATATTAAATTAATGTTTGAATATTGAAGGGTTTAATAATATGTGCGATGGAAAGAAATTGTTGATATGTATTATTAAAATAAAAATAGTAATGAAAGGCAAATTCAACCGCCGAGGTTGACTTTGCCATTCATCCTTACGGGGTCGATAAAATAAAGTACCAGTAATGCACTGGGTAATTGCTGGCCTTGTGCCTAAAGTAGAAACAGTTATTAAGGATATAATGTGAAAAGAAGTAGAAGAGTGGATGAATTATGAATTTAGAGGAATTAGTTAGTGTTTAAGTTTGTTTTTATGTAATATAATATGCATATGTGATATATGTAAATACTTTGTTTACAAATGAGCGCAGAAAGCAAAGAAGGAGATAGTGTTTAAGGAGAAGACCTTAACATCAAAATCTGTATGTTTATGAAGTATTTCCTAATGGTAATAATATAATGTAATAAACGAGATTAGTTAGGGTTTAAGTTTGTTTTTATGTGTTGTGATGTGTAATATGTAAAAGTTAGACGAGCATGAAAGGGAGAAACAAATAATGAATTGAGGAGGAATAATCTAACGTTAAAATAAATGTATATGTTTACGAAGGATTTTTAAAGGTGATACTATAAAGTATTTAAAAGGGTAATAGTGAGTTTTATGGCCAGTGATATGATGGAAGAAGGAAGCCTGGATAGATTGTGGTGATTAATAATGTGTCTTGAGAAGTATCTAGGAAGGAAAGGTACAGATTAGAGGTTAGAAATTAAAAGAAAGAAGGAAAAAAGGAAGCAAGGGTAGTGATAAATAGGAATGATATCGAATGAGTGACTAGTATTATATAATGTATAATAAATAACATTGAAATAAGGTAGAAAGATGTGTATATTTTTAAAGACATATATATATATATATATATATATATATATATATATATATATATATGTCTTTAAAAAGATACACATCTTTCTACCTTATCTCAATATATATATATGCCTTTGAGAAAAAGGAATTTAAATTGGTAAATATTAGATATTAGCTGTATACTTTATGGAATGTTCTGTGGAATGTATGCTAGTAGGGAGCAAATAAGTCAGTGCGTCTATTTATTATAGAATCTAAATTAGATATAATGGTACATTTTTCACATAAACAGAGATTACATGTTTTGAATAGAGAGGCATTCAAGTATGGAGAGGCAGAACAAACTTTCCTCCAAGAGATGTTATAGTTAATATTTTTGTCTTTCAAGGACCATATGAGTTCTGAGAGTGTTGGTTCTTTTAAGTTGGTATTTAAAAGACGAATGATGATTATAAAGACGAGCTTTAAAGGGGGTAGAAGTGGAGCCAAAATAGGTAAAGGAATTGGTGTCAGTTATAACTTTACATTCATAGATTAAGTGTTTTTCAAGACAATGGTTGTTGAGAGGTCATTTATTTTTAACAGGGCAATTACAATTGCGATTAGTGAAATTAACAGAGTTATTAACAAGTGACATAGTGTTATCTATAGGAGGAATTGGATTGGAGAAGTTATTTACGATAGGAATAATAGTTTCTTGATTTAGATTGGGATTAAGAACATTTAACGAGGTTGCGTTTGACGTCGTATTTCAGACTCATGCTCAGAAGCTCCCGCGTCTTGCGACGCATGAGGCAATCATAGTGTTCCACCGCGTTCGGTCAGCAGCCAGTTAAACAGCGTCCCGCCATTATCTGTTTGTCGCTCGCAGGTCCCTCTCAACTGTCTGGCGCCAGTTCATTTTGGGTCGCCCTCTCTGTCCACTTCCCTGTGGGTTCCATTTAAGTACTTGGTTCGCCAGTCTCTCCGCGGGAAGTCTCAAAGCGTGCCCAAACCAGCCCAGGCGTCGCTTGCAGATGGCAGAAGAGACTAGCTGCTGGTTGGTGCGGTTCCTGACTTCCTGGTTTCTTACATGGTCACTCCATTTAATCCCCAGGATCTTTCGCAGACACCTGGAATCGAATGCGTCCAACTTCTTCTCTTGGCTGGTCTTAAGATGCCATGTTTCACTTCCGTACAAGAGTGTGGACAGCACGTTGCTGTTGTAGAATCTCATCTTTGTTTTGAGGGTGAACTTCCTGTTCTTCCAGATCTTGACAAGCTGGTTAAATCCTGCTGAAGCCTTTCCCATTCTACATTGCAATTCACTGTCCATGGCGCCGCCATTGTCAATGGAGCTTCCTAGGTAGGTGAAGCTGTCCACTATCTCCACATCCCCTTGTTCAATGAAAACACTAGTTGGTGATGCGTGTGTCCCAGATAACATGATTTTGGTCTTCTTAGCACTGATATTGAGACCTAAGCTTCCTGCTTCGACATTGATATTGTTCATAATGATTTACAGGTCAGCTGTGCTCTCTGCAAGTGCAACAATATCGTCCGCAAATTCCAGGTCAGACAACTTTTGATCTCCCACCCAGGATATACCCTGGTCTTTAGACGCTCTTCTTAGTACCCAGTAAATGGCTATGGCAAAGAGAATTGGAGAGAGCGAGCAACCTTGACGCACACCAGTAACCACCTCAAACCAGTCACTGTAACCATCCTCTGTCCGTATGCAGCACATGGAGCTTGCGTAAATCTGTTTGATTGCCGAAATGACTTTCTGAGGCAGACCAAACTCTTGCATGATGCTCCAGAGTGACGGCCGATGAATGCTATCGAATGCTTTGGAGAAATCGATGAAGCTGATGGTGACGGGCCTCTGGAATTCGTTGTACCTCTCAATGATGCGGCGTAACGTAAATATCTGCTCTGCACAGGAACGTTTTAATCGGAACCCTGCCTGTTGCTCTCGCAGTTCCCGGTCTACCATGCCACGTATGCGGTTCAGGATCATCAGACAATAGACCTTCCCTGGTATGGAGAGAAGTGTCACTCCCCTCCAGTTGTCACAATCGGCAAGGTTGCCCTTCTTGGGGATACAGACAACCACTCCGTTTCTCCATTCTTCTGGGACTTCACCCGTGTTCCACACAAGATTACATAAGTGGCCCATCCACTTGACCATGCTTTCACATTCTGACTTCAGCATTTCAGCAGAAATGCCATCCATACCTGGTGACTTGTTATTCTTAAGGGTATTGATGGCTATGCGGACTTCCTTCTCGGTGAAGTAATCAGTATTGATAGACAGCACACTAGTAGGTTCCTTAGTATCTGCTGGCACACGTGGCTCCGGTCGGTTGAGGACTTCCTTAACATGTTCAGCCCATCTAACTAACTTTTCTTCACCTTTGGAAAGCAAGTACCAACTTTCGCTTTCACCGGGCCTGAGTTAGCTCAAGAGCTGCCGGTGATTTTCTTGGCAATTTGGTACACAGAACGCATGTCATTGCGTGCCGCAGCTGCTTCCGCCTCATCTGCCTTACCCTCAAGCCACATTCGTTTGTCCTTTTTGGCGCTGCGTTTCACCTCCTTGTCCTTGTCAACATACTGCTGATATACCTTGATGGCCTCTTGGGTAGTGGCATGCCTCTGCTGGTGTAGGGCTTTCCTTTCATTAATCAGCTGCCAGGTGTTGTCACTAACCCAAGCTTCTCTGAGGGACTTCCTGTAGCCCAGGATTTCTTTCCCTGCAGCTTCCATGGTCTTCTTCATTTCCTCCCACCAATTGTCCGAGCCTGGTGCAGACTCCTCAAGGACAGCAAATCTGTTCCTCAAAGCAGCCTCGAACTGTGCTTCTGTGTCACCGTTCTTCAGCTTGGTAGTGTCAACACGCCTTGTAGTGAGTGCTCTCTTCTTCTGCTTCCTCAGTCTGATTTTAAGTTTGGTAACAGACAGATAGTGGTCACTGCAGACATCTGCGCCTCGGTAGACTCGGACGTCCTGCAGGCAAGGAGCTGTCCAACTTGGGCCAATTGCAATGTGGTCTATTTGCGTCTTGGTCCTGAGGTCGTTCGAAGCCCATGTGATCTTGTGGATGTTCTTCTGGTCAAATAGTGACGAGCCGATTTTCATATTGTTCATGGAACAGAACTGGACAAACCTGTCCCCGTTGTCCGTGCGGTTTCCGTAAGCATGGGGGCCAAGGACATGTTCAAAGCCAACCCTGCTTCCCCCGATCTGTGCGTTCATGTCTCCCATGATGATCAGGATGTCATGACGTGGGGTTTTGTTTACAACATCTTGTAGTTGCTGGTAGAAAGCGTCCTTGTCAACATCGTTATGTTCGTTGGTTGGAGCATAGCACTGAGCTATGGTGACGTTTGCATGTGATGTGGTGAATCTTACTGTCATTAGGCGTTCGTTGATAGGAGTCCACACCTCAAGGGCACCACTGGCAGCCCTGTCCATGATGTTTGCAACTCCATCTCGGTGAGTCCCGTTCTGACGGCCTGAGAACAGGATGATCTTGTTTTCATGGATAAACTTCCCAGAGTCAGTCCAGCGGACCTCGCTGAGGCCCAGGATGTTAATTTTGTAGGCCTCCATTTCTCCGATAACTTGCGAAAGTTTGGATGGTTGGTACATAGTTCATATGTTCCAATATCCAATACGTGTGGTTGGTTTTGCAGACAGAATTCTGGTCCTCAGGTTGTCGGCTTCCTCATTGAGAATTTCGCCAACACCCGCCATACAATCTCCAGTTATAGACAACCGTTCTCCTGACTGCTTGGAATTTAAATCTGATGCACTATGAATTGTTTTCGTAGCAGAAGAGTTTTTCCGGGAATAGGTCGCTAACCTGAAGCCCAACCACTGACATTTAGTAAAGAGACAGTACGTTGAGTAGTCTCTGGTAGAACTGCAAACCGATGGGTTGCAGGTGTTATATCAGAGTTTTCCTTCTCATAGAATTCTGCCTTGACAAAGGCTAAGGGTTCATCTCTCCCGGTGATTTTGGATGGCCATTGACTCTTAAGAGCTCCTTTGCCCTTTGACATGTTTTGTTTTTATTCTTGCAGGATGTCCACAGTCAGCCTCCTCACCAAGAAACCTTGGTGGGGTTGCCAGTTTAGTGCCAACGACCCGACCACGATACAGGTTGTACTGGGATACATGTTACCAGTAGCACCAACTGGTGACCTGTCGTATTTGGGTTTGCAGAAATTAGCCTAGAGTTAACAATGACGTCGGGAGTACTATTACTATTATTATGATATTCAGTATTGGAAGGAAGAGATTTAGTAGTTAGTATTTTATTGTTGTGTTTAGAGATAATGTTGGAGATGTTGGAGTAGGTCGACTAGGAACATTTTATAGTGTTTGTTAAATATTGTACTATAGATATGTGAGGGAGGGAAGCATTTATTTAAGGCACTAAAGATTAATTGAGGAATATTATTATTAATAAAGATGGAGAAAGGAGCATTAGACCAGATTATGTTTTTGTATCTAGGTCTTTTAATAAAGTTATTGGAATTATCATGATTAATTATTTTACTGTAAGATCTTCTAGGATCGGTTTCTTTACTGTATTTGATCTTATCAGGATAACCGGCTTTAGAAAGCGCGTTATTATAGTAATTGGCGTTAGCATCAAAGATGTTTTTATTACATGATAGGTTGGATATTCTTTTTCCAATATTACTAACTATAGCAATTTTAATATTAGTGGGGTGGTTAGATTTAAAATAAACATAATTTAGATTCACATTGTTTTTATGGTAAGGGTAATATAGGCCAGTGTCAAGATTAAGAGATATATCCAAGATGTTAGCTAGTTTTATGTTGTTATCAAATTCAATATTTAAGTTATGTTGGTTAAAGAGATCACGTATATTGTTCTTAATAATATTAAGGCTAACTATGTTGCAATTTAAGATAGTAAAAAGACCATAGTAAAAATTTAAGATAGTAAAAAGACCATAGTAAAAATTCCACCGCGAAGTTGAGGAATTTTCAGATTCAAAGAGTTCAAAAGAAAGATACCAATTAAAGCTGTTAATTGGGATGAATCGGATGCACCCATTGTAATGTCAAAGTTGTTAGAGGTATCACCTCTATAATACCGCGCTTTCTAAAGACGGTTATCCTGATAAAATCAAATACAGTAAAGAAACCAATCCTAGAAGATCTTACAGTAAAATAACTAATCATGATCATTCCAATAACTGTAATAAAAGACCTAGATACAAAAACATAATGTGGTATAATGCTCCTTTCTCCATCTCTATAGATAATAATATTCCTAAATTATTATTTAGTGCCTTAAATAAATGCTTCCCTCCATCACATATCTATAGTAAAATATTTAACAAACACACTATAACATTTTCCTATTCGACCTGCTCCAACATCTCCAACAGTATCTCTAAACACAACAATAAAATACTAAATATTAAATCTCTTCCTTCCAACACTGAATATCATAATAATAGTAATAGTACTCCCGACGTCATTGTTAACACTAGGCTAATTTCTGCAAACCCAAATACGACGTTAAACGCATCCTCGTTAAATGTTCTTAACCCCAATCTAAATCAAGAAACTATTATTCCTATCGTAAATAACTTCTCCAATCCAATTCCTCATACAGATAACACTAGGTCACTTGTTAATAACTCTGTTATTTTCTCTAATCGCAATTGTAATTGCCCTGTTAAAAATAAATGTACTTTCAACAACCATTGTCTTGAAAAAAAACATAATCTATGAATGTAAAGTTATAACTGACACCAATTCCTTTACCTATTTTGGCTCCACTTCCACCCCCTTTAAAGCTCGTCTTTATAATCATCATTCGTTTTTTAAATACCAACTTAAAAGAACCAACACGGCACTCTCAGAACTCATATGGTCCTTGAAAGACAAAATATTAACTATAACATATGTTGGAGGAAAGTTTGTTCTGCCTCTCCATACTTGAATGCCTCTATATCGAAAACATGTAATCTCTGTTTATGTGAAAAATGTACCATTATATTTAATTTATATTCTATAATAAATAGACGCACTGACTTATTTTCTCTCTGCTTGCATAAATTCCACAAAACATTCCATAAAGTATACAGCTAATATCTAATACTTTACCAATTTAAAATACCTTTTTCTCAAAGACACACATATATATATATATATATATATATATATATATATATCTTTAAAAATATACCCATCTTTCTAGCTTATTTCAATGTTATTTATTATACATTATATAATACTAGTTACTTATTCTATATCATTCCTATTTATCACTACCCTTGCTTCCCTTTTCTCCTTTTTTCTTTTAATTTATAACCTCTAATCTGTACATTTTCTTCCTAGATACTTCTCAAGTCTCATTATTACTCACCACAATATATCCACTCTTCCTTCTTCCTTCATATCTCTGGCCATAAAACTTACTATTACCCTTTTAAATACTTTATAGTATCATCTTTAAAAATCCTTCGTAAACATAATCATTTATTTTGACGTTAGATTATTCATCCTCAATTCATTATTTTTTTCGCCGTTTAATGCTCGTCTAACTTTTACATATTATGCATCACAACACATAAACACAAACTTAAACCCTAACTAATCTCCTTTATTACATTATATTATTACCATTAGGAAATACTTCATAAACATACATATTTTGATTTTAAGGTCTTCTCCTTAAACACTATCTCCTTCTTTGCTTTCTGCGCTCATTTGTAAACAAACTATTTACATATATTACACATACATATTACATTACATAAAAACAAACTTAAACACTAACTAATTCCTCTAAATTGATAATTCATCCACTCTTCTACTTCTTTTCACATTATATCCTTAATAATATTACTATTGTTATTTTAATAATACATATCAACAATTTCTTTCCATCGCACATATTATTAAACCCTTCAATATTCAAACATTTATTTAATATTATTCTTAATACATATTAACAATTTCTTTTCATCGCACATATTATTAAAGCCTTCAATATGCAAACCTTAATTTAACATTATTCTTAATTTTTTCTCTTCGTTAATTTTCAACTTCTTTTAATTTATATATTATCTTCCAACGGTTTTTTAACCTCTCTCTGTAAAACAATATATTTTTCTCAGTTATAAAATCTATATCTCTCTCCCTATCTATCATCCATCTCTCCTCCTATCTCATCCTTCCTCCCCCTCTATTCTTTACTCTCATCTCCTCCACTTTTTCATCCTTTCCACCTCTCCCCTCATTTGTTTTCCCAATATCACACATCAATCTTAAACTACTTTTCATATGTTGATTTAAAACTGCACTATTAACAAATGTTTTTTAACCTTCATATCATGTCTCCCTATTTTATCTGACGAAAACGCAAATGGCATCGCATGATGATATTTGTTTTTGAAATGCGTATAATAAAATACATGGAACTCTTTTAACCATCTTTTGATATTATATTATTTATACTCCAGTCCTACAAACTGTAGAGTGCTACTTATCCGATATCTCCATTGATTTATTGTACTACAATAAAACTCACCTCCTACATATATATATATATACAGAGAGGGAGAGAAATAGAAAGAAAGAAAGAGATAAATAGATAGATATATAGAGAGAGAGATAGTGAGAGAGAGAGAGAGAGAGAGAGTGATATATATATATATATATATATATATATATATATATATATATATATATATATAGAGAGAGAGAGAGAGAGAGAGAGAGAGAGAGAGTATTGCGTAAATATTGATAACCCCACTTTCTGCAGAGGTAGCCATACTATATATACAGTGAAACCAAAAGCTGTTCATATAAAAATAAGAGAAGTAAAATTCACAAATTCACAATTTATCTACATTTGCAAGGAAATGAAACGGAAAAAAAGACGCAAACACCAATCTCTGGTTCATATTCCAGCTCGAAATTTAAATGTTTTGCAATAATCCCAGATGGAATATCGTCGCCGAATCTAGAACGATTTCTGGAATAAACATTTGTCAAATCCTTACAGTCATCTATATATTGACCTAGGCGTCTCGTTTTAGAAAATATCCTTTAGGGGAATCTAATAATATTAACGTAAATAAAAGAAGAAGAGCCGTACTTGTCCAGTTTGCATATGAACAAAGCAAGTAGTGAACACAAGATAATGATAAATAAAAATCTAATAATCTCGGGTTTATGAAATTTAATCTGTTGAATTGAAAAAAGAACGAGGCTAATGAATAAACGGAGCTGTTGAAGGAAATGCTTGAAAAATTCTACATACATACATAATACATACATACATAATACATACATACATACATAATACATACATACATATATTAAGATAAGCAGAACAAGTAAAATTCAATCATTTTTTTAAAATACATTAAAAAATATAATATAAAGTGGCCCTTACTGATCAGTTTCGCTTTGTAAAACCTCATAAATCCGATGGATTTCTGATGGAAAACCAAAGCTCACCAAAGAAGCATTTTCCTTTCCTAGGGATAAACGTCCCAGGAACGACAAAATATATTACCTCCTGCCAGCAAATAAAGGTCTGAAATGTCGTAACAGTGACCCGAATGTAAACTGGACCGAAGTAAAAGCGGGAAAATCAAAGGCTTGCTGTCTACAATTACTACTAAAAAAATAGCATCTAAATAGAACAACAGATTTGTTCTCAACATAACGGAGTTAATGAATGAAGTTAATATGTCCAAGGATACTAGGTACCCCTAGAAATACATAGGTTGTCTATGATTCAAGGTTGTTCAATGGTATTAATTTGATACACCAGAACTTTAATATTAAGATAAGCAGAACAAGTAAAATTCAATCAATTTTTTAAAATACATTAAAAAGTATAATATAAATATTTACCTCCCCTATAAATATATATATATATATATATATATATATATATATATATATATATATATATATATATATATATATATATATATATATATAAATATATATATATATATATATATATATATATATATATATATATATATATATATATATATATATATATATATATATATATATATATATATATATATATATATACACATATATATATATAGTAATAATAATACATTTGAAGACTAAAATCCAGAGAGGGCTTAAGGATAAGGATTAATATATATAAAATATAAAAGAACCGTAGAGCAAATATTTATTAAAATAACAGATTAAAGTTTAAGCAAAGAATCGCTGCTTTCACCCTTAACGGCATCTTCTGAAACTAACAAATTCAATCTGTGAACGCAAAAGTGAATATTTCAAAAAACGTTGCAACAGGAGTAAGACACGAAGACGATACTTTGGTTCGTGGAAACATTCCCTGGCAAAGAACGAGAAAAAACGAATATAATACGTCATTATTTGGAGCGGTGAAAAACAATTACACGCACAGACAAAACCACGTTTATGGTATAAAAGAAGTCGTAGACTAATATTCTCTTAAGTGGTTCATAGAGACGTTCTCTGGCAATGGACGGAAAAAAACGAAGATAATACGTCATATGTGGAGCGTTGAGAACAATTGCACGCAAAAACAAAACCACGTAAATAGTATAACTGAAGTCGTAGACTAAAATTCTAACTAGGAAACCGTATGGTTCTCGGCTTCACAGTTAAGAATAACGTAAATAAAATACAGAGGTAATAGAAATTAAATAAATACACACACGCTTCCAAATACGTACATACACAAGCATACGCGAAAACACTCGCCATATGTATACAAATACTCGCACATATAAATATGTGTGTCTGTGCGTGTATACACATAATTAAATAAACGTATATAAATAAATAAATACGTATATAACAAGCGCACACACATTCTACATGTAAATACACATATGTTCGGAGACGTACGTCAACCCTAACACGAAGTACACATATACACATACCCTATATACGTACGAATCCGCATATTCACACAGACTGAAACTCACGTTTACACATAACCAGACGCATATGTACCAGAATATATAAAATATAAAATCAAATATACGTACGAGAAAGTATACGTACCTTCACAAAACATACAGGTAATATATACTTACTTATGCAAAGAAGTAATGTTATAAACATAACATATACTTAGCTACCACATCAAGGCGTAACATATCCGCGTATAGATCGTAATATCCGTTAGGGTATAATGTGGGTCTGTAACACACAGGAAAGTTTTATGCAATTTATGTTTACAAGGCGAAATTGCCTCAGATTTTTTTGGGGGATGTGGTCATTGGCGTAGAGTATTTCCAGAGCTTCAGCGGCGCAGAGGTCACATGGTCTTTTATTTCCGTTATACGTTCTAGCCTAAACTAGGATCTACCAGTGCAACCTATATTGGGTATGTTTGTCTTTTAGACTCCAGATATAAGCTGAAAGTGACGTCATATTCCTTCTTAGAGAGTAACGAAAAGACTGGGTATGCGTGTAAATACGCTGCTTGAATCTATTGGCGGTAAACCCTATGTAGGTCCTACGGGACTTGAATGTTTTAACCTTACATTTGTAGACAATGTTACTAGAGAGGCATTTCCCGGATAGGGGGCAATCAACCGGATTCCTACAATTACAGTTAGTACTAACTATAGGGTTGCACGTGTTCCTACGGCTAGGTAGTTTAGCTAAATTAGAAGCTGTGATGTTATGTGCAAGGTTAGGATTGGTAGAGTAAGACATTTTAATAGTATTTCTATTAAAAATGTTACTATATTTATGTGTAGGGGGAAAATGTTTCGTAATAAGGCATAGAAATATCTTAGCTAATGGTGTGGCCACCTTCATATTATATGGTGCGTTATACCATATAATGCATCGGGATCTATGTCTTCTAGGTCTATTCTCGTACTATGTATACGCTATATTATCGAGAAATCCACTTCGAGCAAGACCTTCATTGTAATATGTGGAATGGTCGTTGAAAATATGCTTGGTAGTAAATAGACGGGAAAGCCTCAGGTTCTTGGTTATGCTGGCAGGATTGTTAGAATGCTTACTTATGTAATTAAGCGTATCATTCGGCTTTCTATACGCGTAATACAAGCCATTCGATAAATTTAGGGTAACGTCGGCCATACTCACGTCGAATGGGGTATATTAGAAATGTTAATCCAAATAGACTCGTCGAAATTAATCACCGACTTACGGGCATTGAGGATGACATCAACTTCGAAATCCTTAACCGCTGTGAGTGTTATAGCGAAATTGATAGTTCTAAGGAGAAGTGGTAAAGTGATGGAGGAGTAGTAATTATTGATGTCGAATTGGATAAAACGGCAATGTTCATTGTTGCATATGCCGTTGAACCAATCAATCACAGCTAAGGAATTGTTCCACATTGCAAGAGGGGCCAAACTTCTAATTTCAGGTATAATTCTATCAATAATCATTTTACTAAGTCTACCTAAATCGGACTTCGTAGGGTTAATAAGCCGAATAGAGGGGTTGTTCGGAAAATTGGATTTGTGATCCATCAGGGTAAAGTGGGGAGAAATAGGGTCCAGATGTTCAGTCCGGTCCAGGATGTGGAGATCAGAGGTGATTTTAAACCCAGCATCGTTGATTTCATTAATGACGCACTGATTAGTTTTACGGTAATAGTTAGTTACAGCATTATGTAGTAGTTGATGGTAAGCACTGCGCTCCACTTGATATAGGTTGCCAGTTTTGTCGGAATGGACGTGCACGGCATTAGAATCCTTAATAGAACGAATTCTATTCTTCAGAGGAAAGTTTCAGAAGACCCGGTTAAGGGTTAAATCAGCGATTCTTTGCTTAAACTTTAATCTGTTATTTTAATAAATATATATATATATATATATATATATATATAAAATAAGACCAAATATTGTGTTAGTTATATCATATTTTATTTAAGGAACGTTTCTTCCATCACGAGGAATATATAATTAATTATTATTTAATTATATGAGAGCCAATTTTTGGATTAATCAGAATTAATAAGAAATACAAAAAAAAAACATCGCCGATTCATTTTGTATATACGTTTACGTTCCCAGTAAAATATTTACATTTGAATATGACCTACGTCAATATTGAAAACAATCTTCAAAACGTGAACCATTATTTTACCTAGGCATTAAAACGAACAAAACTTGTTAGGCGTTAGATTTGTGTTTTCTAACAGAATTACAAAAGTGTTCCTTCAAGTAACCTATATATTCATATATATATATATATATATATATATATATATATATATATACTTATATATACACACATGTATAAATATGGAAGTTTAAAAAGGAGTTCATACAAGTAGTTTCTGAGTAGTTTATTGTAATATATATCATATTTTGAGCTGTAAAAACTTCTGTAACTATCTATATATGATTTCGTATTTGAAAAAGACTTATTCAAATTATATACACACACACTTATATATATACGTGTAACAAATATCGCTCGTGAAAAGTCAACGTTCTCCGGCAACGTCTTGCTCATTCAATGAAATTCGGTAATACAACTGCAACCAGCTATTCAGAGTGTACATATTTCGTTAGTAGCGCTTGCGTTGGTCGTGTTTTGCTAGAGATAAAATTAAAAATCACAAGTCCTGGACGATATCCTTCCTGTGCAACATAACATCACATATGCAGATATTAAATCAGCAATATTCAGAAAGCCCACTCAAGTAACTAGATCGGTCTGTACATTGTGAGGGATAGCCATTGCTATTGGATAAGGTGTCCAGCAGTTCTTGCCAGTCTCAAACTCTGCCTCCGATGAAAAATAGAGGAAGATTCCTCTAGTCGAAAAATATACGTGATTTGGCCGTGGAATCCAAAAATGGAATCCGTGTGCCAAAAGAACTCAACTAGCTTATAGTATATATGCGCATATAATATAAGCTATATATACAAAGTGAGGTGTATGCAATGGTGGACTGGGTCTAAAAATATTGGTTGTCAGGAGGTGAATGGAGCCCACCTACATATAGAATAAAAATTTAATTTTTATAATGAATAAATTACATTTTCGAAAAATACATAAGTCGAAAGAAAACAGTGCAATCAAATTTTTGCGGAAAAATATCTTACCTTCTCCAATAAAAAAATATTATGTATTTTGCGAAATCGAGAGACTTTCAATTATGTCCAGACGTCGATCATAAATATTACTAATAGCTCTTGGAAAGACATGAATACCACCATAACTTTTAAACTTTGATTTTGAAAGTAGGTTTATAATTATCAATTTTCACTATACATTTGTAGATGTCTGGGAGGCCTAGTTGGTGGAATCATAGACGGCGGTGATCCTGGTTTGAAGTTCGATCCTGGTAGGGTTCCCGGTAAGCATTTTCAATTTTTTTCCTATTGGTTGTTAAATAAGAAACTGAAAACGGATACATGTACCTCTTGGCCAGGATTGAACCCAAGGCCAGCATCTCCACCATCTATAGTACCACCCGTTAGGCCACAGACATAAATACGAAAATCTTACGAAAATTCATACTTATAAAACTACTTTCAAAATTTTCAAAACAAAGTGTTATGGCGTCGTTCATGTCTTTCTTAATGTTATTGCTCCTACTTAAGGTCGACTTCTAAATCATTTGGGTGTTCCATAAATTACATCCTCGTTTGTGTCACATCCATCTAGGTCATATTTTAACTTGTAATCCATGTTTCATTTCTGTTGCATACATCTATGTTGCATACAAAGCTCTTCCATACATCTCGACACACAACACCCTCAAAAATAAGGCCTTTGATACCATCCTCCAGAACATCCCTGTATTAAAAAAGGACCATAGAATGAACCAAATCCTTCGAACACACGATATCATAAAGAGCAAAAGACAATCTAAGTCAATGAAAAAGATCATAACACATACCAAAGTTATGCCAACCACAACAACGAACCCCACAGTATAAAAATGCGATAGACCCAACTGAGGTATATGCATCAACCTAATAGAGGGTTCTGAATTATATTTCAAACAAGGACAACGTTTTATATTAAAACACAATTTCACATGCGCATCAGAAAATCTAATATATGTAATAACCTCTCTCAGGTTGTCGAGAACAATACATAGGCCAGGCTAAATACGGCCTCCGCCAACGCATGACTGTCCATAGATCCCAAATCAAAATACGGGAATAAAGAAAAATAGCACTGAATGAACACATTGAGACATGTGTCGCCCCAAATCATCCCAACTTTAGAATATTTCCCCTCTACAAATTTAAAGATAATGCCACCCACAACCAGCGCATCAGCAAGCAATCTCACTTTATTAAGAAAAATACGGACCCCGTCTAAACACTTCTTCATAAGACGAATCCACAACATACACACGTTGACATACATACCTACATCAGCATATATTCTACATACATTTCTATCCACATATGAACACAATGACATACGGAAAAACCCATGTTCTATGGTGCAACACAAATATACACAAATGTGCATACCTTTTGATGTTTATAGATATAAACGTGCCGACACGCACACATACACATACGCACACATGTATTGCACATTGATAGGTTCACACATATTTGTACAAAGTATCCCATACGGCAGGGCATAATGGAATCCCCTTGCAGTACGTATAATCTGGTCTCACACACGCCTTGTTGTTATGACAATACTATACATCATTAAACCTCTTTTATTATTGATGTTATTGTTGTTCTTTTGAGATAATCGTTTTTGCAAATGACTGAAAATATCGAATAATGTACGCCATTTTTACACGTACCACAACAATACTGGTCCATCCAAACACACACACACACGCAAGCACACGCGCACACTAACATACAGACAGACATACACACACACATACACATTTCTCCGTATAAGACAAGAACTGAAAATTATGTTTCAACGTGTTAAAATAAGCCCCCGCCCTCCCCCCACAAACACACTACATACACATATCTACTGACCGATTCATTTACATTATCAAAACAATGAACCACTTTGCTATACACACACACACTCACACACATATTTGTCTTAATATACACCTGAAATGTTGACCTCTCAACATGACTGCAATTCAATCAAAGCTACATTTGGCGCGAAACCAGTTCGCACTAAAGTCAATTTAAACATTCCAGTGACTTCTACCGACCAATCAAAATTGTATTGACTACAAGAATTGGCGCGAAATTTATAGTGCTTATTCAGGTGACATTCAACAACGAACCAAATTTTAATACGTCCCAAGCCACTTTTTTCACATAAAACAGGAAGAATTTCCAAAACTGGTCGGATTAGAGCAAAAATCACGAGCACGCTATCTCAAAATTATTTTTGAAAAGCATTAGAAATGCGCAAATGGTAAAATTTTTAAATTAAAACTAAATACTAACTAATACTTATTACTAATTTATAATTATTCCTAATTAAACCATCTTTCACTGGGAAACATTTGTCAGCATTTTCTTTTCCTTTTTACTAATATATCACAACTCGTGTGTCACACCTCTATTTTATATATATATATATATATATATATAAATATATATATATATATATATATATATATATATATATATATATATATATATATATATATATACATATATACATATATATATATATATATATATATATATATATATATATATATATATATATATATGAGAGTATTGAAGTTTGCCTGAAGCATTGTGGAACAATAAGTAAATATTCGTAAGTTTGTTTGGAAGCTTAGACAATGCAAATGGGTAAATCTCCGGGTAATAAGGTCCGGTGGTGGAGAGAGAGATATGTAAGTGGGTGTACGTTGAGATGCGTGGTGTGTATAAGATGTGTGAGATGTGTAGAATGAAGGGAAGAGTAAAAGAATAAAAATAATAATAACAACACAAGAGAGAGAGTTACCTTGGGAGACATTTAATAGTCCCTATTAAATCTCTCCCAAGGTAACTCTCTCTCTCTTGTGTTGTTATTATTATTTTTATTCTTTTACTCTTCCCTTCATTCTACACATCTCACACATCTTATACACACCACGCATCTCAACGTACACCCACTTACATATCTCTCTCTCCACCACTGGACATTTTTACCCGGAGATTTACCCATTTGCATTGTCGAGGCTTCCAAACGACTTATAAATATATATATATATATATATATATATATAAACGAAGAAAATGTGGTAAGCAACCAGGTGGTCCCTGACGCACCAGAGTACTCGATACTTAGGTCAGTAGAGTGGGTAATAGGAAAATAGTCAGGACCCTGACTGCTGAGGTCCGTTCCTTTCGACAGCTAGATTCGAACTAGCTGCCTTCGGATCTAGCTGTGGAAACGGCCGGAGCTTAGCCGTCGGGTTCCTGACTCTTTTCACATATGTATATATATATATATATATATATATATATGTGTGTGTGTGCGTTTGCGTGTGTGTGTGTGTTTATGTGTTGTGTGTGCGTATGTGTGTGTGTGTGTGTATGTATTTGTGTGTTAGAGTGTGTCTGTGTGTGTCCACATGTTAGAATATAATTATGAGACATCGCAAGTTTTATGTATTGAAAGACAACAGAAGACACAGAAATAAATATTGATGTAGAATAATTTACATGTTTTAAATCTTATAATTACACGAAACGGAGTATGACTATAATTATATGTTTTCATAGCAAATTACTCTATTGCCGTAATTAATGTCATGATTATATTGGCCTTCATATGAAAAAGTACGGAAATTCATACTGACTGATTATTTCAGTCAGTAGGAACACCATTATCATCATCATCATTAACATATACTTAGTTGAAATCATTATATATTGCTGCAACAAATGATACTTCAGTGAAATACGTCGATTGATATATATATGACATTAACGAGAGGAAATTAATATGAATGGTATACGCAGTTCTCCTCTATATGTGCCAAGACTGAATCTGAATATCGGTTAAGGACAAAAAGAGTCGAATCATTGTAGAATGATTTCTTTAGATAAAATATACATAAGTTGTTATGGTCATTTTATTCCTTTTAGCAAATACATGAACATTTAAAAAAAAATCGTTATTTTATTGAAAATATGGGTCGAAAATCAAATGATATAATTGGATTAAATAGAACAAAATCGAAGACGAAACCAAAGGAAAGCATCTTTCTGTCAAAGATACATGAACTAGAAAATGTAGGGTCAGGATGCGGATCTCATATTTCTAAGGAGAACAGTGGCATAATGCAGGCTTCTAAAATTCATGACGAGTCTACGCGGGTGTGTATTTGCATGAACATCTCGTATGCAAATTCAATATATAACCGTGGTCACACATACACACCCACATACACACACACAAACACCGTCACACACACACACACACTGATATATATATATATATATATATATATAGATAGATACGCACACACATTAACCACACACACACACAAACATATATATATATATATATATATATATATATATATGGGGGATGATGGGCTGTGGTAAGAAGCCAGGTAGACCATAACCGACCGAACACGGAGCCATAGTTTTTTTGGTGTATCATTATAAAAGAAAATACTAGTAAATTACTGTATTGAGGTGCTGTTTCATCGAATTAGAGTAACTGATAACTAAATTGTATTTATTAGGTATTCAATTAGTATTAGTATCTATATCTTTAGCTAAGTGGTAAACCTGGCATACTTACTCTCACTCTAACAACATTCCTTAATTCTCATATGCTGAATTTACTTTCTTACTCCATTTAGAGACAGTTGCAAAGATTTCTCTCTTAACACCTGACGGGATTGGCACCCAAGGGCTTAATGTCATCTTACTCCCTCCCCTACGCTCTACAGGCCAATTCAGCCCCCCCCCCCCCGCTCGATGGTATGACGGATTTAACCATGTACATGACGTCCCAAAATCATAGACTACTCCCCCATGACAGACAAGAAATACAACAACTTTTTAGCATTGTTTGATTTGATACTTCTGCTTTTTTATTTTGACTACATGCCCGTGTATGGACTGTACCCATTGATAAATTCAATTAGGTCCTTGCCGTCCTAATACTGGTGGTTTAGTTTGGATATAGCTGTCGCAACGACCGGAGCTCAGTCGTCGGGGTCCGGACTCTTTTCTTATATATATATATATATATATATATATATATATATATATATATATATATATATATATAAATATATATGAAAAAGTTTGTCCTTCATCAGTGATCTTCCAACCATCATAGGCATTTCATCGCTTTAAAGACCATATACCTCCGTTTGGTGCGAACAACGGCTAAAAAAAGTCGTTGGGACACGTAAATAAAGGGGACGCGAGGGTAAACAAACAAAATGGTTTAAGCAACAGAAAAACAGAAAGTGATGAAGAAAGAGACAAGTCCCAGATTTCGATGAATTTAAATTCGGTGAAATCGTGAACGACAGAATAAAGACCATCAAACCTGCTTGAAATGTGAGCAAGGAAGGAATTTCGCACAGGTCTAACGGGGGGAAGAAGGGGTCTGGTCTGCGAATTCGGTAAACCTAAGTTCTGTGAAATCGTAGACGAGAGAGAGAAAAAAAATTCATACCAGCTTGGCCAGCGTGCGAGAGAAAAGAATCACACACAGGTCAAACGGGAAGAAAGAGGAGGAGGAGAGCTAGTGACAGAGAAGGAGTGAGTGAAGGGTGAGGAAGAGGCTAACAGAGAGAGAGACACTGCTAGAAAGGGTAAAGATACAAAGACCGAAACAGACGGGTAGCAGCAGAGGAAAAAATATATGTGTAAATATGATAATAACGGAGCTGCGGCGTTGCAAATGGGTTACATATGAAAAAGTTTGTCCTTCATCAGTGATCTTCCAACCATCATAGGCATTTCATCGCTTTAAAGACCATTATATATATATATATATATATATATATATATATATATATATATATATATATATATATATATATATAGAGAGAGAGAGAGAGAGAGAGAGAGAGAGAGAGAGAAAGAGAGAGATATAACGAGAGGGAGAGATAACTCTTAAACTCGCCACCTACGTAAACCCATTGTTGAGTCAAACAACGCCGATAAAAGCCCTAAAAAGCTGAAAAATGAACTTTGCACCTAATGTGGACCCTAGGCCATAAAAAAGTTGGATTTTCTTTGCTCATATATATATATATTTATATATTTTTATGTGTATTTAGTTTATACGCATGTGTATTTAGTTTATGTGTATTTAGTTTATATGCATGTGTATGTACGTGTATGGATGTGCGCATGTATATATTTAATTATTGTTGATTTCAATAACCTCTGTAATTTATTTACATTATTCTTAACTCTGAAGCCAAGAATCAATCGGATTCCTAAATAGAATTTTAGTTTACGACTTCATTTATGCCATAAACGTGGTTTTGTCTTTGCGTGTAACTGTTCTCACCGCTCCAAATAAAGATGTAATATCTTATAGTTTTTTCCGTTCATTGCCATGGAACGTCTCCACGAAACAAACCATCGTCTTCCTGTCTTTCTTTGGTTGCAACGTTTTTCGAAACATGTATTTCTTCGTTCACAGATTGATTTTTTAGTTTGAGAAGATCTCGTTAAGGGTGAAAGCAGCGATTCTTTGCTTAAACTTTAATTTATCATTTTAATATATATATATATATATATATATATATACGAGGTGTGTCAGAACAGTTCCAGGACTCATGTCACAAAAGATTTATTTCAAACCCAAACTGTTTTCTCCTTCAACGTTATCCTCCTGGAGTAGGTAACTGTAAATATTAGCTCTCTCCAGCCATCAAACTTTTTTCTTCATAATTTTATATACATGTCCTCTGTTTGAGGTCGTCAAGTAATGAGCTCAGAGCAAGAAACAAACTTGAAAACTCCGTCAGAAGCACTGGGATTGCTGCACCAAGTGTATTGTAATGAGACGATGTCACGCTCACGGGTTTTTGAGTGGTACAGGAGGTTTAAAGAAAGACGCAAGGACGTGAAAGATGACCTCAGGAACGGAATGCCCTTAACAACCAGGACTGAGGTCAACTTTGAGTGCCTCAGGCAGATGGTGTGTAGTGACTGTTCGACTGATTGTAAATGAGCTGGGCATGAATCGGGACAGCGTCTGGAAGATTCTCATTTAAGATTTATACATGCAGAAAGTCTGCGCGAAGATGGTGCCAAAACTGCTGAACAATGTCCAGAAGGGTCGACGCATGCAAGTGTGCCAGGACATCCTCGAGCGTCTTGAAACCGAACCAGACTTGTTAGGCACAGTCATCACCGGTAATGAGTCATGGATCTTCGAGTACGACCCGGAGAGAACCCGTTTTGGAGACGCGGACAACATTAAAAAGGCCGTGACGATAGAACTGCGGTGGATCCGGAAAAAATCCTTACAGGCATGCATGCAAGCGTGGCAGAAAACGATGGATAAAGGCATTAGAATCCAGGTGGATTACTTTGAAGGAGAAAACTCTTAGTGTGAAGTTTGGGTTTGAAATAAATCTTTTGTGACATCAGTCCTGGAAATTTTCTGACACACCTCTTATATAAATATATATATATATATATATATATATATATATAAACCAAGATTAATATGGTTCATTGATTACTGAATGAATACAGTTTTACAATAGATTAAAAGCACTCAACAGTGAAATATTCCTGGAGTTTTAATATTATTTAAAATATTAACAAATTAAGATGGAAAGTAACAACACAGTACCTTCGAAATATATATAATAAAGCATGTATTTTGATTATGCGAATATCTTCATTTGTTAATAAAGGGTGAAAGCAGCGATTATTTGCTTAAACTTTAATCTGTTATTTTAATAAATATATATATATATATCATTTCAAATAAATAAACAAATAAAAACACACACAGACACCAGAATGTAGCACATGCGCAAACCTAGCACATAACACACAGACAAACAAGATGGCGTAGGACAGAACAAAGGAGAGGCACAAAACAAAGAAAATAATCCCGAGTCACTGATGAGGTCATAGAATGTGTGACGAAATAATTTTGACAATATATAAACAACCATCCGGTTGTGGAACCAACCAACCAACCAGAAAGTTATCAAATTTATATTTATAAAATTTATTATATTTATAATAAAATGAAGTGACAGCACGGGTGCGTATGTTTCTTATTGGCATCATGACCATCCCAAATGTATATATATATAAATATATACATACATGCACCCATATATATATCTACGTATGGATTCACCGAACATTTATTATAATGCTTGGTGTGTTTGTAAACAAACATCCCGAATTAAGCCGTACATGGTCTAGCAACCATCGTTGCTCTTTTGCTAGACACTGTAGCTTATTTCGGGATGTTTGTTTACAAACACACCGAGCATTATAATAAATGTTCGGTGAATCCATACGTACATATATATATATGGGTGCATGTATGTATATATGTATATATATATACATACAACTGTACGTCTGTATACATATATGTATGTACGTATACATACTTATATTTAAGTAACAGCCGAGTGAGAAATGAAATTTCGTTTCATATTTTCCGTTTATATATATATATATATATATATATATATATATATATATATATATATATATATATATATATATATATATAAAGGTTTGTTTTTTTTGTTTGTTTGTACGTTGAACACTAAATAAAATGGATAATAATTAAGGTCTTTCGTATGTTTTCAAGTAACGTGTCCTCTACCTGGCTGTCGACCTTTTTTCCGAAAAAAGAATTGGGAGAGGTGAGTGTTGTGAATTAATTTACTGCTTTTTCTAAACCCCAAGTACCGCCTATTGGTTCGTCCTGCTATCTATATATAGAGTGTTAAACACTACTCCATCTCTCATTCACTCCACCTTCTCTCTGTAACCAACTAAAACGTAGTATGTGTATTTATGTATGTGTATGTGTTTTGTGTTTCTGTATGTTTATAAATTGATTTTCTCTCTAATGACAAGAGTGTTTGTTATTCTGATTCTTTCTGTTTTGTTTTAATTGTGTTGTTTTCTTTCGATCAATCTGAAATCTGACTGACTTAACAACGACTCCTTTTTTCAAAAACTGAGTCAAGAAGTGAATCGGATCTTCGAACTCAACTTATAAAAAAACTATCCACTTCTATTGTGGAAATCATCGTAAATTTGATTAATCAAGTGTTCCCCAAACACGCTATCTTCAATTCGGTTTCGGTGGCAACCATTACCTATGGTCATGAGATCTTGGATAATGACCGAAAGTGTACTATAGCGAATACAAGCGGCCGAAATGGGATTCCCCCGGAGGGTCTTTTGCGTAACGTTGCTCGATAAAGTATGTACCTCGGAGATCAGAGAGTCACTCGAGGCAGAGCACAAACTTCTAGGTATTGAGAGATCACAGCTCCGAGACTATGGGTGTGGGGCTAGAATATCTCAGAGAAGAATCGCTGGACGGATTTTACGGGCAAATCACCAACAAACGAGTAAAGGGTAGACCCGGGTAAGATGGCTGGATAAACTCCAGGAGTTTGGCTGGTTACTTTTCGGGATATAGCCTGATCATTTGGAGACGGATGCTTCTGACAAGATCCGCTGCTGACAAGACGGATGTTTCTTAGAAGAAGAAGAAGAAGAAGAAGAAGAAGAAGAAGAAGAAGAAGAAGAAGAAGAAGAAGAAGAAGAAGAAGAAGAAGAAGAAGAAGAAGAAGAAGAAGAAGAAGAAGAAGAAGAAGAAGAAGAATTGTTTCCGTTTCCCGATTTCGAAATACACCAGTCCAGCCAGATGTGGCCTGTATGAAAAATCAATCCGTCTTAACAGCCTGGAACCGTCCAGTATGCTGCCACACAACCTTGAATCGTAAAAGGTCATAGGCATCATGCTCCTCAGAAACCTGAATCAGCCATTGTTGCGCAATGGGACGAATATGGTTGCGACTGAACTACAGCTCCAGAATATCTAAATCAAAAGCATCACTGGATTGGGTAAGGGTAACATCGTATTTATACCTAAAATAGTGCTAATGCCAGCTGATGTTCCTTTTTGTTTTAAGTGATTGCAATTACCGGTGAGAGTCAGTTACGCAATAGCCATTAACAATTGTCACGAACAAGTCCCAAGGTCAAAAGATGCATTTGGTCGGTCTCTATTTACAAGAGGGTTGTTTCTTACGTGGTCAATTACATATAGTTTATTCCAGTTTTTGAAGAGCCCACACACCCTTCATGTATGCTCTAAAGAAAACTTTAAAAACAATGTATATAAGGTGTTTCTATCAATGCTTTATAATTTTTGTAAAATATATTTTTCTATTATTTTCATTATTACTTTCTGTATATAGATATTCGAAGTAATTTTTTAAACATTATTTCATGGAATATTTAAATAACTTTTAACATATTTTATGTACTGGGAAATTGTCATTACAATAGATGCCAATAGGTTCCTTAAAAATAGATCACAGTAGAGAACGGGGCTAAGTCTAGTGCGTATATATGTTTGTGTATATTTGTGAGCCTGTCTACGTGTATGTGTCTGTATGTGACTGAGTGAGTGTGTATATTTGTGACGTTCTGTGTATCTCTGTTTGCCTGAGTTTGTATGCATTGGCGCAAACATTTGAAAACATATTTGTAGCAAAAGTATGTTCTACTTATAAACCTATATTGATATCGCATTGTTGGCTTACGTGAAAATATCTATCATTCTGTCTTGTCCACAACAATTTTATAAACATTGCTTTTTTTAGGTTTATCAGGAATACATTTCTTTCGGAATTTTCTGTTCGATTGAGTTGTATTTATAGAAGCTTGTATATCTCAGATATTCATATTATTGGTAAAAGTAATTCAAAATCTATTTTCATGTCATTTGATCACGCTCAAACTTAGCACTATACACCAGGTTATCCTGAATTTCAAAGCGTCAACCATATGAATAATTAAGGGTCTGCCATGTAGATACAATTCGTTTACGTGCTAGTAGTATTAATTTACATAAGTTCTAGATAAGGTCACGAATTATTGAAAAGATTAATTTTATGCTCGATACACTTTCCTCAAAGATTACTTATATATATTTTAAGATATATATAACTATATATTTTCTAAGAAATATACTCAATAACCATATCAGTTCTCAACTTATAACTAAGAAGATTGTTATAGCAACAATAAATCCCATTGTATTTTTTCGAATACATATACAATGCACAGTAAAATAAATTGATACAAACAGCTATGATCTTGCATTAGCAAAATCGTGAGCTCAGCTGAGATAATTTTGTTGGTGTACGGTTGCAGTGTTGCACCCTATGAGACTAAATTTCATCAATTCGGAATGACATCATTTGAGGATCAATAAAAAGAGTACGATATTATTTTCCTTCTCACCCGGTCTTCCACATTGCCCTCAAATTTACTGGTAATTCAAATATCAAGAATTATATAATTTTAGCAATTTGATTCAGTCTTACAATTGTGTTAAGTGTGCATATGACTATGGGATATTCAAATGCATGCCTGATTCCACCACTAGGAATTCATTTGTTTGGAGAATGGAATACCCGAGGTCGAAGCCGACGGAGAATCTACCATTAATATAAACATTATAACTTTGAAAAGCTAATCTGATTATTTTACTAACCGCAAGAGTTCAAAGAGATTCAGTTAAGTCAGCGTTTGTGGAATGGCATGGGAAACAGACTGGTTTATCAAAGCACACGCCGCTAATAAATAGTTTACAGAAATACTATTAGGAAATTACTGTTTCAGTAAGAGACCGATTTGTCTGAGGGAAGAGAAACTTAATCTGACCACCATAAGCACATAGTTCACATAGCGTACACAAAACATGTTATTTCTTATTATCCTATTTTCGAATTTATTTCAAAGACAGACGAAAGAAAAAAAAAAAAAATTCTGCATAAGCATTTGCAAAACAACAATGCTGTTCATTCCAGTATGTCCGAACCCTTAAATTATATGTTTTATAAATATAGTCAACATTTGCATAACCTTCAGCAACAACAGTTAAGTATATATCATGAAAGCAAAATCACTAAGAGCAAAATATCACATAAGTATAAGAGAAATAATGAGTGTGTATATACATGGACTCTTATGATATATATCATGACTCTTACACGTAAACACATACATGCATACGCAGAGACAGAGATGCCTAGGCACATTAAATGACACACATTCACACACATACACGTATATATTATATATAGACACACGCACATATACACATATATACATATATATAGGTATGTATATATATATGTGTGTATATATATATATATATATGTGTGTGTGTGTGTATATATATATATATATATATATATATATATATATATATATATATATATATATATATTTATATATATATATAAATATATATATATATATATAATGTATATATATATATATGTATATATGAATAGATATTTATATATATATATATATGTGTATAGTGTATATGTGCGTGTGTGTACAAAAGAACTGAAGCGACACATTATTTAAGAAATTAGATTAAATGGGATATATATAATGTCACAAGCCCCAGTCTGCCATGTACTTTCTGACGCTACTACATGTTCACTTAATTTCATAACATTTGGTTTATGTTTATGGCAAAACTATGCAATTTGATTGAAATGTGTGGGCCCAAATGTTATGGTGTTCTGAAAAATTAGACATAAAATACAATGTTGATTTAAAGTGTATTATCGGAGTTACAAGAGTAAATATTCTTCAGAATGCATAAAACAGTTTGAAATAATTTTCATTTCATTGCAAATGGCCATCTGAAACAGCATAGTTAGTTTGCTGTTAGTAACAAGAAGGATAATATCACTGATATCAATCAAAATGTTATTAATTATTCTATACATAAATTTCTGTGATCCTTTCACATGTAAAATGAGAGTAGTTTGACATCATCATAATACTCCTCTCTCTTTCCGTTTGCTGCCTGCGTGTATATGTGTGTGTAAAATGAAGGGGCTGGTGACAAATTTACGCTGTGTGTGAGTGTATGTGTGTGTTTGTATGAATTAGAGAACACAAAATCAGTGTTGCATCATATACAGAGTTTAATCACATTCCATATGTTTCACCGCCCATCAACTCAATTTAGCAACGTGAGTTTACATACATGTGAGAACACATATCTGCGGAGCTTTCGATTCCAGAGGCAGAGACGAGCATTATTGCTCGCTCCTCGAGCTGATCGGTAAGATCTAATTTTCAATTTCTGCTTGACCGGCAACCGCTCTGTATAACCAGTTCCTGATTATTTACTAGAATTCTATAGGAACCAAACATCCATGATTTCAGCAAACAGGAGGAGTAGTTGGCTTTGATAAGCATCAATAAATGAGAAACAAGGCCTTGTCAGCTTTATCTCCCCCTGTTTGCTGAAAATTAAAGTAAGTGAGTCTGTCACTCCTCTAAAACAATAGCATAAGGTCTTCGAAATGCTTTTCATTAAGCATACAGTGTATTGCAAATTACACTATATATACATTCATATATATATATAGCTATTTCAGAGCACCAATTCTAATATATATATATATGAATAAAAGGAATTCCAGATTTGTCTGAGTTACTCGTTTTATTTACAATCCTTTAAAATGTATAATGATATTAGAATGAAAAACTACGTTAGAATATTAAATGTTAAGTGTTAATTGAACAAGTACTTTCATACTTTCATGCTTTCGCAATCTTCAGGTTCATATTCTGTGGTGACAGTCAAATTTGCAAATTTCAACTGTGAACATTTTCAACTGTGAACATTTTCAACTGTGAAGATTTTCACAGTTGAAAATTGCAAACTTAACTGTCACCACAGAATATGCACCTGAAGATTGCGAAAGCATGAACGTACTTGTTCAATTAACACTTAACATTAAATAGTCTACCATACTATTTCATTATAATACAATTATACATTTTAAAGGATTCTAAATAAAACGAGTAAATCAGACAAACTTGGAATTCCTTTTATTAATAAAATCTTCTATACACAATCGTATGCACCCGTATTTATTTCCTGACGATGGCCAGTTAAACCTGAAATGCATAGACGGTTGTTCCTCTTGCTTCTGCTGTACATCACTAGAGGGCATTAGCCCTCCGGTGTTTGCAATGCTACGGCTTACTAAAACCGTATTTCTTTGGAGATACGAAATATTTATACAAAGTGTATAAAGCTCTGCTTGAAGCGAAATCCTATTTCTGTTTTATTATAAGTTGAGCCAACTTATGCAGCTTCATATGCAAATGAGATTAATCCCCTCATTTACACAGACGAGAAACGTATATATTCTCGCCTGTCTCCTTGTCCAACAGTCGCAGGCGGTGGGAGGGACCGTCCTAACGAAGGCCAGTTAAACCTAAAATGCATAGAGGGTTGTCCCCCTTGCTTGTGCTGGACATCACCAGAGGGCGTTAGCCTCCCCAGTGTTTGCATAGCTACGGTTTCCTAAAACCGTATTTCATTGGAGATACGAGATATTTATACAAATTGTATAATGCTATGCTTGAAGCAAAATCCTATTTCTTATATATATATATATATATATATATATATATATATATATATATATATATATATATATATATATATATACATATATATATATATATAAGTATGTACACGTACATACATATATGTATACAGACGTACAGTAGTATGTATATGTATATACATACATGCACACATATATATATGTACGTATGGATTCACCGAACATTTATTATAATGCTCTGTGTGTTTGTAAACAAACATCCCGTAATAAGCCGTAGTGTCCAGCAACCATCGTTGCTCGTTTGTTCAACACTGACAAAGGAACGCTGTACTAGTTTCAAGCTTATTAGCTATCATCAGCAACGTATACCTTCCTGCCAGATTGTTGAAAGTATATACTTACCTTATGCATATTAACGGCTGAGTAACCCAATTTGCATATCGAGTCGGTTAATCGGCCGGGTGCACCGAATACGATAAACAGGAAAAATGAAACGAAATTTCATTTCCCACTCTTAGTACGGCTGTTACTTAAATATAAGTATGTACACGTACATACATATATGTATACATACGTACAGTAGTATGTATATGTATATACATACATGCACACATATATATATGTACGTATGGATTCAAACAACGATGGTTGCTGGACACTACGGCTTAATACGGGATGTTTGTTTACAAACACACAGCATTATAATAAATGTTCGGTGAATCCATACGTAGATATATATATGTGCATGTATGTATATACATATACATACTACTGTACGTCTGTATACATATATGTATGTACGTGTACATACTTATATTTAAGTAACAGCCGTACTAAGAGTGGGAAATGAAATTTCGTTTCATTTTTCCTGTTTATATATATATATATATATATATATATATATATGTTTTCGACGTACCAACTCCTAAACAAGAAAGACGAACTGGTAACTGCATGCACACACAGATTGCGTAGGACTTACCTCGCCCTCAAACCTCATAATGTCCCGGGGGGGGGGGGTAGACAAGGGCTGTGACACCCCATTTGCCGAATTTGTAATGGGTAACCCCTGCTTACAATGGTAGACGTGAGATTTCCTTATATATTTTTTATCGTTTCCTCTATATTTCATTATCCCCCATCCCTTCCTAGTCCTTCCACCCCAGATCTCCTTCTTTGTCGTCGTTCTTTTAAGCTTCTCACCCACCGCGAGGCAGCCCTTCGGTCCTCTGTAGCCTCAGAACGCCCACCCCCACCCCCTATTCTATGATAGAATTGGCCGACTCCGCTTTTTATAGCAGATGTGCTCGACCCCTGATACTTGCTTTCTTATCTGATTGCTGCCCTATTTCTGTGATTTCTAGATTTCTTAGTGGTATCCCTGCTTTAGTTTCTCGTATATCAGTATTTTTTTTGCGGGGTGGGGGTGGGGGTGGGGGGTTCTGAATTAATTTTTCGTATTAAATTTTTCGTATTAGTTTTTCATATATATCGTACGACCATTTATGTAGCTTGTATTAGAATTTATGTATT
>OZ024742.1:156856800-156866800 GCA_964016885.1 Eledone cirrhosa | reverse complement strand
TCAAGAAGAAGAAGAAGAAGAAGAAGAAGAAGAAGAAGAAAATGGATATATTCGAAGTTTCATCAGAGTTTGTCAAAACAAATATAAGGTAGTACAATAATTGTTTCTACTTTAGGCACAAGGCCAGCAATTACCCAGTGCATTACTGGTACTTTATTTTATCGACCCCGTAAGGATGAAAGGCAAAGTCAACCTCGGCGGGATTTGAACTCAGATCGTAAAGGGACGTAACTATGCTGGAAAGCATGGCGTCCAACCCTCTACCGATACTGCCAATCCAGTGCTAAGGTAGTGCAATAAAGTAGTACAATAATGATGCCATTTGATGGGTGAAAAATTACTAAGATTGTATAAATTGCATAGAGCATGTCTTTTATTATTTTCCCTTGTTTACTTTTTTTCTAATTCTCTTATTCTTATTCCTCGTTCCCTCCTCATACATCTGACGTGTTTGTGAATGTAATTATATTTACTTCCCATTTAGCTACTATGTCACAAAATATAATGGAAGGACAAATATTGATATAATGAACCCAAGAACATGACTTTTACAGTATTCTCAATAACGATAGGATAAAAGACAATGTACGAAAGGCAACGGAATTTGACCGCAGATGATAGAGACCCAAAATAATGCCGCTATGGAATTATAACCGTTCAATCTAGCAACTTCGTGCTAGTAAATATATTGTACTAAATGTGACAAAATGATCGGAAAGGGAAAACTTGGTACATCGGTAAGAGCATTACCATTCACTGCATGGGATTAATTTTTCCATTGACCAATAAACACATGTACATTTGTGAGAGACAATTTCAGTGAGACAGATGGAAAGACTGTTCGCTCGTGTGTACGTATGTATGAGAACATAATTATCTCTCAGTATGTGACAAATGTTGTGAAGAACTGCTATCCTGTGATATCAGAAAGATCCCCATTTTTACTTCTTCTACTTGGATAGATATATCAACAAATATAATTCTTGAAGAGAGCAAATTAATCCTTGTATATAAATACATAAATATTATTGTTTACGTAGTGAAAATTAGTTTATTCTAATTTGGACAAAGAGAAATGTCTGTGAAATTTCATATAATAACATTTGCAAATTCAATTATATATACTTGTCTCATGTGTGCTTTTCTCTATACATATTCTTTATATATATATATATATATATATATATATATATATATACACACTTTTATATATAAACATATATATATATATATATGTGTATGTATATATATATATATATATATTTACATATATATATACACACACACACATATATATATATATATATATATATATATATATATATATATATATATATATATATATATATATATATATATATATTGTCTGTGCGGTGTTAAAAGTAAATTGAACATATTTTGAGTGTCATTTAGAATAAATTAAGATATATATGTGTTAGAAAACATGTGTCTATCATAAATACACGCATATATATATATATATATATATATATATATATATATATATATATATATATATATATATATATATATATACATATATATATATACATATATATATATATATATACATGTGTGTGTGCGTGTATGTGTGTGTGTGATTATGTTTGTGTGTCTGTGTTTGTATGCGTGTGTGTGTGTGTGTGTGTGTGTGTGTGGTTTGTGTTTAATGATTGCTTGTTTCTGTTAATATCTAAAGGCGAGTACATTATTTACATTTTTGAAATTGATACTTTACCTGTCAGTTTGTCTATATACATATAAATTTGATCATATAAATCTTCATGTTCTTTGTTTCCATATATTTGATCAAATCGATTTCTTTTTACAATTTGAATCGTCATAATCATTTTTCTTTGACATGTACGCGAAATACACGCACAGATATGCACGAAGACCGGCTTATACATAGAATTTCTTGGAACAATGGAACGCGAGGCATTCATGTTAATCCTGTTTATTGCTCCAACATTTCTGATTTTAATATATAATTATGCCCGTATCACGAAGTTTGTCGTTCCACGATGTCTAACGTTGCTATTTGTTTCGGAGTATAATGTTCATGCTACTCGTCACAACCTAATGCACAACCCAGTAATTTAAAATAATTTTCATATTTCATCTGGCTGTAGCCTGAACCTGATTTTATGTTACCCCTGCACATTGTTCACCCCTCACCCCCTCTCTCTATCTGTCTGTCTCTCTCTATCTCTATCTCTATTTCTCTCCATCACTCTTTGTCACTTTTCATTTATCTCCCTTAATCTCCCCCCCCCCCCCCCTTTCATCTTCTCTACTTTAGCTGAAATGAGAAATCGTATATCTTAAAAATTATTGCATTTAGCACGTGAATTATTCGAGATTGAAAGCTAATCTAAAATCTACAAAATAAAACACACGCTTGCAAGAATTTTACTATTTTTAACAATGTTTGGGAGTTTAATTTTGGTTTTAATTTGCTCAACATCAATATTGGTAATTCCGTGTATGTTTTACATGTCCATCAACCGTCCTCACAATCTTAGATATTCAGAACGCATCTTAATATTCTATCTCTCAAAACAAGCAAGAGGGTGTTCTGTAGTGTTGCAGAGTGTATTTGTAAGTTGAATTATTATATAATATTAATTTCTAATAGTTCTTTGCAGGCCCATACCGTATTAATCTACAACGGATTGCGGTGTCGAGGAAATCACATGAAAATCAATTCATGGCTATAACCCGAAGAATAAATTTGGATTTAGCACTGCTCGAAATACGATGGTGTATTACAGAATCTTTTTGATGCTGTCCAGTGAGATCAGGGAAGACAATGTTTTGTTCACTGAATTATTCCTCTCAAATTTACTATTCTGTATTTATGTTGGATTTTTGTCTGTCTATCATCACAGTGAATTATTTGAATCTGTGTTTTGCAGCAAACAAAATGCTTTTCCCTCGTACTTTTCACATCACGGTATTTGCTTTACCAAATCCCATCTGCTCACCCTTATAATATAGCACCCAAAAAACTAGTGTTTAATAAATGGATACATTTTCAAAACTATTTAAGGATCTCAAAGCTGCAATGATTCCTGTATTTTTTATATTAAAATTGCAACATATATCAATCCCATATATAAACTACATGTAAAAACATATCTCTAAGCAGGATGACCTACGTTTAGGCCGGATATCATGGTATTTTCTTCTATAGAAATAATGTAATGCATTGTCAAATAAATGCTTGAAAACTTACCAATGCATTTCAGAAAGATAAGAGTGTCATATTATGTTTAACTGTCAAATAGATAAATAGTAAATTTAATACTCTAAATATTACACATTCCCAAAAACTAATATTGTCATATCAATGAATGTTGAAGAAAAATTCATCGAAAGAACATTGTAGATGGCTTAGCAGAAATTCAATTTAGGGTGTTTTGAATATAACATTTATTGTCAGAAAAATATCTAAACTCTCTGCCTTGAAAATAAAATAAATCTAAATCACATTAAAAAAACACAATTACATATTAAGTATTTTTCAAGCTTTGAACGCTGCTTAACTCTTAAGTACATTTTTTTCTTTACATTCGTTTCTCTCCGCCTATTCTTCGCAAAATAAATTGAAAAAATAAATGACATTTGTATAATGAATACATTTATACGCTAACAAAATATCTTGTTTAAAATATTCTGAAAAGAAAAAATCCCGTTAAAAATAAAATATTTGCTTAGAATAGGACAAATTATAGAATCTCAGATTCGAAGTTGTGCTTGCCAAACTTTCGCTCAAAATAGCGCGCTGCTCATGAAATGAAATCTAAATTGCTAGGCATTCCACATACACGTGTACCCTCAAATAATTTTCAAAAAGATTATACATGACCAAGTATGTGACATGGTCGAACCTTTGCATTACAGGTACGCTGCATCCGATAGGCTTTCGAACGATTATTATTTATCGAGATTTTTTCAGATATTCCTCTCCAATTTCGCTAATGTATATACTAGAAATGATGGTAACGTATATGTATTTTTGTTTCGCTATAAATATATTGCTTTTACGTTTTAATTAGTTCATCAATTTGTAGGACATTGAAAGAATTGGAGGTATTTGAATTGACGCTTTAGGTTCGATATTCGTTTACAGGTTTGTCAGTAACACTATAACGGACTGTATACAAAGGCGTAAATTAGTCTTAAATAGGCTATTCAGTAATATTGGACCAGTGATCGTTAACTTAGAATTTTCTGCTTACTGGGAAATAATTGTTTCTACTTTTGACACAAGGCCAGCATTATCCCGGTGTATAACTGGTACTTTATTTTATCGACCCCGTAAGGATTAAAGGCAAAGTTAACCTCGGCGGGTTTTAAACTTAGACCATAAAGGTCCGTAACTCTTTGCTGCAAAGCATGGCGTTAGATGCTCTACCGATACTGCCAATCCACCGCTTACTTAGGAAATAATGTGGATTATGTCTAACCAGTTAATCAGGATTATATGAAAGCTTACAGTTAAATATAGCTTGAACAGCTAACCGGTTGATACCTAATAGAAGAGCATTCTAAAAAACAATACACATTTAACTCACCGCAAAAAAATAGAAACAATTTCCACTAAATCATGGAACACAAATATATATTTGGCGTTTCACTACAAGTAGTTCGCTTCCCGCGTTGAAGCTGCTTCATTCTCTGCAGCAGCAGCAACGTTAGTAGCAGTAGTGGTAGTAGTATTAGTTTTTGAGACTATTGTGTTATAATGAATGGGGTTCATTTGAGTAGTTTGGTACAAGCATTGGGATTTCATTCGAATAATTAGATACGTTTCATGTTTGGCATCGACTAATTTTGGCAAATATGAATATTTGATTATTATGTATGAGTGTCTTTGTTTATGAGCTAGTGTTATTTATTATGGAAGTTGTATATAGACATTATCGGTAGTGCATCGGTAAACATGTGTTTTGGCACATAGCTACGGCCCTTTACGTTCTGGGTTTAATTCATGACAGGGTCAGCTTTACTTTCATCCTACGAGGTCTATAAATTAATGGGCCAGTAACGTACCACCTTATAATTAATCGACTTTCCATTTCTCTTCAGTTTGCTGACCATGAATTAAATGTAGGAATCTTTCTTATGTATGCGCATCTATGTTTATGAGGTAGTACTATTTAATGCGGAATTATAAGTTGTTGATTGGCAATATCGCAAGAGCGTCGAACAACATACATGTTTTGAATTCAAATCCGACCGAGGTTATGGATACTGTTCTTATGGTTTCGATAACGTACGTACCATTATTGCATTAGGGTCGATTTAATCTACTTTGTACTCCACTTCAAATTGCTGGCCTTATGCCAACAGTCGAATCATTCTTTTTCACATATATAATTCAAATATGTTATAAAGATTCCAATAAAAATGTAGGTTTAATAGAAGTTTAAATATGTATCTAATTTATAGAAATTTTAATTATTCTATTCAATCATGCTTTCATTTCATAATTGAACACCATGGATATTGATAAACGTTCGGTATACAAAAATAAATAAAATGACATCAATTGAAAGTATTCATACGTATCAACTATATATCAATTTTCCTATGGAAATTTAACAATACATAACATATTTATTTTGTGAAAAAATATACAATTTCAAACCATATTAAAGTCAGTATTTATTTCCCGTGCGTATATTAAAAATAAATTTAATATTTCATTTCTCTCGATTTTCAGAAAATTCTTTAAATAGTAATTTAAAACTGCGCATTATTTTCTTTCTGAATTGTTCATCTACGTCTTAACCACAGGCTGTGTATTTAATGTATAAGCTGAGAGGCTAAAAGCTTTTCGGTTATATCTCTTCCATGGCCTGTAGGCGTAATCCATAATTTTACCGTATATCTAATTCGAAATTATTCCTATAACGACATATGTTACAATGTGGATTTACTATATAAATATCGTTTGTATCATTGTCGTAAAATTTCATCACGCATCGACCTTAAACTTCTTTTGATCAAATATTATCCAGCCTTGGCTCTCCCATATTGACATTTAGCGGGCGTTGCTACAATATTGAACGCATCAGAATTATAGCTTGAGGGAGAATAGGCTGCTAAATCTAACAGATTGAGCGATTATGCAGAAGCGACTCCTTTGAGTCTTTCTTTAATGTGTTGATATATTTAAATGTCGGGCTAATTTCCTTCCGAGAGCATACGGTCAAGTATATTCTGTAAATTAATAAGTTTTATTAATATTCTTAAAGATTCTGTGTATGACATATAATATTCTTAAAGGTTCTGTGTATGACATATAATATTCGATGTATTATTTTAAATATAGTTTAAAATATAATTGAGTTGCCTTAAAACTAAATCTTCAAACTACAGTTACATCGCTATTGCAATTGAGAAAATTTGTCAAAGGAAATATGTGTTTCGTTGAGAGATACCGATGATGTATTGTCTCTGTTTTCCGAGATATATTATTTCTAAAATCAACATGATATCGGACAATGACAGATGATATCAAATGAGAAATATATATTGGATTCAAAAATGAAGCACGTTGGATTCGATAACGGTGTATTTCAATCGGTTGGTCGGACACTATACCTGATTTGTGGAATGATCAAAGAGAAGTCTTAGGCGATATCCGATTGCGTGGTATATCAGAATATTCATCATACAGCTCTTCAAATATATCAGTTTTATATAGCTACTGCTCTTAAGTTCTTATTAGCTCACAAAACAACATTCTTTATATATATTTCTCATCTCATATATTCCTATCGTATTTCTTAATGTTATCCTATCAATTTATATTAATTATATACGTTATTATTTTGCTTTCTGCTTTGATGATATTTTTTAATGTTTGTATAAATTGTATGTTCAGTGATTGCTTAATCTAAGGAAATTAGATGTTATCGGCATGTAACATTATGAAATTATGAATTGCGTAATTTCATCTAAGAAGCGAAATGAAGTGTCAATCACCGAAACACCGATCTGACCTAGGAGTAGAATATGTCCTTTGTCTAGTAGTTCGTTCTGTTACCCTTCTTTTCCTCTCATATATAGTATTTACAGTCCTTTCCCAAGCTGGTTTCTTTTTCTGTATGTTTAACTAAATAAATATTGCAAAGTATTCTGTATTAACATGTCATTTCCATCATTCATTGTCGTCTTTGGCAGGAATTGGACTTTATATGGATTCATGTGGCAGATTGGATAATATTTTCACTAAGACGTTATTTCTAGCCCCATGCGTATATCGATGGTATACCAACCACCTGATGCCTTGAGCGTTAAACTGAATTTGGGGGACGTTAAAAGTATTCATATAAAAAATGTATTTACCAATGATGATCTCTCCAGTTGATTCTTTGAAAGGACGTGCTTGCTTTCATTATGTATCCAATAGTTTCATGTTCCTTTTAATATCGATAGCCATATTTTAATTTAAGTATGTGTCAACCAAATATGAAGAAGAAGAAGAAGAAGAAGAAGAAGAAGAAGAAGAAGAAGAAGAAGAAGAAGAAGAAGAAGAAGAAGAAGAAGAAGAAGAAGAAGAAGAAGAAGAAGACAAATGAGTGGCTTGTGTCGATCATATACATATATTTGTTGACAATGCGCACACGTGCGAAAATTGCAATCGTGCGAACATTGCAATCAGGGACGTATATCGGAGCGTTTACATGCTCTGAAAAATAACGACTAAATCATCAACTAACAGAAAGGAAAATAAAATAACGAAAATCGGTGGCATGTAAGTAACACTAAAACTGGCCACGGGTTAGAATTTTCGGTAAACTTCCATCATTAACACTACTAACATGACAAGCCCTGCTTTGTGTTCCAGATTTAAGAAATAACTGTTTATTTGAGACTTTGTCGTTCAATGTGAAATCACATATTTCTATAACATATAACCTGAAGTGTATATGCCTGATACAGTTACTATATCAGTACATATCTCCCCGTTAAGACGATAAATTTATAGCAAACTGGAATTTTAGTTTTCAAACTCAATCCTCTCTAATTCCATAACTTTGCTCTCTTCCTTTTAAGAACATCGCTAGCCTTGAATATTGTTTAATAATTTATCGTTTCAAGAAGCACTACATTTAATTTCTCATCCTTAGAATGGGAGCCGCTTCACATTATTTAAATAATATGACGTGATAAAGCACTCTACTGCATGTAGGAGATACCTCTTCTTTGTATAGGTGCGGGCTTTAGCTGGTTCAAATTATTTATAAATTTACACGCATTGTTAGGCTAGACAATTTTGCTGCAGCGGAAGACAAGTGTGCGACTTATTGTACGTTCCATAATTAATTAGATACTAGAAATGCATCAACTACAACGACATCTAAACGATGTTCTTCTCGGAGAGCGCCTTACATTTTAACTCTTTGGCGATTAAGATCCTGAACTGATGACGTATATTCAAGCAAAGACCAATATGAATGTATGTATGTATCTTCTTCTGGTTTTATAATTTCACAAAGGTTTACCAATAGAGAGAGAGTCGGTTTCTAACAGACACAAGACTCTCTCTTGGAATTTACACAACATCAACTAGGTAGATATGTATGTATGCATGCATGTGTATATATGGATGTTATTGTATGTGTGGATGTGTATGTTTTGACTTGTATGTTTGCATGTGTATATGCTTTGCATCTGTACATGTGTATATGCAGTTATTAGATACACATTTTTTTGAATATTTTACATATTTTTACTATTCCATTAATGGATTGTACTTGTAATTTCCTAACAAGTTGTATTCTTTCTGTTCCTGCGAAGCCTAGCTTCTCAAGATTTGTATTGAGGCAGTTACTAACATACCCCAGTGCCACAATACTCTCAGGCATAAATCTGAAGGTGTAATCAGGGTGGATTATCTGCAGATTTCTCATCAGTTCTGCATAAATATTCTCCTTTTCACTAATCTTTCCTATTATATTGGCTTCTGTTGGGCAGCTAATTTCCACTACTGTGCATGCTTTCTTCTCCCTGTCCCATATCATAATATCTGGTCTGTTATGCCTGCATTTTATTGGGGTTTTTACTAGAACATTCCACCAGTACTCTTTCATATTATGTACATGGATGTCTTCCACATTGCTATAGCTTTTAATGTGGTTATTATCGGGGCAATCTTTTTTACGAACTGCATTTTACAGTGTTTTGACCCCTACGTCATGCCTATTAGGTAGATAGTACCGCGATGACATTTTGGACAGCTGCTGATGACATGGGTGATGTCCTCGATGTTAGTTCTGCAGAGTCTGCACTTGTTATCACATCTAGGTGTTTTGCCTGCATTCCTATCTCTTTTGTGAATCAGGTATTTCGTGTTATGTATGCATGTGTAAATACACACAAACACATACACACACACACACACACACACAAACACACACACAAACACACAACTACACAAACCCACATACACACACACACACACACACACATATATATATATATATATACATATACACATATATATATTTTTTCATTTGCTGGTAGAGAGCTATATACGAAAGTATATGATTTCTAAATAATTTTATACGAAGCTCAATATTTTTATGCCTGGAAGATATGAAAGATAATTGTAAAGGATAATAGAGAGAAAGATAAACAAAAACACAGAGCATATCCAACCAAAGCAATAGATAGAATAAGCTTTTTATCTTATTTCATGTTTTACAATTGTTTAGGCGTTGCTACGGTGTATATCACAATTACTCAAAACATAAGAAAACGGAAAACTGGTGCATATGTGCAAATATTTATCATCATTTCTTCAGTAGCAAAATCATAGACAGACTACAATAATTTAAAAATAGATAATATGAAAGAATTCTAAAACGCTGAAAGCTCGAGTGATATAGGCCATGATGCAGGCACTGAAGGTAACATTTTAACATGGTGCCCTCAGATAAGGACCTTATCGTATCCTTTCCTTTATTTATATATATACATA
>OZ024742.1:156796800-156854300 GCA_964016885.1 Eledone cirrhosa | reverse complement strand
GCTTATTAGCTATCGTCAGCAACGTATACCTTCCTGCCAGATGGTTGAACGCCTGAAAGTATATACTTTCCTTATGCATATTAACGGCTGAGCAGCCTAATTTGCATATCGAGTGAGTTAATCGGCCGGGGTAGCAAAAACGATAAACGGAAAAAAATGAAACGAAATTTCATTTCTCACTCTTAGTACGGCTGTTACTTAAATATAAGTATGTATACGTACATACATACATGTATACATACATACAGTAGTATGTATGTATATCCGCGGACATATACTCAAAAAACATCTTTGTTCCCACTCGCCACCTACATCCACAACACGTAAAAACACCACACACACGTGCGTACCACCACATATTTACACACGCAGCATCCGGAATCCTCTTCCCCCCCACCCATCTGACCCCTCCCCATCCACACACGCACGCACACGCCGACCTACACCCAACCCCACATACACCTTTTCCTGAACATGCATCCCCGTTCTTCCCCAACTCTTACTTTCACATACACACACACACACACGTACACCTACACACACATACCACCTTCAGCCCTCCCCGCTCGGGCACCCCGGCTCCCTCTACACACTACACCCGCCACTACCCCTACACGCCGCACACCCTACCACCACCTGTTTTACTTCATGTTTATCTTAATTTTATTACGCTTTTATATTTAATTTCATTTGTACCATTTCCTCTCACCCCATTTTTTCTATATGTCTCTCCACCACTCCCCTTCACATCTTGTAACTCTCTTCCCACACACTTTTCACCTGAAGAAGGGCTTATGTCTAAAACGTCGCTCCCCACTGCCACCACACTCTCAAGAGCGTGAAACTAATAAACCTTTGTTCGTACTGCCGCTGTGTTTTTTTCCCGTTCAATTTTTTACTATATATATATATATATATATAATATACATGCACACATATGTACATGTACGTATGGATTCACCAAACATTTATTATAAATGCTCGGTGTGTTTGTAAACAAACATCCCGAATTAAGCCGTACAGTGTCTAGCAACCATCGTTGCTCATTTGTTCAACACTGACAAAGGAACGCTGTACTAGTTTCAAGCTTATTGGCTATCGTCAGCAACGTATAGCTTCCTGCCAGATGGTTGAACGCCTGAAAGTATATATTTTCCTTATGCATATTAACGGCTGAGCAGCCTAATTTGTATATCGAGTGAGTTAATCGGCCGGGGTACCGAAAACGATAAACGGAATAAATGAAACGAAATTTCATTTCTCACTCTTAGTACGGCTGTTACTTAAATATAAGTATGTATACGTACATACATACGTGTATGCAAACGTACAGTAGTATGTTTATATATATATATATATATATATATATATATATATATATATATATAAATTAATAAAACTAATGAATAAATAAAGAAACAGTTCCTTATACTAAAAAATTCATCATTTTACGATCGTTTCTAGGATATATATGTTAGTGTTGGTATGCATATCATATAGATCTATGTAAAATTTTTACAAACTATCAGAAGGAATATACATACCTACACATATATATGCTGTCTTCAGAAATAATGATATTCGTTTATTGAAAAAAACCAACAAAGATTTAATACAATAGGTCTGTTTGGGAACAGGTTTTCAATTGACCAATAGAAAGATAGTGAAGGTCAAGAGGGTAAAATAGTAGTAATAGAGCCTTAATTTAGAGGTAGAGGAAGGTAGATTTCAGTTTTGGATGGAAAGAATATTATGAATGAAATATTATTTTAGGGATGAAAATAGGTCATATTTTGTCTTCAGAAATAATTATATTTGTTCATTAAATAAAACCAACAAAGATTTAATTATATTAAATATTTGAATGAGATTACGACGAAGTATCTGGTAGAAGAAGCCAGAGAAGATTCCTAACGTAGGCGGGAAGCCGCTGGAATTGGTTGAGGACTTCTTGTATTTGGAAACCATTACTGCGAATACAGAAGATGATGTGGTCGAGAGGAAGAGCAAAGCGTGGGCGGCGTGCCACAGCTTGGGATCGATGTGGAAGTCGGACCTTCGTAAAAACATGAAGATCCGTCTCTTCGTTGCTCTAGTGGAGTTTGTGCTGCTGTACGGGTCTGAGACTTGGACACTCACCAAGAAACTCTCAGATTGTTGATGGGTGCTACACGAGAATCCCGAGGATAGCTCTTAAGATTACTCAGTATACACTGAGGATGAATAACTCAGAACTGTACGGGAGCCTCCCAAAATCAGCTCGAGAGTAACATAAAGGAGACTGAGATTAGCTGGCTGGACATGCTTGCCGACAACCAGAGTTGACACTGCACTCAGTGCTCATGTCGGAGCCACTGCATGGATACACTGGGAGAGGAACACCGAGATTAACATATATTGATGCCCTAAGGACAGACACTGGTCTCTGTATGCAATCCACTGCTACCACTCGACGCCATATTACTTCTTAAAAACAAGGATTTGTGAGAATATTTTTAAGTTTTGGTTGTTAGAGTTTGTTTTATTAATTGAGCCGTTATACATATTTCCGCGACGATAGATATCGTGGTTTTTTCAGAAAGCAACAATTCAGTAAAATGTAACATTCCTGGTAACATCATGGGTGGAAGGGAGCGGACTAAAAAACATGTTTGTTGTGGTTTGGGATGTCCGCTTCTTTCTAACTTTCATAACCTCCTGACAGCCCTGCGCAGACGCAGAGGAGGTGGTGAATGCCCATTCAATTAACCCCCCCCCGGAATACCACCAACCTTATTTGTTCTCTCTGGCTACCAATACCCCATCACCTCAGCGAACAAATCTTTATGGTCAGTGGGAGTTTACACCAGCCAAATTTGCTTACTGCAGAAACATTTAAGGTTTCACAACCCGAAAATCCTAAATATTCTAAATTTCAGGCGTTAAAAGTTACAAATCCAGAAAACTAGACAACAGTCCATATACTAACAATAACATCTAACTGGCTAAGATGTATATTCGTATTAGATGTTGGTTTCAGAACTGGATATTAATTTGTTATTACTCCTCACTAGGCAAAACTGGCCTCTTATCGTGAATGACAGGCAAGATTAAAAATATCGAATGTAACGAATGTAAACATTAGACATTCATATAGTTGGTATCCCGGTAAATCTGGTAGAGACAAATAATACATTGATAATGAAGATTTAAGGATAATTATAAGTAAATGTACAATGGAGTAAGGATAAACGGGAAAAAGGAATTATAAAAAAAAAGGAAGACATAAATATAAAAGAAAAAAAAAAGGAATTATAAAGAGTATGAAGGTAAAGGAAATGGAGGAAAACATTTAAGGAAAAACTATGTGAAAAATATCTGAGTGGTGATGAATTATAGCGAGTCAGATATATTCACAGTGCTTCAGGTGTTTTGGTCAGTGCAGTTGCAGCCGGGTGAATTTCACAGGATCTCCCTGGCTACATAAGGCAGGATGGGACTGGGCAGGGGATTTCCCTTCCAGGATTTGGTTCGAGATAAAGGTGTTGCATGGAACATAAAACAATACTTGTTGTATTTAGTTCTCTCATTAATCCTTTGTTTCATTGTAAATTTCTGTCAGTCACTAGGGGTGTCCAACATTTGGTGTATTTCGGAGGTATTAGGGGTATGCCTTACTGAATCGGATTTGATTATATATATATATATATATATATATATATATGTGTGTGTGTGTGTGTGTGTGTGTTTATGTGTGTGTATATATATATATGTGTACATATATATATATATATATATATACATATAGATACACATATATATATATATATATATACACACACACTCATAAACACACAAGATCTTTAATAGAAACTGTGTCAAAACTATCTACTCCTGCGGTCCCCCTATTAAATCTTATATCATCAACAACAAATCACCTAGAGAGCATCTAAATTGCTCCTGTAGAATCAAAAGTGATTGCCCATTACGAGGTAAATGCAACACCAAAGCCATTGTATATGCGGCTAAATTGACAACCATCAGCAACAACCAACCAGCCACCAGTGAACGATATGTGGGTATGACGCAAGACAAATTCAAAACGCGTTATTACTCACATGCCGCATCCTTTCGACATCGAGAAAACAGATTCACAACAGTTCTGGCTAGCAGAATATGGGATTTGAAAGACCAAGGTATCCAATATAAATTGGATTGGTCAAATTTGAAACAATCTAAAGAATATACAAGAGGAACGAGAAAATGCACACTCTGCATAAACGAAAAATATTGGATTTTGCAAAACCTTAAATCACCAAAGACCTGCCTAAACACAAAGACAGAAATGTTGACCAGTTGCCCACACATGAAATCACACTTGCTTTCCAGCTCATATAAACTTAACACACTTTCAGATACTTATCCTCCATAAGCTCTTATTCTTCACTTAAATTATTCTCTTTAAAGACTACTCTTTCTGATTTACTTTCATTTTTAACCTTATTATTAATATCATTTTTATTTTTATTTTTATTTTTACTTCACATCCACCAGTACACCCCCCCCCCTTAATTCTCCGATTCACTTACCTAATATCTTCACTTTCCACATTTTACTTCCCTATTTTCTTTACTACCTGATTGTATTAAATGACTTGCGTTTTCCACTACAGATATTTTCTGTTATTTCGGAGCCAATTTTATATTTTTATATTTGTACTCACTTATTCATAAGGCTGTTTTTACACCCTGAGCGTCTTTATGTGTGTATACTTTCTGTATATGTACACGAACGCCTCCGTATGTGCGCGTGCGTGCGTGTATATATATGTGTATGTGTGTGTGTTTTTATATCTGTCTTTTTACATCTATGTTTTTTATATTCTTATTTTTATGTGCGTGCGTATCAGCGGGTCAATGTGCGTGAATGTATGTATGTGTGTATGTGTGTGTATATGTATTGCATGTATGGATATGTATGGGTGCGTGTGTATATATATATATATATATATATATATATATATATATATATGTATGTGTATACAGTCGCGTACGTACGTGTGATTAGATATACATGGGGCGATATGTATGTATATATATATATGTGCATCCTGTGTATGTATGTACGCTTGCATACACTTTTGTCTGCACGTATTGCGTGTATATATACTTTTTTTTATAGATATATGTTTCTTATAGATATATGTACACGTGTACCTTGTTTGTTTTCTTTTCTTTTCTTTTCTCTTCTCTAGTGTTAATTGACTACTTTCTCTTTCATTTAAACATTTTTTTCTTTCTAATATATTGTTCCATTTTTATAAATATATCAATAATGATACTTTCTTTTAACTATTACACTCCCTTACCTCTTTTTCTTCCGCATATAAGTGAACGCGCGTGTGTGTGTGTTTATACGAGCGCCTTCATATTCATATAATGCATCTAATACCCTCTTTTCTGTATACGTGTCAACCAGATTATCAATTTATTTTCAACTCATATTATATCTGTATTTGTGGTTACATATACTTGCCGTCATATATATATTTACGCACACATTTTCACCATACACACGCATTTGTACATACATACACATGTACATCTGTGAGTGTATATACATACATATAAACACACCTAACTATATTTCCTTATAATGTTTTTATATATTTTATATGTCTATTGCATTACTTTTATTTATATATATATATTTGTTTTGCATTTCTTGAGGAGACTTTCCAAATATTCCACTATGTTTATATTGCCTCGTCCGACGAACGGATGAGGACGTTTCTTTCGTATTCGTCTTATTCGGGAAACCTCTGGTAATGAGGTAATTATATTGTATTGTTTATTATACATTAAATGTTGTTCTGGTACTTACATAGAGGACTCTTCACTCCTATGACTTTTTCAATTTTCAACGGAAACTTCAATACTTATATATATATATTAACAAGATGAGGTTCAGCCGAATATCCAAACAGTAATTCCAGTTTGCCATACTCTATCTTTAACTAAAAACATTTAGAAGACCATTCGCCATGAGTTTTAAAGTAGTGACTATGTCACTTACTTATTCTTGGCAAAACAACAGAGAGCAGCCGACAGACACTCTGTTTCTTGCTTGTGAGCTTTTATGAAGACCACACATTCAGTTGCATTTGCCGACATTTATAGAGGCTGGATTCATTAAGGGTAAAAACATCGATACTTTAATCTGTTATTTTAATATATATATATATATATATACCAGACCCAGCCTCAAACGACTCAGACAAACAGATGCAGCAAGAAAAAAAACAAAAAACAAAAAAACTCTCAAAATAAGCGTTGATTACATGCGTATCGACAATGGTAAGGTTGTAACCTCATCTCGTAGCGGATAAAAAAATTTGTCCAGCAAAGACTGCCCTAACACCGGCTAGTGTCACCTCCCTTGACCTGCTGCAAAATCAAAACAAGCTATTTTTGCGAGCAATGAACCTTGACGTAGATTTAACCCCCAAAACTCTTTCCGAGCAATGTAAGGAACACTTTTGATTATTTATGCCCTTTGGAAGCCCAACTGGGCGAAACGTACGTAGGTGCAGTTTTAAATAAACATGTTTTAACGGTCTATTCTCCGATTTCTTACTTTCCCACGTGCTGACGCTCTGCTAATTCTCTAGCCCACTAAATATTAACACTTCGAATATTTAATACTGCCGGCACCTTTGGCATACGCTACTTGGCAAATAACTATATGTATCACCTATCCTCCTCTTTTTTTCTCTCTCTCAATATGTAAATGCTGTATATATATATATATATATATATATATATATATATATATATATATATATATATATATATATATATATATATATATATATATATATATATATATATATATATAAATGTATATATATATATATATATATATATATATATGTAAGTATATACTCTACTACAAATATGGCATAAATATCGAAGGGTTCGATCACTCAGTCCATAGGACGCGTTAATTATAATTCGACACGTACAGATACTTAGATTTCGTTTGGTTATTTATCCCAACGCATTCAGCCTGTCATATAATTAAAGATCGCTTCCGACCCTTAAGGATTTAGAAATAAATTTAGCTATAAATATTTAAATCTCTTGTGTAATAGAAAGGAAAAGGAAGGTAACTATAAAAACAAGTAGGTAATGTATAGTACACGTAGAGCCCAGGAATTAAGTTGAAACGTCGAAGAAGATAAGTATAATTAATCTGGTTTCCACAATTTTGTCAGAGCAAATTGTATTGCGTGAATCCAGCGATTGAAGCAGACACGGCGCTTATTAAACGAGTGGTTCACTGACGTCTGTTGCAAGGATATGAAACGCAGGTTGCAAAATTTAGTACCATTAACATAAATGGTGAACTTTTCTAGTATTCTCCATTTAATGGAGTTATTCAACAAGTGCTGCTCTGCTTGCGCCAAATATGAACTCAAGTGTGGTTAGTACGCTCCTCTGTGTATTTGCGATGTGTACATGTAAAGTATACACTCCTCTATGTCATTTACCAAGAAATTATCGAGAAAAATGCGATCTCGTCGCTTTCACGATCAGAAGTAAATTCATGTGGAATATTCAGCTGTATTTACTCTGCTCTAAGATTTATCCATCATATAGAATTTCTGAGCGATATATTCAGGCAGTGAAATAAAAATTGATATCTTTCTCTAATTGCTCACTATTTGCGCTCTCATATTTCAAAAAGCATCGAAATGTTACTCTTCACTTCCTATTACTGCTCTTTTTTTCTCTTTCTCCTTTGACCTGAGCCCCGCTCATTCACGTCATTTCTGATTAGTGAGCCATTGTTCACCCCTTTCTTACAGTTACTCGAAGCTGAGTGGACGCACTTTATTCTTCGCTGTATCCGTTAGTTTGCATATCGATCTATTGGTTTCTCCCACAAATATCAACAGAGATATTTATTTCTCCGTTGTTACGAGCTACCTATATTATGTAGATCTTTTAGTGAAATCGTCGAAACCTCAGCTGGTCTTAAATCTGAGTAGAAAATGTAATGTTTGTGAGATCCCCTCTCGTCTATGCTATCTCTTTCTCAATTCGTCCTATCACGTATAAGATCCAGCACGCATCTAGCCCTGATTTCTATCCCTTGAGATAAATTTTAACCGACACTGTCATTGACGTTATTTTTGTGTCATAAAACGGTCTTAGCGCTGAATACTTCCAATTAATATATGTATTCTAATACGCTCGCACTTCAAACTCGATATTCGAGATACATTTGTTTATATATATATATATATATACATCAACTAAAAATCGATCGACATATATATATAAATATATATATATTTATATAAATATATATATATATATATATATATATATATATTTAAATTTATTTATTAGAATAATGGATTAAAGTTTAAGAAAAAATCGTTGCTTTCAACCTTGACGGGATCTTCTGAAACTAAAAAAAAAGCAATCTGTGAACGCAGAAGTAAATATTTCAAAAAACGTTGCAACCGAAGGAAGACAGGCAGACGATACTTTGGTTCGTGGGAACGTTCCCTGGCAAAGAACGAAAAAAAAAACGAATATAATACGTCATTATTTGGTGCGATGATAACAATTACACGCAAAGACAAAACCACGTTCATGGTATAAATGAAGTCGTAGACTAATATTCATTAGGTGGATCATGGAGACGTTCTCTGGATATGAACGTAAAAAACGAAAATAACACGTTATTATGTGGAGCAATGAGAATAATTACGCGCAAAGACAAAACCACGTAAATGGTATAACTGAAGTCGTACACTAAAATTATATGTAGGAACCGGATGATTCTCGGCTTCAGAGTTAAGAATCAAGTAAATAAAATACAGAGGTAATTCAAATTAAATATATACATACACGCAGCGATATTCGTACATACACAAACATTCGCAAACAGACTCGCCATGCGTATGCAACTACAAGCACGTATAACAAAAAAAAAAAAAAAACCAAAACACGCACGCACATACAGAACCCACGCACACACACGAACGTAAACACCAAATACACATAAAAATATATATAAAAACATATATATACATGTGTGTGTGTATGTGTGTGGGTCTATACATAATTAAATAAACGTATATAAATATACACACATAAATACGTATATGACGCGCGCACACACATACCCACATGTAAATACACATATGTTCGCGGACGTTCGTCAACCAAAACACAAAGTACACATATACACACACCCGACATACGTACAAACCCGCATACTCACACAGACGCAAAACTCACGTATAACCAAATGCATATGTACCAGTATATATAATATATACGCCATAACATATACAAGAAAATATACGTACGAGAAAGTATACGTACCTTCACAAAACATACGGGTAATATATACTTACCTATACGAAAAAGTAATGGTATACCATAACATATACTTAGCTACCACATCAAGACGTAAAATATGCGCGTAAAGTTCGTTCTATCCGTTAGGGTATAATATGGGGCTGTAATGCAGGAAACTTTTGTCCAATTTATGTTTACAAGCCGAAATTGCTTCAGATTTTTGTTTAAGATGTGGTCTTTGACGTAGAGTATTTCATGTGGTCAGCGGCGCAGAGATCTCATCGTATTTTATTTCCGTTATACCATCTAGCCCTAGCTAGGATCTCCCAGTGTAACTTATATTGGGTGTGGTTTTCTTTTAGACACCAGATATAAGCTGAAGGTGACGTCATATTCCTTCTTAAAGTCTTAAGAAAAGAATGGGTATGCATGTAAATACGTTGCTTTAATCTATTGGCGGTTAACCCTATGTAGGCCCTACGGGATGTGGGTGTTTCGACCTTACATTTGTAGACAATTTTACTACAGAGTCATTTCCCGGATAGTGGGCAGTTAACCCGGTTCCTACAATTACAGTTAGTACTAGCTACAGGGTTGCACGTGTTCCTACGGCTAGGTAATTTAGTTAAATTTGAGGCAGTGATGTTATGTGCAAGGTTAGGAGTGGTAGTATAAGACATTTTAATGGTATTTCTATAAAACATTTTACTATATTTATGTGGTGGGGGGAAATGCTTCATAATAAGGGAGGGTATAGGCGTTGCGTTGGTTCTGTATGCGCGTGTGTGTTTTTTTGTGTAGGTGCTTGTATTTGCATACCCATGGCGAGTGTTTTCGCGTATGTTTGTGTATGTACGTATATGGCTGCGTGTATGTATATATTTAATTTCAATTACCTCTGTATTTTATTTAGTTTATTCTCTAACTCTGGAGCTGAGAATCCTTCGGTTTCCTAAATAGAATTTTCGACTACGACTTCAGTTATACCATTTACGTGGTTTTGAGTTTGCGTGTAATTGTTCTCTTTGGTCCACATAATAACGTATTATCTTCGTTTTTTTTTTCGTTCATTGCCAGAGAACGTTTCCATGAACCACGTAATATAATATTAGTCTACGACTTCATTTATACCATAAACGTGGTTTTGTCTTTGCGAGTAATTGTTTTTAACGCACCAAATAGTGACGTATTATCTTCGTTTTTGTTCCGTTCTTTGCCAGAACGTTTCCACGAACCACAGTATTGTCTTCCTGTCTTCCTTCGGTTGCAACGATTTTTGAAATATTTACTTCTGCGTTCACAGATGGACTTTTTTAGTTTCAGAAGATCCTGTTAAGGGTGAAAGTAGCGATTATTTGCTTAAACTTTAATCTGTTATTTTAATAAATATTTGCTCTACGATTCTTATATATCTGATATATATTTATCCTTATCGAGCCCTCTTTGGATTTTAGTCTTCAAATTTATTATTATTACTATATATATATATATATATATATATATATATATATATATATATATATATATATATATATATATATATAATAAACATATGAAACAATCACAGAGGATAATTTGTAAAGAGTGTAAGCACACATAGCTAGGTAGGTAACTATTTAAGTTTTAACAAGATCTTCAAATATAGATACATTTAAATATGATTAATCACCTTTCTGTAAATTTCATTACATATTTCACAATCAATCGGTAAATCACAGCAGTCAAATCCCGAACTATTCATTGGCGTATTTGTGCATATTTTACAGAGGTTATGGCGCATGTTTCTCAGACATGACATCCTTAATTTAATTTTCGTTATATATACGGCTCCTTAATTGTCGAGTTTACTCAGTTGAAAGGACTTGGCTGCTATTTTTAGCTGTGGATAATCCTATTCATGCCACTGGAATGACGCTGGTAAGATGTGTGTATTTTAAATAAAAATTCAACACGTGCTTCTACTCATTTACAGATTTGCATTTGCTGTGTAAACACAGATAGTTAAATCTTCTCCTCTGTTGACGATCCAGGATTTGACTGCTGTGATTTACCGATTGAAGGTGAATAATATTCCTTTATTTAATGAAATATATACAAATGAGATTAATCATATTTAAAAGGTATCTATATTTGAAGTTCTCATTAAACATTAATTAGTTACCTACCTAGCTATGTGTGCTTACACTCTTTACAAATTATCCCCTGTGATTGTTTCATATGTTTATTTTATATATATATATATATATATATATGTCAATTGATTTCTAGTTGATATAAATGCTCGGATCTATTTAATGGAAACATTCAGCATATTCTACATAGGTTATGGCGCATGTTTCTCAGACATGACATCCTTAATTTAAATTTGGTTATATATATATGCATTTCCATATTCTATGATATCGGTCATGTACTTTAGAAAGGAATGAAGATACATAGGGTTTTTGGCATTCTTACATACATTATGAGTAGAATAATCATTTTCCAATTTTCAAGGTGTTTGAGTGGAAGAAATTTTTTTTAATATGCGGGATTTTTAAGATCAATTAGAATTTGAAACATTGTAGATATTAAGACTCAATATGAATTAAGTTTGTCTTTAAATAATGTTCTGCATTTTCTTTTCGGGTTGTTGGATAATATGTAGATATACATAAAACAATAAAATAATTAATAGCATAAACGCATTCCTTGTAACAGATAAAATATTATATGTTAATAAAATATTAAATGTTAATTGAGATATGATTTGCATTTCTCTCGACATTTACATGAAATGCGATATTTGATATGTTATCTTTTAAGCCGTTTTTAACGTTTTCCTAATTCATATCCGAAAATATTTTACAGCAATGAAAAGGTTTTTAACGTACCAAATTCCATACAAAATGTGAACGAATCGAGTTATTGAAATAGATAATTTAAAAAGAAGATTTAAATATTTCAAAATATACAACGATGCCGAAGTATTTTTTTTTATAACAAAATATAAATCTTTGACTATTTCAGCTAGTATGTTCACATTGCTAAAGACAGTTTTATAGTAAAACTTAGATTTTCTATGATTACCATTTCTTCAAAATCTTTCTAATCAGTGGAAGGACGAAAACGTATTAGGAGGAATGAAAAAAAAAAAAACTATTGCGGAGGTAGAAACAGGATTTGTCCACAATCTGGCATTGATCCAAAGCCGCTACAGCGTTTGGACGGAATTTGACTTGTTTAATGAAGGTGCAAACCTATTATTTTGACGCAATTCATCATTTCAACAGGAAAAGAAGATATTTTTTTCTTGCATTCAGATGACATTATCCGTGTATCTAAGTTTGCCTTTATGTGTTCCATTACAAACGTTAACAGGCTTTTATTATGTGTAATTCTCTGTTGAACTTACGCTCCTTTAAACACATATGAAGTTTTATTATTATTATTATTATTATTATTATTATTATTATCATTATTATTATTATTATTATTATTATTATTATTATTATTATTATTATTATTATTATTATTATTATTATTGTTATTATTATTATTATTATTATTATTATGTCGTTTTACTATCTGCTTATAGGAATCATTCTTCATTTTCCCAAAGTGAGATTTATCTGCGTAGATAAGTATTATCATTATTCATTAGTAACCTCTGTTCACGTTGGTTTTTCTCTTAGTTTGGCAGTGAGAGAACTTTCTCTGTGATTGATGATGCACCTCACACTGATCAAACATTTCACTATGGAGACACATCAATAGTGTACTCTATGCGAGAAATTGCAATCAGTTTTCTATTCTTCCTTATTTCACTCACGTTTACCAAGCCGTTTATTTCAGAAGTCTAAGTGTAATTAGTAAGAATCCATTTCATATGGTTTGCTTATCCGTACTTCACTAGAATTCTTTTAATTTCACCAATGAAGTTTCCTTTGATTCAATCATGTATGATGGGTATGGCATTGAGAACTCACATGTGAGATTATGTGTGTATTTTGTGTGTATGGGCCGTACGCGTGTATGTGTATGTGTGTGACTGTGTGTGTGCGTGTGTGTGTGCGTGTGTGTGTGTGTGTGTGTGTGAGATAGGGAGAAAGGGAGAGCGAGAGAGAGAGAGTTTGTGTGTTTTTACTGTGTGTTTCTGCTCTGATATTAGTATTGGGTTTCTAGATTTGTTTGTATATAAATGAAAACAGACATATTTATGTGGAGATTCCACACGAGAGGGAATCATATAAGCATGAATAGTTGTATATTTGCATCAGGTGCAGATCCACATAGATATGATTCTCTTCACTTTGCATGTTACATGAGCAAATATTTCTAAACGTTACTACAGATTTGATGAATTAAATATTTAGAAGTTAGGTTTGCATTACTGTTTCAACTAGCTAGCTAGATAGATAGATCAAAAGCTAGATAGATAGAATGATAGATAGATGGGGAGAGAGAGATGGATGGATAGATAGATAGATAGATAGATAGATAGATAGATAGATAGATAGATAGACAGACAGACAGATGGACATATAAAATAAAGAAATATTATGATTTATATGAAGTACTTTCTTGTCGATCATGAGTTCCATATTTGAATTGAAAGGAAACTTGTGATGTATACTTGTTAGGGAAATCTTACAAGAAACACTGTATTTTTCCACAATGAAAGTTCTGAATATACCCAGAATATTCATGAAACATGTCATACATTTTTATTAACTTTTACTTTTACAGAATTCATGTCTCATCCGAAAATGAAAACTGCGGATATAATTTACTCAAATGATTTCACGTTACCTGCAAGACATGTATAATAACCTCCATGTATATATATATGTATATATATATATGTATATATATATGTATATGTTGTTGTCATGTTTCTGCAGAAACATGACAACAACATACATAGGCGAGACAGCTCGTAGTATAGGTGAAAGGATAGACCAACACTGGAGGGAAGTAAAAGGACGAAAAAAAAAGGTTCAGTACTATACGAACATGCCAGACAACAACACGACGGTAACATATACAACATAGAAATTATAATAATATCTAAACATAGAAATGACCCGGCAGATAGGTAAATCAGACAGGCCAGCGAAATAGAATTTAGAAGGCCAAGGCTAAACAGAAAAAAATGAATGGAATAACAACACCACCCAAACAAACAACACTGACATACACAAGCACAATAACAACAAACACATATAAACACACACTAATAAACTAAGATAGAATACAATAACCAATATACAGTAACCCAAACACGAACACACCTCAAACAAAACACTATACACACACGCAAACGCATGCGCAGATAAGACAAAAAAATAAACAAATAAATAAATAAATAAAGATGGCGTAAATAAAGAGGGCGTAAGCATACAATACAACGGGAGGCAACATAATATCACCACTGACGATGTTGCAGATGTGCGACGAAAGAACTTTGTTAGACTATATATATGTGCTTGTGTCTATATTGTATCTGTAATTTTGACCGCTGGTCAGTCAATGGTAACATTGAGGACCGAATCAATTAAATTAACCGATATAAAAGACACAGAAGCGAAAACCAACCAAACAGTGAGTGTGTTCTGTTATTAATTCTGGCAATATTATTACAAAAATATGACCCTCCCCAAGTATAACAATATATATATATATATATATGCAGAACCCCTACTATATATATATATATATATATATATATATATATATATATATATATATATATATATATATATATATATATATATATATATATATATGCACACACATATATTTACTTTCAGATATGTAATGAGAGAAAGATAGGCTTACACGCATGCACACAGACGTACATACATAAGTACATAGAAAAGCGTACATACATAAATACATATATTGAATGCATACATATACACATACATACATTCATATCGTTAGGAGTGAGCAGTTGCCCATACATTGTAGGAGACTATCCATTAAATTGCAGATAATTACTTCCTTCAATAGCAATACCACAACTACCAATTCTGTTGAATAACTGGATAATCTTCTGATGATATACTTTGAATATGCCTTATATTTGAAGTCCTAGAGATATCTGTTTAAATATTGTATTCTTTGAACATAGATTTGCTACAAACAATATGACTGGACACAGCAACACACAAAAAAAGGCTGAATAGAAGAAATACAACACCGAGAAATGTAAAAATATTTTTTTAGCTGTAGATATAGAAATCACATTAATCTTGGAACTACGAATTAAATAATGAATCATATACTTGTATTAGAAAGGACACATGATCCCTCTCTATAAATAATTGCTTCTACTTTTGGCACAATGCAAGCAATTATTCCAGTGTATTACAGGTACTTTATTTTATCGACCCCGTAACTAGGAATGGCAAAATTAACCCTCTGTATAAATAATGAACATATACTGGAATGAACTTTTAAAAAAACTAAATTATTTCACAACCAATCTGTTACAAAAACAAGCAGCATTTGTCGTGCGTAAAAATACTATTACGGTTATTCAAAACAATATGGAAATCGAGAAGCTCTAACAAATAACAACACTAAGGAATCAGTTGCCTAGATCGGACATGGAAGCAGTAAATGCCGTAACAGACAGCCCTGCTGCTAGTCGTTTCAGTAGCCATCGACAGCAATCAGCAACAAAACACAGTCTCTGAAAACGGCCCTGCCAGCGACAATTTTAAGTCTACGATTAGCTGTGAAATTTGTGTATCAAATTTTCTGTCCGAAATAGGCATACAATGACAATATTAAAGAAGAAATCAAATAATGAAATTTTACATGAAAGCCACGAAATAGTAGGTAACTATTTACGACAAATAACCCTTGTATTTTGTCAAGTTAACGCCTGTCAATGCCGTTGAAGTAACAATATAACCGGGATCACTTAGATATTCATAACATCATCAATGATGAGCAAGAAGCTGAAGAGAAAGCATTTAGTGTGGGGGATGTACAACTCCTAAGTAACATAACTGCGCTATCAGCTTTATGGGGATATAGGCGGAATTTATTTACAGTATGGCTGGATTACAGGAACGCATATAATTCTGTCCTCCTTTTTGGATGCTACAGGCCCTTCGACTTGCTAAATTTCCAGACACCATTAAGAGAGCCAATGAAAACATGTTCTTCCTGGGCCACTATCCAGAAGTTAAATAAAGAAGAGGAAGATTAAATTGTCAATAAATTATTATAACTCATGGATATATTTCAAGGAGACCATCTCTCACTGTTAATATTTATACTGCCGTTAAAACTCTCGTCCGTTCTGCTGATTCACAGGAAAACAATAATATAATCTTCACCCCTAACTTCTACTTTGATGATCTGAAACTTTATACTAAGAAAATAAATGGGAAGCTGAAAAACATTGACCTGTTTAAGATTTCCTTGAAATATATAGGATTGAAGTTTTGAGGTGATAAATGACCCTATATGATTATAAAGCGTAAAGGAAGCCAATCTAACAACATTTCTATCAATGTCATCTTTTTCACCGGTATCTGACGAAAACTGCTACAGATACTTAGGGATGCGTATTTCCGGTCGAGCTAGAGTAGAATAAGGTGTATCCTAAATGTGGTTCCACTAGCTGGTCATTCTCAGGTAACCTGATTCAGAGAGAGTAACAATGTCGCCTACATATCGATGTAACTGTTTATACATGAAAGTATTTCAACCTTATGGATCATTTGAGCATCGTAAATCCAATATCATTCATGCGTTCTAAGCTATCATTGAATATGTTGTATTCTCTCCATGGATTTCATTAGTACGGCATTAATTTCAAGTAGTTTGCATGTATAGATGAAGAGCTGCCGGCCAAAGGCTACCAGCCAGATTAGATATAGGCAGGATTTAAAATCCATTGACATTATATGAAAATAATAGAGCGGTATCTAATAAAGACAAAACTCAAGATTAAAGGAAACAAGAAATAAAAAAAAATAAAAAAATAAAGGAGAAAACAAAGAATTATCAGGTAACAAAAAAGGGAGTAGGTGAGGGGCAGACACTACACACTAGATGAGTGGTAACTCAGCCACAACCATAAAACAAAACAGCAAAACTGTTACCGCGGAGAATGGAGAGAGACAACCGACTGCCTATATTATGCGGTCTTTCCGAATTTACAATCCGAGGTTGTGACCTGTTTTACTGGATTATGCGTAATCAGTATTACTCGAAGGTGACCTGACTTACATACAGCTATATATATATATGTGCGCGGGTGTGTGTGTGTATGTGTGTGTATGTGTGTATGTGTGCGTGTGCGTGTGCATTTGTGCGTGTGTGTGTGTGTGCGCGCGTGTGCGTGTGTGTGTGTGTGTGTGTGTACTATAAGAAAAAAGGAATAGAGAGTCAGTGTGGCATCGTAACATATTAAATAACATTTATTGATCGAACCTGACTCTGGAATCGAAAGATCGTCAGATATTGAAACATATATAATATATTACTAAATAGGTCATGATGTTACACTGACTATCTGTTCCTTTATTCTTATAGTATTATACTTTGCTCTGCACGAGCATCGAGTTCTCACCCGGCATACCGCCTACGGACGCAATTTTTCTCGCACACATACACCAATATATATATATATATATATATATATATATATATATATATATATATATATATATATATATTATATATATATATATATCTATATATATATACATTATGTATATATATGTATGTATATATATATATATATGTATGTATATACATATATATGTATATATATATATGTTAATATATATATATATATATATATATATGTATATATATTATAAAAAATAAACAAAGAAGCCTTCAATACATCAAAAGTCTTTATGAGCTGACAGTGTTTCGTCCCATTAATAGGGACTCATCAGAGAAAGTAAAGAGACAAGAAACATTAACGGCCAGAACAAGCCATAACTCAGAAGAACAGGGAATTTATATCTATGAAAACTTAGGAAAGACAACATGGAAAGATATGCTAAAGCTAAAAGTGTGCATTTGCAAATATAGACTATAGGGCTAGAGAGCGAGTAATATATCAAACCCACGTTGAAAGTACAGTATAAGACAAACACATGAAACACAACATGGTAATACAATGTGAGAATTATAAGAATTAAAATATGATATAGAAGACAATATAATAGATAATAAGAAATAAAAAGCTTAATATATGTATATATATATATCCATATATATACACATTTACACAAACACATACTAACACTTATTTAAATATTTAAATATAAATATACTCTTTATAATATAATAATCATTATAATAGAATAAACACCCTGACGGTGTGCATAAACAATACCAAAAACAATGGAATAATATACTGACATTAAAAAATATATAAAACTACATCATACGTATCATATACCATAAACGTGGTTTTGTCTTTGCGCGTAATTGTTTTTCACCGCCCCTATTAATGACGTATAATTCGTTTTTTCCCGTTCTTTGCCAGCGAACGTTACCACGAACCAAAGTACCGTCTTCCTGTCTTCCTCCGGTTGCAACGTTTTTTGAAATATCCAGTTCTGCGTTTACAGATTGACTTTGTTAGTTTCAGAAGATCCCGTTAAGGGTGAAAGCAGCGATTCTTTGCTTAAACTTTAATCTGTTATTTTAATAAATATATGTATATATATATATATATATATATTTCGTTTCTGAATTTGTTTAGCAAGATTCTTTATCTGAAATCGTGTGTTGAAACCGATATTGTTATACTTTGGGGGGGTCATGTTGCCGATAAGAAACACTCGCACCAGTTGCTTTCACTTCAATTTATTATATATTTATAAATTTATAAATTTACAAATCTACAAACTTATAAATTTCTGGTTGGTTGGTTGGTTCCACAACCAGATAGTTGTTTATATATAGTCATAATCCTTTCGTCACACACTCTGTGACCTCTTCAGTGACTGGGGATTCCTTTCTTTGTTTCTGTGTCTTTCCTTTCTTCTATCCTACGCCATTTTGTTTCTGTGTGTGTGTTGTGTGCTCAGTTTGCGCATGCGCCACATCCGGGTGTCTGTGTGTGTTTGTGTTCATTTATCTATTTGTTTATTTATTTATTTATTGTTGGTTGGTTGTTTGTTCTATGTGTGTGTGTGTTTTCATTTTGTCCTGTGTGTGTTTTCATTTTGTCCTTAATTGTAAGTTGTTTGTTCTATGTGTGTGTGTGTTTTCATTTTGTCCTTAATTGTAAGTTGTGATGTTGCTGTTCCACTCATATTTTCTATTTAATTTTGGTTGTAATTCTTTTATGCTTACTGCCTCTGTAATTTGCCTAAACATTGCATCCTTTCTGTGTGTGGATTCTATTTTTATTTCTATGTTCTCTAATCTACCCCTGTGTTCTATCTTAGCATGTTGGTAGAGCACAGATGATTCTTTATTATCTTGAAGGTCTCGCCAGTGTTCGTTTATTTGTTCCCCTATACTACGAGTTGTTTCTACATTGTCCTTCAGTACATCTTATGCTATACACTACATTTCTAGTTTTACAGTTAATATGGGGGCTTATTTTACAGGTTATACATTTCTTATCTATACATGAGGGTCTGTGGAACGGGTATGTCTTGCTAATAAGTGTTTTTACGGAGGTACCTGGTCTTTCTACTATCTTAATATTGAGTTTATGTTTATTTAGGGCCCTTCTAAATTTGTAGGCTAGTTCGCCTCTAGTTTGTAGATTTGTAAATTTATAAATTTATAAATATATAATAAATTGAAGTGAAAGCAACTGGTGCGTGTGTTTCTTATTGGCAACATGAACCTCCCAAAGTATAACAATATATATATATATATATATATATATATAATGTATATACATCGTTAATTTATTAACCTGCCATAGAACCTCATTGGCATACGGTTCGATAATACATGTGTCCCTATATGTATTTTGCATGTAGGGATACATACCTTATTATTATTAATCTACCCTGGTCGCGATAACATTTTGGTCGTTTTAACTGCTGCTATTCTTAGTGGCAGTAGATTGATCTTTCCACCTCTGTCTTCTATCTTTACACACGGCACTAGACAGAATTGGTTCTTCATCATACACTCTCATCTCTGGAACAATTTTGAATGGCGCCAGATCGTGATTTGAACTCGGGAATTTTATATTCCCCGAGCGAACAGAACCTTCTGACGAAAGTCTTCCTTTAAAATGGATTTCCGTATGGATTATCCCTTTATTTCGAGACTTGAAACCGTACGGTAAGGGTAATTATAGCAGGTACAGTGAACTTTTTAAAATGTATATTAAAACTTTTTCTTATTTGCTAAACCTTCATTATATATATATATATATATATATATATATATATATATATATATATAGGAACCAGTAAGACCCCGACGGCTGAGCTCAAGCCGTTTCGAATTAGCCGTCGAAACGGCTTGAGCTCAGCCGTCGGGGTTTTACTGGTTCCTATTACCCACTCTACTACCCCAAGTATTGAGTACTTTGGTGCGTTATGGTCCACCTGGTTCCTTACCACATTTCCTTCGTTATATATATATATATATATGTGTGTGTGTGTATGTGTGTGTGTGTGTGTATTTGTGTCTAATTTTGTGTAGGCAATTGCGTACACCATTGCTCTCTCCCTAGTACTGGACATGATGAATATATGTACAAATAACTAAACGAGGAGTTGAAGCATTATGCTTTGCCTGTTGTTATCTGAATATGGAAAGGCTATGGATTATCCGCCTATACAAACATGCAAATCTAAACAACCATGTGCATAGAGGTATATATGTGCACGTATAGATTGAAAGACAGACCGAATGAACGAGAGAAATAATAAGAGTGAGAGCGAGATTGATAGAGAGAGAATGATGGAGGATAATCTGATTTGAATATACTTTATGAAAGCACGCACACACAGCTATCATACATACACACATCTACATGTACACCCATGTACGCATACATAATCACATACATATATAAATATATGTATGTGTTTGTGTTTGTATGTGTATGTGTGTAATACAGATATTATCTCATCAAGCTACTGATGTTACTGCCACGAAATACGCCTATAAAATATATATCAACGTAGTGATTGTAAAGACACTGATATATTCAGCAATGTGTAGAAATAGCATATATAGCAAACTGCTTCAATCGATAAGAAAGGCCGAGTTTTGCTCATTTCTTAATGATCCACCAATACAAATTACGAAATCAGCTGGCTGTCAGGCATTTATTTCCTCCTGCAAATTATAGTGTTTGCAATTAGTAAAGCTGAAAATGCGCTGGAGTTACAAGCAAAACAAAGCAAACTAAAATGTATCTAATATATGCTTTACGTCCATTTCAATCTTTCGTTGATTCATATTTTTTTGTTTATTTTTTATTTTCATTTTCATTTTCCGTATAACAAAGTATGTGCGCATCCGGCTTTGTTTGTATTTTTGTTTATTTGCGTGCAATAGCGCGTTTGAATTAGTGTGTTTGAATGCATGTGTGTGTCAGCAATGATTGCAAACAAATACTGTTTTATATATTTAGACACACAAGATTTAATGTACACATACATACAGATTCACACAGAGACTCAGAGACACACACACTCCCACACACATTATCACACACACGAAATGGTAAACTAACTTGAACCAGTCCATGTAGTGGTGTTGGTGACTGTTATTTTCGCACAGATGTTCGACTGATGTGTGCTTTCCTTTGAAATCAATATACTATATTTATTTTAATTCATGCTCTTTTTTAACGTTTTACAAATATACTTATTTTTATTTCGTTATTTTGTTTCAAGGGATGAAATATGTGGCTAAATCTATGTTCTTATCTCTAAAACAATGTTGCAACTAATGATAACGACGGAAGTATAGTATTAGATGTGTATTTATTCTATAAATTATGCGTCGTATACAAACGGTAGTAATTTGAGTGACGAACTACCACACACAATCCTTTTAGAAATAACACATCTTAAATATGTCAAAGTGATCGAAATTTAGTTGTTTAATATAGTCGCATTTACGCTGGCTCCCTTTATATATTCCAACTTATTATTTCTTGAGAACCTGAAAATGAGTAATTGACGTAACTATGAAGGATCGGACAAATTGAGAATATTTTATGACAATATATATATCAACGTTTAAATTGTTCTGAATGCAATATTCAAATCAGCATTCACAAATTCTCAGGTTCAAAGATCACTGACACAAATACTACAACGGAGAATCATGTTAAACAGATAAATTCCCTTAAACTTGTTCACGAATCCACCGGCACATTAAAATATTCAACACTATTAGGCTCAATATCAATATAGATTCTGAATACAGAAAATATCTTCAATTTTTACTGACGTGGTATATGAAAGTTGGTTGGTGTTTATAAGTTATTATTTAAATGATTTAAAGGGCGGTGGATTGGCAGTATCTGTAGAGGGTCGGACACCATGCTTTCCAGCATAGTTACGTCTCTTTACGATCTGAGTTCAAATCCCGCCGAGGTTGACTTTGCCTCTCATCCTTACGGGGTCGATAAAATAAAGTACCAGTAATGCACTGGGTAATTGCTGGCCTTGTGCCTAAAGTAGAGACAATTATTTCAATGATTTAAATGAAGTTAAATGGATGCAAAATAAGGACAGCTGGAGATCTTTAATCGATGAAACACTAAAGCTCATTAAACAAGGTTACCCCTATTACTTATTCATATGTATTTCACCTACATATGCAAGTAATCGATGCATGTAGGTTGTGTTGTTACTTCTATTGTTGTTTAACCACAGATCAGTTACGATTAAGCATGTATAAGTCATTCATAGAGTAATTATGTCCACTTTTTCTTAACAGCAGCTATATTGCCGAATATATTTATGTTTAAAGTGTTAGGTTTGTTTTTAGTTAGCTGTTTCTGATATTTTTAGCAGATATATCGACCGTGTAGATGATTTATCATTGTCTGGATAGGTAATTGCAATAATAGACCAGTTGTTTAAATCATATTGTCGTGTTTGGCTGGATGTTAGCGATATATCGTTTAGTGATGTAACGGCTAACAACAGAGAAATGTAATGTTGTGAGGTTAAGCATTGGATGTAGTCCTAAGAATGTATCTTATATAATTTAAAAATAACTTATTTAGTATTGAAAACCTGTTGCAAGAAATATAAGTTTAGTAAATAGATCACCTGACAACAAAATTATCACCTCAGAATAAGAAAAACGTAAGCGTCTACCATAGTATTAACGGAGTTTCTTAGTTGCTCATTCTCTCTCTGAGTGACAGAAAAATCTTGTAAAAATAAACAGATTAGGATTCCGAGCATTTGATCACAAGTCTTCTGGGCACATCCCGTATTATCTTGTAATATATCTGTAGGAAAATCCCGACGGCATGTCAGGGGAAAAAATATTCAGCTCTAATGTAAGATTCACCCGGAAAAACTCACCGAAATAACAAGCAAATAAACACCTGGTTTGTTGCAGCGGATGAATAGGCATTACATTTGAGCATGTAAATATACCAGTATGCATAAATAGCAACGTATACCATCTCTAGAGAAAGGCTATATGCCGGAACAACGTAGAACGCTCACAGACACGGAGAACACCAGAATGGAAAAAGCGACACCGTGTGGCATCGTCAATACGTAGGCAAAGATTGGGTGATGAAGTAGAATGAAAGGTTCCCGAGCGATATATGTAAACTTTACCTGCATTTTAATAATTATTGATACTCGATGAGGAATCATTTCAATAGAATGTCCATTAGAATATAATAATACATGGTAGGAAGTAAATAATGAAAAATGTGGCCATCAATATTGATCAGTGCAATAATTAGTATAGAAGTGCAATTATTGAATATCTCACATTTCTGAAAATGTGGTAATATGCATTTCAATACAGCTATGATAATTAACTCATATGTGTTCCAACATCATCATGTCGGATGAATGAGCTTTAATTATAGTTCTTATCACTATCATTTCAGGTGAGTCACACATAATTAATACTTGATCTAACATCTTTGTCATCGACTATAATTTAACGTCATTGTATTGAAAATGGAAGCGGATTTAAACAATTGATATATATATATTTTTCCAGCAAGAACATTCTTATGATTAGACACGTGGCAATTTAATGTCATGGAGTGCTTCTTCAGCTAACTCACGTCAGTTTACATACACTATTGCCTCCCTTCCATGTAATACTAATTTAGTGGTACAATCAAATCAGGTACACAATTCACTATACAAGAAACGAATATACGATATTTGCAAGACAAAGTATTGTGAACACCATTGCATTATCATATGTAAGGGCGGAGGATTGGCAGAATCAGTAGACGGTCGGACGCCATGCATTGCAGTATAGAGTTACGGTCCTTTATGATCTGAGTTCAAATACCGCCGAGGCTAACTATGCCTTTCATCCTTACGGGGTCGATAAAATAGAGTGCCAGTTAGGCACTGGGGTCGATTTAATCGACTTACCCCTTCCCTAATATTGCTGGTTTTGTGCCTATAATAGAAATCATTATCATATGTGTGTTTGTCATTTACGTGTCTCAATATTTCAATACACTACTGTTTGCATGGAGAAATTCTTTTGGTGAATTAAATAAATAGACTGATGTACAAAAGTGGGATAGAGAGGGGTGGGCGGAGAGAATGAGAGAGAGTAAAACATGATGAAACATTTCATTTTGTAATTCCAAATATCTTGTTGAAATGAGGATGCATTCATGTTGCCCACTACATATAAATGAAATTATATCTCCAGAAAGAAGCCCACAATACCAAAATAATACTGGAAGGAAAGTTAACAATTGTAAATATAAAGAGAACTGTACGAACTTGTAAGAACGGTTTTCATCATATCGCTGTACAGATATTAGTTCAACGAAAAAAATGGTCAACAAATATATCGAATCGATATCAAATAATTACAAACATATATATACAGCCTCAAAACATTACACATATTCCTGAACAACCCTATTTTGATGGATATTTGAACAAGCAGGAGTAGTAGGCGGTGAATTGGTTTATTGGTTAGAGTGTCGAATAGAGTGGTTTGCAGTATTATTTCAGGCTCTATTCTAGCTCGCTTCAGATCCTTCGTAGGTCAGCTTTGATTTGAACCATTCGAGATCGATAAATCAATTACCAGTCTAGTAATAATTGTGAAGCTATATATTTACTTTATTATATTTGCACATGGTACATGTTAACTCAGAGGATCATCAGACAAGGTATTGAGTAATCATTATCAAGTCCCTCAACACTGATATACATCTATATATAGGATGCTCACATAAAATATCACATATCCTTTCCGCTTGCAAGAAAACAGGCCCATGCACAAAATGCATCACTATCTGATATCCACCGGAATTGGTCTCAAGTTTACACACACAACTCAATGCGCCCAAACATGATTACATAAATAAGCTATATTTATAATGTATACAAAATAACTCATAGAAGTTTCACGGAGCACGTTTCACTACACCGATATTAATAATATACATAGAAATTGACACACATATATGTACTAAAATACACCATATGATATAATTATTTAAGAAAACTCTACACCATAATTAAAATACACATTTATTACATTTATGCTTATAATTGTATATATGGAATCACAAACACAATACACACAATACAGAAACTTTAAGAAATGCAATTATAATTAGGGTAACAAAGAAATAAACACACACAGATATGATCCTCTGAATAACAAAAAAAACGAAATACTTATTATTAATGTATTATTTCATTACCGAATAACGTGTAAATAAGTTCGGCCATCATGATATTGCCTGAACGATAAGCCATACTACCTGAATATATGAAACAAGTCTAGCAGTCTAGCATAGTCTTTCAGAACTATGTTGGAGTTGTTTCAACCGTGTTGAGATTTTATTTATACCATATATATATATATATATATATATACAGTATATATATATATATATATATATATATATATATATATATATATATATATATATATATATATATATATATATATATATATATATATATATAACATTTCAAGTTATCAATAATGTAGTGATAATATATCGTCACATTAGAGATGAACAGCGTACGTGTTGGTTTTCTCAACGAGTATAAATTATATTCCGGAGAAAATGTAAAAAAGATGAATATAAAATGAAAGTGCTTTTATAAAGGAATCTATTAGGTATTGACATATGTTTCTGTAACAGACGGAATACCTATGTATCGCTGCTTGCATAATCATAAATTATTAGCACGTAATCGATAGTAAATTTATAATCCGTTGTCACTTCTTCAGAGATATTGGATACACTGAAAAAAATCAGAAATATCAAAGTATTTATATTAGTCCTAAGAAAGGAAGAGGAGAGGGGAAAGCATATGACAGATGGCAATTCAATTTGCTGGTAACCATGTGTATAGAAGGTTTTTAATGAGAATACAACGTGTATATGGCTTATTTTATCTAAATATGAATTTTTGGGGGTGCCGATTTTAATTTATATTTGACCAATTGAACAATGGACAGGACTGGTGGTTTGGTGTGGTAGTATTAATACAGTTATAAGCTGTCAAGTAAGGAAGAGAGATTTTACTAATCTCCTATACAGTTGAGCAACTAATTCAGTATACATCTCTAAAATGGAAAAGCACCATTTGGATATGTCGTTTAAAACATACCTATTCAGGCAAAAAAAGAATTTATTCTAGGAATGATACGAAGGACCAATGATTTTATTCGACGAATCAGATGGAAAACATTACATTTTGACAAAAGCCGTATAAACCATACACCCCATCTTAACAAGGATACATTTGGATTTAAATCTTATAAAAACCCACCCTCAAACCAACTTTTGGATGCATTTGAACAGGACCTAATGGATACGATCATGGGGATCAAATGTACAAAACGGAAAAACAATAAACTAGATAATGACATCACGGCACTGCTCAATAATCTAAAAAAAACGCCAATGGAGACAAAATATCAAACGTGTATACCATGGATGTGGACACTTACAATAGCTTCATCCGTAAGGGATTGCATAAAAAATACAAGAAAACAAATGAAGCTACACTTAGAAATATCAACAACTCGGCATGTGAAATTGTTAAAAAACTTTGTATTGACGACAGAACGGAACCTTTAACACCAACTACACCGTCCTTCAACCTGAAGGACCGTAAGGTAAACTTTGATACTGACCCTAAAATTAGACTTATATGCCCCTCTAAAAGTGATACAGGCAAAATTAGCAAATGCATATTAGACAGAATTATCCCCCAGGTTAAGGCTAAAGTAGATATTAAACTATGGGGTAACATTACTGATAAGAAAAAAAATCAAAATTTATTCAGTTCGAGATTGATAAGTATTATTCCTCAATCTCACCTGATACTCTGCATGAAGCTCTTTCGTTTGCTAAGGTTAACTCCGACCTTACAGATGATGAAATTAGTATTATCATAGAAGCGAGGAAAACTATTGTTAGATTTGACGATAGCTACTGGGTTCGCAGGGATAGACCTTCTAATGTTGATATAACTATGGGTTCCAACGATTCGGCGGAAGTAACTGATCTTGTGGGAATTTATATCGCCCACACTCTCCAAGGACAAGTTTAGGATCTGCACGGTGGACTCTACCGTGATGATGCGCTCCTATTAGTTAAGCATATGAATAACCAGAATTTAGAAAGGATGCGTAAAAATATTAGGAATCTTTTTTGAATTTAACCCCAAATAGGTTAATTTCCTCGATGTTACTTTGAATCTCAATACAGAAACGATTAAACCGTATCCACCCTCTATAATTAAATCCATCCCTAGAAATATTTCCCTTAGAATCTCCCGCCTGTCGTCCAACCAGCAAACCTTCAAAGAACATGCGGAATATTATGATGATGCACTTAGGAAGGCTGGACACCTAGATAATATAGAGTCGACGATCACCAAAACACCCAAAATAAATCTCATAGAGGTTGAAATAGCATAGAATCACCACCATACATACACTACCGCAATATACACTCTAATAGTCGCACACCACCAAACAGAAGGCGATGTAAAGAGTATATATGGTACAACTCGGTCTATAACAACTCTATTAAAACCAATCTACCCAATCTAACATTTTCCAGCATCACATAAATATAATAAAATCTTAAACCCTAACACTATTCGACTTTCATATTCAACCGCCCCTAATATTGAACAACATATAAAAAACTTTAACGCAAAACAATACACGTAAAACAATACACGTAAAACATCGGCTATAACATCACAAAACAACAAACAACATCCCGACATGCCTAAGCAACCGCATCAACCCATCCATGGTATTACAACTGCGCATAATTATAACTGTAACTGTGTCCAACCAGGAATGTGTCCGTTGAATAATCATTGTCTTGAACGCAACATCATATACAAATGTACTATCGAATCGGGTAGCCAGGAATGGTACTATGTGGGGTCTACTGCTACCTCCTTCATATCTCGCCTTTATAGACATCGCTACTCGATAAAACAGGAAAACCAGCGTTATGTAGCAACACTCGCAAACAAGGCTTGGCAGCTGCGCGAAAATAACCAACAATTTAACATAAAATGGGATAAAATAGCACGCCCCAGCGTATTTCCAAGGACAGAAATTAAGTAGATTGCGTAATATGGAAATGTTTTGTATTATGAAACCCAAAAATATTTTATTAAATAACAGAGTAGAGCGATCGTTATACTGTAACCATCGCTTGAAATCGACATTTTCATATTACAAACGCTACCAGGATTGAACGCCTGTCTCCATCCCCGGTTGAATGTCAAAATACATATCATTATCTCTATTATTTTTAATTCTATCAACACTTCTATTCTTTATCATTTAATATAGAATGCTATAGATAAAATAATATTTCTCAATTCAATTCCCTAAAGCATATACCAACGGTCTACCAGCATTGTTGTTATACAGTAGCAGTGAACATTTCTCTTCCTTACTTGACACCTTATATCTGTATTAATACTAACACATTAAGCCACCAGCCCTGTCCATTATTCAACTGGTCAAATATAAATTAAAATCGGCACTCCCCAAAATACTTATTTAGATAAAATAAGGCATATACACATTGTATTCTCATTAAACACCTTCTAAACACTTGTTTACCAGCAAATTGAATTGCCATCTGACATATACTTTCCCCTCTCCTCTTCCTTTCTGACGACTAATATAAATACTTTGATTTTTCTGATTTTTTCCAGTATATCCAATATCTCTGAAGAAGTGACAACTGATTATACATTTGCTATCGATTACGTGCTAATAATTTATGAGTACGCAAGCAGCGATACATAAGAATTCCCTCTGTTACAGAAACATATGTCAATAACTAATAAATTCCTTTGTAAAATCACTTTCATTTTATATTCATCTCTTTTACATTTTCTCCGGAATATAATTGATACTCGTTGAGCAAACCTACACGTACGCTGTTCATCTCTAACGTAACGATATATTATCACTACACTAATGATAACTTGAAATGTTATATATATATATATACATATACTGTATATATATATATATATATATATATATATATATATATATATATGGTATAAATAAAATCTCAACACGGTTGAAACAACTCCAACATAGTTCTGAAAGACTATGCTAGACTTGTTTCATATATTCAGGTAGTGTGGCTTATCGTTCAGGCAATATCATGCTGGCTGAACTTGTTTACACGTTATTCGGTAATGAAATAATACATTAATAATAAGTATTTCGGGTGTTTTGTTATTCAGAGGATCATATCTGTGAGTGTTTATTTCTTTTTTACCCTAATTATAATTTCATTTCTTAAAGTTTCTGTATTGTGCGTATTGTGTTTGTGATTCCATATATACAATTATAAGCATAAATGTAGTAAATGTGTATTTTAATTATGGTGTAGAGTTTTCTTAAATAATTATATCATCTGGTGTATTTTCGTACATATATGTGTGTCAATTTATATGTATATTATTAATATCGGTGTAGTGAAACGTGCTCCGTGAAAGTTCTATGAGTTATTTTGTATACATTTATAATATAACTTATTTATGTAATCATGATCTTAAGACTAATATAAATACTTTGATTTTTCTGATTGTTTCCAGAGTATCCAATATCGCTGAAGAAGTGACAACTGATTATACATTTGCTATCGATTACGTGCTAATAGTATATGATTACACAAGCAGCGATACAGAGATATTCCGTCTGTTACAGAAACATATGTCAATACCTAATAAATTCCTTTATAAAAGCACTTTCATTTTATATTCATCTTTCTATATATATATATATATATATATATATATATATAAGGGTTAAAATACATATATATATATATATATAATTGTATGTTTATATAGCGATTAAATACCAATGAAGGCTGGAAGATCACTGATGAAGCACTAAATTTATTCATATGTAACACAATTGCAACCACGCAGCACGCCATGTTTTCATATTTTTCTTATATATTTTCCTCCGCTGTAACCCGTCTGTTTTTTTCTTACTGCTTTCTACTTTTCTCTGTATCTCTCACTTCATTTGACCCCCTCTACCATAAACTCTCTGTTAGCCGCTTCCTCACACTTTCACTCACTCACCCTCCGCTACTCCCTCTCCTACTTCCTCCCGTTTGACCTGTGCGAGATTCTTTCCACACTCACACTTAGAACAGGTCGGATGGTCTTTATTCTCTCTCGTCTACGATTTCACAGAACTTACGTTCATCGATTTCAGGGACTTGACTCCTTCTTTCTCCCGTTTGACCTGTGCGAAATTATTTCCTTACTCACATTTCGACCAGGTTGGATGGTCTTTATTCTCTCTCGTCCACGATTTCACAGAACTTATGTTCATCGATTTCAGGGATTTGACTCCTTCTTCTCACTGTTCGTTGCACTACCTTCTTTGTTTGTTTCCTGTGTCGTTCGTTCCCACTATTCACATGTCCCAACGACTTTCTTTAGCCGTTGCTCGCACCAACCAGAGGTATATTGTCTTTAAAGCAATGACATACCAATGAAGGCTGCAAGATCACTGATGATGAACTAAATTTATTCATATCCAACCCATATGCAACCACGCAGCGCGCCATGTTTTCATATTGTTCATATATATATATATATATATATATATATATATATATAAATCCTCCGTATCTTGCCAGGTTTGGATTATCATCTCACAGGGTGTCCATAATCACATTCCTCACCAACCGAGCATAGTGGGGTTGCGAGTTTAGTCGCCGACAACCTAACCATGCATAGATTGTACTGGGTTACATGTTACGAGTAGCGCCGAATAGCTCGCTGGCAATTATATACATATGTATATAAATATATACATAAAATCATACATATATAAATAACATATATACACAAATGAGTCTACACGCGTGCGGTAAATGTGTGTGTATGTAATCATTTCTTTTTCAAGAAATGCACAGATTTTGGTTATTTGGGCAAAAATATGTTTTCATATAGCATTCATATTAGGATGAAACTCGACTTATTTTGACGAGGGAATAACGCATACCTTGAAAATCGTAACGGAAATAAACAACGAGATTGGTACAATCGGGAAGCGAAGATTCAGAATTTTAATAACATAGCTGTTGGAGAGAATGAAATTGCCATTATTATGAAGTAAATAATAAACACACGAAAAACATAAAAAGCATGCAAAGGAAGAAATACATAAACAAATAAACAGGGACCAAACAAATGGTTTGAAATATTTGAGTTATCCAAACATCAACAAAGTATTCTTAAATAGCGGAAAAACACCATTATTATAAATTTAATTCCCTGCAAGCTTCGAAATACGTTATAATACATTATATAATTAGAGGAATTAATTTAAGCTTGAGAATATGATAAACAACAAAATGCTATTCCTGAAATTATCAATGCATCAGGTTATATTTTCTAAGCAGGCATTTTTACAATTTGTTTTTAATCAAAATTATATATAATCAGAAGGCTGTTGGATTCTGGTGGAAGTTATTACAAGCAAATTAACAATGTTTGCAATTAAATCCACGGAATACAATTAGTAAGCCTATTCCATCACGTTATTAAAGAATGAAATTATTAGGCATAATTTATCACATTTATTCTATTCGAAAAACTCCTCTGAGAGAAGATATAAATGTGTGAATCGGCATATGTACGTTAGTTATTCTATGCATCTGTACATGGATATAATTATAGTAGAGATTATTTTTCTAAATATAATTAAATTAACAGGTGTTCATAATTGAATCTCTCTGGACGTACGTACACACGGTAGTGCACTTAAATACGCAGAAAAATACGTTGATACACACATACACGCACAAATGCACCTATGCGCAAGTCAACGGAAAAAAGTATATGGTAAACAAGTGGTGAGAATGTTACGTACCACGGGAATTGCCAGACAAAGCCTCTCGATATAACACACGAAACTCAGTTGTTTCAAAACCAAATATATACATACATATATATATATATATATATATATATATATATATATATATATATATATATATATATATATATATATATATATATATATATATATATATATATTAAAATAACAGATTAAAGTTTAAGAAAAGAATCGCTGCTTTCACCCTTAACGGGATCTTCTGAATATAAAAAAGTTAATCTGTGAACGCAGAAGTAAATATTTCAAAAAATGTTGCAACCGAAGCAAGACAGGAAGACGATACTTCGGTTCGTGGAAACGTTCCCTGGCAAAGAACGGAAAATAAACAAAGACAATTTGGTGCAGTGAAAACAATTAAACGCGAAGACAAAACGACGTTTATTGTATAAATGAAGTTGTAGACTAACATTCTATTAGTCTTCAAATTTATTGTTATTAATGTATATATATAATATATAGAGATTCAAATTTATTATTATTAATGTATATATATATCGTAAACGGACGGTAGTCCGTTTAGTAATATTGTTGTGGTCGTGTTTTCGTTGGCAATCGTCTGTTTACGACAGTACAGCGCCGGTCTACTTTATTTAACTGAGATAAAATTTATATGAGCATGAACAGTAGATCATTACGCATGTTTTGGCTTAAAAATCTAGAAATTTGGTCCAGCCGGAAAAAGTTTATAATCAAAGTTTGCTGATAAATCTTGTGTTCAAGTGAGTGAGTAGTAAGCGTGACGCTAGGGGAGGTAATCCAGAAATAATGACGTTTGGAAAAGTTTAATTACTGCATGAAAGAAATGATTCAACAATTGAACTTGCCCAATCTTCACAACATTGAAAATTAGTCACAATTTGACAAATCTGACTTCAAACCAGATATGATTCATTTGAACAATGTTGGAAATCTTAAATTGACACAAATTTTTGCCAATGTTTTTGCCACCTGATCCTTGTTCTATGGCTGACTGACTAATTTTGTGACTTAATAAAATGTCATCATACTAGTAAAGCACAATGGTCATTTTTTAAATTTGAATTTTATTAAATAGTTGTTGCTTGCATTGCCTTAAAATAGTAACAAGAATGTACACATACTTATTAAAAATACATCATTATCAGTCAAATCAGTCAAATGTCACTAAAAGCCAGGTGGTCGATAACAACTTCTATAATATTAGTTACATGCTCACACATTGGATCACCTCTCATCAATGGCATTGGGTGTCTGAGATAATCGTGGATATAACTGATGAAGTCACAAATGAAGTGATGGTCTTCCAGTGTTAACAACTCCCTATATCCATTGATATATGTGATGGCTTCCGATTCATAGGTGCATTTATGAGGAATTCCATGCATCCGATTTTCAGTGATTCAATGGGCATTTTATCAGAGATGATAAGGTATTTGACCACGTTTTGCTTTGTAAGTAAATTGGAGAGAATCACTGCAGTCAAAGTAATTTCTTTGCATGGGTTTTTGTCCATTCTAAAAAGTTAAAATGATAAAGTATTACTACTATATAACTTACATCTATTGTTGTAACACCATTGAAATGCACAAGTTTCACCAATTCACTATTATGCACTAATCATCTCAAATGCATTCATGAATTACTAGCTTTGTCATTAAGCCAGTTGCCTCAACTAGATTGCAATTATACTCAAAAGAACTTTAAAATATCAATCACTTGTCAGTAATTCACTATGATCATTTAATTATTAGATAGTTGTGGCTTGCATTGCCTTAAAAAATAGTACACCAGATAGAAAAATGCGTACAGCAAAAAAAAAGTAATATTGTTGTAATATAAACCTTTAAAAATACAGGACAAGAAACTAAAATAAAACTTTAAAAGAATAGGACAAGAAACTAAGATAAAACTTTAAAAGAATAGGACAAGAAACTAAGATAAAACTTTAAAGAATTGGACAAGAAATAAAAAAATGTTACAATAATATTAGTGCCAACATTTTTTATTCGTTTCCTGTGCTATGCCCCAGTATATTCTTGATTAGTGCATAATAATGGTCATGCTCTCATTGTGCGTTACCTCTGAGCGGTTGGTTCTGGTTGGGGTTGGTTGGCTGAGCAGTTCTGCTCCGTCAGAATGACCATTGCAAGAAGAATTGGCCGATGCAGCTGCAGGTCTCCTCCAAGAATGCACTTCTGGTCCCGCAACACCAGACGCAGATGGAGAAGACGACCGGGACAAGATGTCGACTCTGACCACCGACTACGGCACCGCCCTCAACCACCGGTCCTCCCTCCCTCTGTCCCGTCATCCCTCCAGTCCTCCTGCTCCCCCTTCCTGTACCAGAAAGCTGTGGCACGCATTCATCTGGACTGCCGGACTTGAACTCAAGGACAAGATGCAAGGAGAAGAAGGACGGGTTGGTCAAGATCAAGGATGAGTGGGAAGACAAGACCGTCCGCTGCTGCTCAAGATCTGTTCTCATGGGCCCATGGTTCCATTCACATTATGCATGACACATCAGGCGTGTCGCCGAATGATGAAATAGGGGTATGGTTATGACCCAATTGGTGTTCAAACCAGGATCAAATGATCCCCCGGTCTGACGACGACCTCTGAATTTGGAACCCAGAGCCTATGAATGTGGAACTCGATTTTTTACCAATAAAAATGTTGCCACTAATATTATTGTAAAATTTGTTATTTCTTGTCCAATTCTTTAAAGTTTTATCTTAGTTTCTTGTCCTATTCCTTTAAAGTTTTATTTTAGTTTTTTGTCCTGTATTTTTTAAGGTTTATATTCCAACAATATTACTTTGTTTTGCTGTACGCATTTTTCTATCTGGTATATATATAGAGAGAAATTAAAAAGTATATATGTAAATTTTCGCACTGTATTCAGAAAACGACTTAGATTGGCAATCTACATTTTCAATTTACGCATTATCAATTGCCCGACAAGTATGTGTCATGATTCAATCGCTTTTACTACGACCGATCGAATTATCGTGTTACCTTATTAAAATATACAATATTCTTCGTAAATTAATTAGATGATATATATATATAGAGAGAGAAAGATCACAATAATCAAAGTTCAGTTTAAATCATTTATTTGCTTACAACTGTTTCCTCCAAACCGAGGTTTGGATTCTTCGGAGCAACTATTTATTGATCTATGACATACTTGACATCCTTTTCAACACAAGTGACATATACAAACATATGCATATATTGACCCACATTAGGATGACATCCATCATAATGATATAGCATGGCAATTTACAGATAAAGGTTAAAGGATAAAAATAAAAATAAAAATAAAAATAAAAATAAAAATAAAAATAAAAATAAAAATAAAAATAAAAATAAAAATAAAAATAAAAATAAAAATAAAAATAAAAATAAAAATAAAAATAAAAATAAAAATAAAAATAAAAATAAAAATAAAAATAAAAATAAAAATAAAAATAAAAATAAAAATAAAAATAAATATAAAAATAAAAATAAAAATAAAAATAAAAATAATAAAAATAAAAATAAAAATAAAAATAAAAATAAAAATAAAAATAAAAATAAAAATAAAAATAAAAATAAAAATAAAAATAAAAATAAAAATAAAAATGAAACATTGGCAGTTTATGAAGATAAAGCAAGAGGAAAGTTTAGAGAAGTGTGTGTATGAAATAATCTCAGCGTAGCATGCATGCGTGTCTTATTTATACAGGATTAGAGTGCCGCAGATTGTTACTTGTAGGATCAGGCTGTTAAAGCAGGCAATCGATAGTATTATGCGGGCTGTATTGTTAAATCATTTGTTCGCATACACCTGTATGATATACAAACCCGAATGTAGAGAAACACCAAAATATCAAAAATATCAAACGTATTATAAAACATATTATAACATAGGCAAAACAGTACCACTGTCTTCGCGCACACCGCCACTCACATAATCCATGAAACGCAATATATACACTACAGGTCTATCATAAAATCCACGATGGTTCAGCATAGAACCAAGTTATAAACCATATCTTGTCGATTTCTAATTAATAGATCATGTTGTTTACTTTTGTGAGATGATATTATCTGGGGTTTGTATAAAGATATATAACCATAAAAGGTTTTATTATATACATAACCATAAATAGTATCCTTAATACTATATATATATACATATTAATAAGAGGAATTCCAACTTTGTCTGATTTACTCGTTTTATTTACAATCCTTTAAAATGTTTAATGGCATTAGAATGAAATAGTATGATAGAATATTAAATGTGAAGTCTTAATTGAACAAGTACTTACAAGCTTTCGCAATCTTCAGGTTCATAATGTGTGGTGACAGTCAAGTTTGCAATTTTCAACTGTAATGAGATGGGTAAATTTTGTACCTTATATACAGTGAACAGTGGCTCCAGAATGCTAAATCTTGCAAACTGTATTTCGACCAATCGGTGTGTAGTTTCATTGAATTACTAAAGCTGATTGGTTTAAGCGTCACGGTTGGTTGAGTATGTCTAACGACCAATAATTGATCCTATCCAAAGCATCAATTGTTTTGCTATTTTTAGAAATGATGAAAATAGCATTTTCTAGTAATCATCTCCATCAACATCACTTTTATTATTATTATTGTTGTTGTTTTCGTTGTTGTTGTTGTTGTTGTTAGTGGTCGTAGTCGACATGGTAGTAGTCATAGTCATAGTAGAAGTAATACCCCTACGCGCTATTATTGTTCATTTATCTTGGGTTTGAATTTATCAATAAAATTATTTTCTTTGATTTTTCCCCTCATTTCACTTGGGCTGAGTAATTTGTAAAATGGGAATATTATAAATATTCCGTGACCACATGTTGCTAGATGGTTACTTAGGTGTATCTGACGTACATTTGGGTCTCTGATTTGCTGACGGTGTACCCGTGCACGTTCCGATAGTGCATTTCCAGTTTGACCGACATATAGTTCTTCACAATTTGGGCATTTAATGCAGTAAATTAGATTTCTGCTTTTGCAGTTCATATTTGCATTTGGGAATATATTTCCAGTTTTTGTTTTCATATATTGACCGGCGTGTATGGATTGACATGTGCCGCATTGACTATCATTGCATTTAGATACAGTGAATGATTTGTCTTTGTTGTTAAGGTCAAACTTTGCTTTTGTTAGTAATTGCTTCACATTTTTTGGCTGTCTTTTACTAAGACTCAAAGATCAATCTGTGATTAAGCCTTTTAATTCATTACTTTGAGCAATGATCGGTAGGTTTGCTTTGGCAGTGTTGAATATATTCTGGTGACATGGGTTGTGTGTCAATATAAATGGTATGACCAGTTCTTGGTTTCTTCTTCCTTGGGTTGTCCTAAGTTGTTGTATAGGTATTTTTAATAGCCCGCATTATGCCATTTTCTATAAGTAGAGATGGTATTTTTGTTTGAGCAAAAATTCTCTTAGTTCTGTTAGGCGTTTGTACCTGGTATTCGTATCTTCTACAATGGTACAAATTCATCTGGCTAGGCAGTATAGGATGTTGCGTTTTGTATGAGGTGGATGGCACGACTTAAAATTCAGATATTGATGGGTGTCTGTGTTTATAATATATATCCGTGGTAATGGTGGTGTCGTTTTTGATTATCATTATATCTAGGAATGGTAATTTGGTCCTACTCATCTCTTTTGTGAATTGGAGAGATGGGTGTAGGTTATTCAGGAGGATATTGAACTCATCCAGAGTATCTAGTGATTCTGTCCAGATGATGAAACAGTCGTCAAGGTATCACTTCCAAGATTTTTCAATGTACTTTCTAAAGTCAGTACTATATTTTTCCTCTATTTATTGGTAGATTTGTTGTTCTAAGTATCCCATTACAGAGTTCGCGTAAACAGGAGCAAACTTCGTTCCCATCGCTGTGCCTCTAATTTGTATGGAATTCTTTCCATTGAAGAAGAAAGTGTTGTTTTCCAGAATAAGTTTAACTGCGTCTAATATAATTGGCGCTGTGAATCTGATAGGAATCACTTCTCTATGTTTTTCCACCCAGTAATTAACAGCCTTTATTCCTAAATCATGTGTAATGTTGGTGTAAAGGTTACCACATCAAAACTAAGTAGAAGTGAATTCGTTTCCGTGGTTTTGGGAAGATGGGTCAGGAAGTCGATATCATCCCGGATGAATCTGGGTATGTGAATACATCGTGGTTTCAAAATAATGTCAACAAAATTGCTTAGACGGTGGGTGAGGCATGTTGGACCAGATATAATAGGTCTAAGTTTTAAGTCTTTTGGGTGTAGTAATTTAATGTACTCACTGTTTTGTTCTGTTACTGCCAGTTGTATTTCATTTGACTTATGAACATTCGGTAGGCCATACAGGTTGCTGGGTTTTGGCTCAAAATTGGTGATGTAGTATCTTTTCTTATCAGAATGTGAGTTGTGGTATTTTGATGCAAGGTTGTTGATCTTCTTCATGACGTTGCGGTCTATATTTGACGGTATTTCATGATAGAATGTTGTGTATTTCAGTTGTTCCTCAACCAAATCCTTGTAGTATTCAGCATCCATTATAACAACGAACCCCTTTATCTGCTTGTTTAATTATTATTGTTTTATCATTTTGTATACGTTTAAGTGCAGACATTTCTAATTTGTTAATGTTTGGCCTAACATTAGTATTACGTCTGAGAGGAAATGTAGACAGGATGTCAATGTATTGGTCGAGATAGATATTTCTTACTTCTGGGGGAGTGAAATTTGATTTATTCTTTACTAGTGATTCATCACTCTCATTACCTTTCTCAGCGAAGAATTCTACAAGACGTAATTTTCGACAGAATTCTTGGGTATCCTCCTTCATTTCTTGGTGGTTGACTGTTGGAGTCGGTGTGAATTTCAGTCCTTTTGACAGAATTTGCATTTCATCATTGTCAAGATTTCTTTTGGATAAATTAATTATTTTAGGATCTACGTTTTGGGTATGTTTCCTCCTGGAGTTTTTCGTTTTCCGGTTTTTGTTGTCCTGACGTTAAAAAATGGATTTTTCTCTGTTCAGGATTGATATTGCTGTTGGTGTACGCTTGATGAACGTTTGGTCGTGATATTATATTTGGTTTCGTTATGTATTTTGTCCTATTTTTGGTATTATGTATATTATTTTTCCTGTTAGCATTATTTTTAACAATCTGGGGAAATGACCTAGGTTTGCTTTCAGGTTTAGATCGTTTTTTCGCCCAGTTACTTGTGGGTAATCTCTGTTGAGATCTTCAGAGTGTTCTGTTTATTCGACGTTTTGTTTCCACATTCCTTGTTGGTAGTCTCTGTTGAGATCTTGAGAATGATCTCCGGGTTTTACTACTTCGCATGGTCTGGTCAATGGAGATGTCGGTCCTGAATTTTGTCAATGTAAGTTCCCATCGGAGTATTGTTTCTTCTTCTGTTTTTCCTGCAATTCTGTAATTAGGTATTCACGGGGGATTATGGGTGCCGTTAGAGAGAGCCATTTCGAATGTGTTTCGACATATTTTTCGCATTTGTATGCATTCCAGAAGTTTTGTTTTCTTATGTTAAGAAATGTTTTCCATGTCTTCCATATTTCTTTGCTTATTCGATGTGTTTTGTTTTCCACATTTCTTTCGTTTAGTTCTGACATCCAAGGGGCTTGTGGTAGGCTTTCTCTTGTATCTTTGATAACTGTTGGTATATTCAGGATCGACATCTCCATTTCTCAATGTAAACAATCCCACTACAAAGCCAAATATGAAGCTATCGATGACCAAATTGAAACTGAAATTCCAAAGCTAACGTCTGGTATTATAGCTGAAAAACTACGAGAACTATAGATCAGAGATATCTCCAAAGAAGAAAACAAATCAAGAAAGGTATGGCAGCAGAAACAATTATTTCTCGACGAATATGCTGCAAATTACGGTAAAGAATCTGGAACCCTGAGGAAAAGCATTAAAAGTGGACAATCTCACCAACACAACATATGCCAGAACACGTGCCAACACAAACACTCACCTTACCTTGAATCAAAGAAGAACTACGGTAATAACTCTTCGCTTTTTCTACAAATCACCCTATCGCACACAACATGAACATAAAGCAGAAACACGATAGATATTCCTTTGACCAGACCATGAGAAGTAGTAAAACCAGGAGATCATTCTCAAGATCTCAACAGAGACTACCAACAAGGAATGTGGAAACAAAACGTCGAATAACCAGATCACTCTCAAGATCTCAACAGAGATTACCCACAAGAAACTAGGCGAAAAAACGATGTAAACCTGAAAGCAAACCTAGGTCATTTCCCCAGATTGTTAAACATAGGGCTAACAGGAAAAATAATATACATAATACCAAAAATAGGACAAAATACATAACGAACCCAAATATAATATCACGACCAAAAGTTCATCAAGCGAACACCAACAGGAATATAAATCCTGAACAGAGAAAAATCCATTTTTTAACGTCAGGAGGAAACATACCCAAAACAAACAGTACACGTAGATCCTAAAATAATTAATTTATCCAAAAGAGATCTTGACAATGATGAAATGCAAATTCTGTCAAAAGGACTGAAATTCACACCGATTCCAACAGTCAACCACCAAGAACTGAAGGAGGATACCCAAGAATTCTGCCGAAAATTACGTCTTGTAGAATTCTTCGCTGAGAAAGGTAATGAGAGTGATGAATTACTAGTAAAGAATAAATCAAATTTCACTCCCCCAGAAGCAATAAATAGCTATCTCGACCAATACATTGACATCCTGTCTACATTTCCTCTTAGACGTAATACTAATGTTAGGCCAAACATTAACAAATCAGAAATGTCTGCACTTAAACGTATACAAAATGATAAAACAATAATAATTAAACAAACAGATAAAGGGGTGCGTTGTTATAATGGATGCTGAATACTACAAGGATTTGGTTGAGGAACAACTGAAAGGCACAACATTCTTTCATGAAATACCGTCAAATATAGACCACAACATCATGAAGAAGATCAACAACCTGGCTTCAAAATACCACAACTCACTTACTGATAAGGAAAGAGACTACGTCACCAATTTTGAGCCAAAACCCAGCAACCTGTATGACCTACCAAAAGTTCATAAGTCAAAAGAAATACAACTGGCAGTAAAAGAACAAAACAGTGAGTACATTAAATTACTACACCCCAAAGACTTAAAACTTAGACCTATTTTTGCTGGTCCAACATGCCCCACCCACGTCTAAGCAATTTTGTAGACATTATTTTGAAACCACGATGTATTCACATACCCAGATTCATCCGGGATGATATCGACTTCCTGTCCCATCTTCCCAAAACCACGGAAACGAATTCACTTCTACTTAGTTTTGATGTGGTAAGCCTTTACACCAACATTACACATGATTTAGGAATAAAGGCGGTTAAATACTGGGTGGAAAAACATAGAGAACTGATTCCCATCAGATTCACAGCGCCATTTATATTAGACGCAGTTAAACTTATTCTGGAAAACAACACTTTCTTCTTCAATGGAAAGAATTCCATACAAATTAGAGGCACAGCGATGGGAACGAAGTTTGCTCCCGTTTACGCGAACTCCTCTGTAATGGGATACTTAGAACAACAACTCTACCAATAAATAGAGGAAACATATAGTACTGTCTTTAGAAAGTACATTGAATAATCTTGGAAGATATACCTTGACGACTGTTTCATCATCTGGACAGAATCTCTAGATACTCTGGATGAGTTCAATATCCTCCTGAATAACCTACACCCATCTCTCCAATTCACAAAAGAGATGAGTAGGACCAAATTACCATTCCTAGATATAATGATAATCAAAAACGACACCACCATTACCACGGATATATATTATAAACACACAGACACCCATCAATATCTGAATTTTAAGTCGTGCCATCCACCTCATACAAAACGCAACATCCTATACTACCTAGCCAGAAGAATTTGTACCATTGTAGAAGATACGAATACCAGGTACAAACGCCTAACAGAACTAAGAGAATTTTTGCTCAAACAAAAATACCATCTCTACTTATTAAAAATGGCATAATGCGGGCTATTAAAAATACCTATACAACAACTTAGGACAACCCAAGGAAGAAGTAACCAAGAACTGGTCATACCATTTATAATGACACACAACCCATGTCACCAGAATATCTTCAACGCTGCCAAAGTAAACCTACCGATCTTTGCTCAAAGTAATGAATTAAAAGGCTTAATCACAGATCGATTTTGACACTTAGTAAAAGACAGCGAAAAAATTTGAGGCAATTACTAACAAAAGCAAAGTTTGACCTTAACAACAAAGACCAATCATTCACTGTATCTAAATGCAATGATAGTCGATGCGGCACATGTCGATCCATACACGCCGGTCAATATATGAAAATAAAAACTGGAAAAATATTCCCAAATGCAAATATGAACTTCAAAAGCAGAAATCTAATTTACTGCATTAAATGCCCGAATTGTGAAGAACTATATGTCGGTCAAACTGGAAATGCACTATCGGAACGTACACGGGTATACCGTCAGCAAATCAGAGACCCAAATGTCCGTCAGATACCCCTAAGTAACTATCTAGCAACATATGGTCAGGAATATATAAAATATTCCAATTCTACAAATTACACACCCCAAGTGAAATGAAGAGAAAAATCAAAGAAAAGAATTGTATTGATAAATTCAAACCCAAGCTAAATGAACAATAATAACGCTTAGGGGTATTACTTCTACTATGACTACGACCACTAACAACAACAACACTAATAATAATAATAAAAGTGATGTTGATGGTGATGATTACTAGAAAATGCTATTTTCAACATTTCTACAAAAAGGAAAACAATTGATGCTTTGGATAGGATCAATTATTGGTCGCTAGACATGCTCAACCAACCGTGACGCTTAAACCAATCAGCTTTAGTAATTCAGTGAAACTACACACCGATTGGTCGAAATACAGTTTGCATGATTTAGCATTCTGGAGCCATTTTCACTGTATATAAGTTACACAATTTACCCATCTCATTACAGATGAAAATTGCAAACTTGACTGTCAACACACACTATGATCCTGAAGATTGCGAAAGCATGAAAGTACTTGTTCAATTAACATTTAACATTTAATATTCTATCATATAATTTCCATTATACATTTTAAAGGATTGTAAATAAAACGAGTAAATCAGATAAAGTTGGAATTCCTCTTATTATTATAATCCTCTATACACAATCATACACACCCGTGTATATTTATGTATCTATCTATCTATCTATCTATCTATCTATCTATCTATCTATCTATCTATATATGAGCTATTGAAACAATAATCTAAGGGATAGAGAGAGGAAACAACATGCATCTTAATAAGGATAGAAGTATTTCTTATATAATAAAATATCGAAATATATACGGTAAAATTATATTTCCATAAATGCATAGTTTTATATTCGTTATTGTATAATATAGATACGGGATTGTTTAGAAAATACGATGCGTTGTTGGTGATATAATGAGAATCGGAGTAAGTCAATGTACAGAATGAATATGGGAACTCTGTTGTTATGTCATTGCACTCGATTCTATCCCTCAAACGCCTGCTTTGGCTAAGTAATTACAACGATAAGTTCGTGTCTACCAAACGTTTCCTTACAAAATGGGGACTCAAATAGAATCAAATACCATTCAATCAGTTAAAACATATCCATTTCTAAATAACTTAATACTGTTTTTAACATTTTATGGCTGAGCATTTTATGGAAATATAGAAATCAATCCCTGTAACGAATCATAGCCATTAAAAAATATAATGCATAACTTACAGTGACAAAGATAATACATATTTAACTAAATAACTTGCTTCCTGTCCATATTCCAACTGTAACTGCTGTCAATCTAATGAAGCATTATTTACTATGTTGGTAGCGAAAGCGATACTCTCGACTCTATCCTAGTGTTAAATGCATTTGGGAAGGTGCCAACACCAGAAATTAATAATTCATAATATATATATATATATGTATGTATATATCATAGGCAGAGAGAGATTAAAAAGTATATATATACATTTTCGCACTGTATTCAGAAAACGACTTAGATTGGCACATCTACATTTTCAATTTACGCATTATCAATTGCCCGACAATTATGTGTCATGATTCAATCGCTTTTACTACGACCGATCGAATTATCGTGTTACCTTATTCAAATGTACAAGATTCTTCATTAATTAATTAGATGATAGTGAATGTCCATATATTTTATTTTTGATTCAAATTACATACTTTGCAAACTTAATACTTTATATGTTCAATATCTACTGTAAATAATAGACATTTTAACGGTTCGAGACACTGGCATTCAATTTACTGACTTATAACCAATCGTTTTCATATTCCTAGTGGAAGACAACAGGTGGTTGCCTCATATATTTTAAGCCTAACGGTAATTTATGAAGATGAACTTACCCTTCAAGTCTCACTAGAACTAATTTCTGCTACCTTCGTTCACCAGGGTCCCCGAATTTTAGATTTCATACTGTGTAGGTTCAACACGTCAGTAGGTACGAGACGAAATGCATATTCAACGCATTATCTGGCGAGTATTATTTCAAACGCTCACGGGAAATCTGGTATAAGTACTCGAAAATCATTCGCGTCATTTATCGTCGCCTTCCCCTAATTCTTTCATGCATTCACACCAATAACGAGAATAGGGTGTGAATGAATCAACTTTAATATCCTGTATAAAATGGTGAATAGAGTATATTAAATGAACATATAATATATCGTTGTATCACTACAGAGAACCTGAAGCTAGAAGCATTTGGAATTTAATGGATTCTATATATTACTCATCACCAATATGTTTCATTGGATATTGCTATACATCGAAATATAATTTTCCATAAACTTGTGTCTGCCTCCAAGTTACGTTCCATTTTGTCATTAATAATATTTTCAAAGATATAAACATTATTTGCTTTCAAATGAAATAAATGTCTTGTGTTTCGTAGTCAAACGAAACCCTAATGTCTACACTATAAAATCTTTGATGTTATAATATTGAAGGTCAACATGGAACCAAAGACGATTGCGATATATTTGCAACTACACTATTGCACTATGGTTATTGTTGAACAGGTGGAAAAGTTGCCAATTTCAGTTCCTCCTAACTTATTCAAAGAAAAAATAATAATATATTAGTATTGCTCTGGGCTGAAATGATTGTACATTAATCTTTAAGAATACATTGATGGCATATGTTTGGAATGAATAGTGTACTTATCATCTCCACAGGTATCATCATTATGATAAGGTTGATACTACTACTACTACTAATACTACTACTACTACTACCACCACCACCACCACTACTACTACTACTACTACTACTACTACTACTACTACTACTACTACTACTGCTGCTGCTACTACAACTACTACTACTACTACTACTACTACTACCACTACTTATACTACTACTACTGCCTCTACTACTACTACTACTACTACTACTACTACTACTACTACTACTACTACTACTACTACCACCACCACCACCACTACTACTACTACTACTACTACTGCTGCTGCTGCTGCTACTACAACTACTACTACTACTACTACTACCACTACTTCTACTACTACTACTGCCTCTACTACTACTACTAATACTACTACTACTAACTATACTAATCATAATTATTAGTATGATAATGAGTAGTTATTTATTGGCCACTAGGGCAGAAATATAAAGGACAATATAAAAGAACAGGGACAGTGGAGATTTACATAAAATGTGTGAAAGAAGAAACAAAAAACAATGAGGATTAAATAAATAACAGCAAAATTCCCAAGTAACAGGGAGCATCATCCAGGGGTAGTTCAGGAACATCACTTACCCGAAGTCATTCGAAGCCATCCGAAGCGCCAACAACACCTTCGGAAGGAGCCACTTTTTTCTCTGAATACTTCAGCCAGGAGTAAGATGCTCAAAAAAGTCCCAGCCGTTCGGCTCATCCTCGGTACATTCACCCACGTTTTAACATACATCTTGTGGTGGGAGCAGCACGCATCTTTCCCTATCACCTTGTTTTTGAAGTGGAACTAGAAAAGGTTGAATAGTGCTTGACCGAAGAGGAAATATCTGTCTTCAGACCTTCGAGTCGCGTAGACCACGCAATCTATTTCTCGTCCACACCTACAATATCTCCGAGAAGGTATTAATACTACTAAAACCGGCGCAAAAAGTCTGACTGTGAGGCAAATGTTCCATCAATGATCATAATCATTTTAAAAGTAAGCAAAATAAAGCGGAAAGATATAAAACTTTAGTGTTACCTGAATTGATTACTAAAATTCATTTGACAGGATAGTACAATCGTAGATACTGGCGATGCATTCCTCAAGTAAAAAGTAAATTAACTATAACATAGAAGATTGAATTGAATACTGGCACCGAAATCAGAGAATTAGACCAGAACCAGGTATACATGAAGTAAGTATGCGTAGATGTAACGGATAAGATGCAACAGAAATAAATTAAAGAGAAAATGATGATGGAATGACTTAGAAGATTAATTACATTATTGTTAGACTACGCAGAGTGTTTTGTATAATATAAATGTAGGACAGACTACACTCATATAATTTGTAGAACATTTCGAAGCTGTCACAGTGTGGAATAGAATGAACTAGACATATATAAGCACATACGTTTTCGGTGTGTACATAAGTAGATAATGTGAGACCAGTCTGACAATTTCATTTCTTAACTTAGACAACATTTCCGAAGCCGTACATCCATATTCTATCTGTAGACGAATTTATTATATTTCTCCTGTGTTATAAACATATTTTATATCTAGGTCATGCATCACTTAATTTCAGTATATTTCATCCTAAATTTACATTATTTAATGCACGCTGATTAGGAAATCAAATTTGAATAAATTGCTCTGATTGCTAGGGAAAACATATATTTAAAAGAATGATATAGATCGACCAACACGTAATATTGTAGGTGTGTAATTTGAGTTTAATTCAGGGGTTTCGGTGTTAATATTCATTCCGTTCTAGTATATTTGCCTTTTCTTAGCATACTTGTATTCATGATTGACATATCACGTTACAATCGAAACTAATTTATTCATATTAATTATCCTTATTTTGAGTTCAAATCCCGCCGAGTTTAACTTTGCCTTTCATCCTTATGGGGTCGATAAAATAAAGTACCAGTAATGTACTGGGTAATTGCTGGCCTTGTGCCAATAGTAGAAACAATTAATTATCCTTATTTTATTTTATTTACCTATCATTATTGTTTTCAATTTCTCAGCTAACTCCTTTTCTATAAAATCGTATAACTGTCCTTGTAGCTGTTCAGTAAGAACACATTTGCTTTTGAAATAATATGGAAGAATTTAAAGGCAAAATACTTCCTTCGAATTCGACATAGAATATGAGTGAGTTTATTTAACGATACACCATACAATTATGATATTAAAATTGGATGAAAAATACTTTTCAATGAGAGATGAATATGAGATTCTAAGTGTTGAAAATGTATGTGTAATATGAGATATATGAATATTCTAGAAATATTTCGTAGCAATATTTTTTTTATATATATATAAAATTACAACAGTCTATTACGTTCTTTTGTATAGACTAAATTAATAATGACATTGCTTACATAGAAAAAAAAAATAAATACAAAATAACAATCAAAATCAAATGTAAAAAGTAACCATCTGAAAGTAAAATCATATTTAAATAAATTTCTATGTACGCAGTATTGAAATAATTCTATAGGCGGTGGCATTAGTAAAAATTCCGCTTTAAATTTACACCTCCCATTTCTCATATTTCAATGAGAATATTTCGTCCCCAGTTAACATCATCTTCAATGGAATCGTCCTTCTGATGTGAAGGCATTCCAGTCTTTGGGTCACGATTTGCTACAAGTTTAATTTCCGGTAGAAAGTTCGAAATAAAAATTTACATTCCATTTATATATTTTCTTCCTTATTTAAATTCTATCAATCTTTTTCTCTGAACACAATTCAAAAAAAAAAAAAAAAAAAAAGCAAAATAGTAAACAACACACCCCTAACACACACCTATATACGTATCTATCTATATATATATGTGCGTTTGTGTGTGTCTGTCTGTGTGTGTGTATATATATCTATATATATATATACATATATATATATGTAAATATGCATGTATGTGTATATATATATAGAGTGTTTATCTTGCAACACTAAATAGTCGGCTGAAATTTGATGGAAGAGTTCGTATATAACACATAGATGTTCGCATTCCGTTCACTTCCTTTGATGGGCTTTCTGTGAATAACTATGTATGCATTGCTTTAGGCTGTGTTACTTGCTAATACACATACATTTAACGTGCATTCCCTTTTATTGGTATTTTGGGAAACAACAACGTACGTTTTGCTTTAGGCTGTGTTCAACGTTATGCACAATTAGATATATACTTCGTTTGATTTAGGAGAGTGCCTCAGAATTATGCCAACATTATAATTAATGAGGAATATATATATATACATATAAAATGCGCACGCACACATATATACACACACACAGACACATATATATATATATATACATATATATATATGTGTGTGTGTTTATGTGTGTGTGTGCGTTTATATGTATTTATGCATACATATACATAGATGCATACACACACACACATCAGACACACACACACACATATATATATATATATATATATATATATATATATATATATATATATATATATATATATATATATATAGATAGATAGATATATATGTACACACACACATATACCTAACGGTAAGGTAAGGTGGCTTCAAAGTGGGCCAACATAAGAAATAGACTGTAAATAAATGATCACTTGAAACAATATTTGTGTAAACTAATAATAAAAATACCATACGCATCATACCGCAAATGATTAAGAAAACATCGTTGTAAAAGAAGTTTAGAAAGATCAATAATAAAGAAGAATCATACCTATTGACTATTACAATGGAATCTACGATTCAAATATTTAAAAAATCACATTTATTACTTATTTAATTGAAGGTACAATATAGTGATCAACCTTTCTATGATACAATAGTTGAGTACTGATATGCTGAGATAGTAAATATGTGCAAGTCTTTGTATAAAATGTGTAACGTTTAACGGTGCTGCAGAATATGAAGAATAGAACGAGGCATTACACCTATAACATATATATTTAATTTAATTAAGTAACAAGATGCTTGGCAATCGGAATGAAACGTTAATCTACAGACAGAGCGTATTCGTGTATGCATACGTAAATATATACATAAACGAAGATATATATGAATACATGCATTCGTACATACACACACACACGCACTCACACATTCAAACACACACACACACACCCACACGCATACACACACACACACACACACACACACACACACACACACACGCACACACACATACACATATATATATATATATATATATATACAGCCAGACATACATATATCCTTATATACATACACACATACAAATATGTTTACATAATTTTATAAACATTACGTATGGCAGTGTAGGTAGAGGGTTGGCCGCCATGTTTTGCAGCAAATAGTTACGGCCCTTTATGGTCTGAGTTCAAATCCTGCCGTGGTTAACTTCGCCTTTCATCCTTACGGGGTCGATAAAATAAAGTAACAGTAATACACTGGGATAATTGCTGGCCTTGTGCCAAATGTAGAAACAATTATATATATTATATCAGATGTATATCACCAAACAGAGCGGAAACTATATAAATAAATAAATCAAGGAACGCTTCGCAAGAATGTACTACATGCCGGTATACACGTGTGTTTAATTTAAATTGTTCGCTTAACAAAAATCTAAAAGGAAAGTTTAACCCAGGTGTGAACAACGATGATTTTTATTCTGGAAATACGAGGTAGAAACATTTAAAGACTTACGCCGTCTACTCACGGATATTTATATATAAAACAAACATGAAATATAAATATCAGGGAGTAGAGAAAACACCTTGTTGCTGAAGGTTTAAGTGAGCGTTGAACAAATCTTAACTACTAAGATTATGTCATTAGACGTAGAATGATACATTCCGGTCGGTGGTCCTCGGCATTTATTATACCTATGGAGTATCTGATTCCTATTTTACCTCGGTGGAACCCCATAGAACTTCGTTGCTTCAAAGTTACTAATATGTATATGTCTCTGCACAGATGTGTTCGAATAATATACATTGTATAATTTCGTGACCTCAATTTAAGTGAGAACATCAGTATAAGAAAATAAACCATCTTCAATAAATTTGTAATAGCTCATTTATCAGATACCACAAATATTATAGCTTCAACCTGAGGAACGCAATCTCTGTAATAAAACACGCCTACAAAAGAGTAGGTTTAGAGCTACTGGATAATTGTATGGCAAACAAACGACAAGTTCAATATTCAATATCTATGAAAAAAGAACAACAGCTGGTCTACTGCCATCATTTTCTACAAAAGCACAATGAAATAGACAGGGCAATATGGAAACAGCTTTTCAAAATTATTCGCACTGGAGCTCCTTAGGTCTAGATCTCATTTATGTTTTAAGAATCGCACAATTTTTCGAGGAGATTTAAGAAACATTACGTATCTGGAACCTTAAAATTCTGTAAAATATTCTTATGATTAGAAGGATGATGGATTGCACAATATACGACGAAATAATTATAAAACGTTACAGATTCTAAATAATTATTTATAATTTTCATTATTTACAGCTTTATATTTCCAATATTCTATTTCTTAACAAACATTACAAAACTCAATTTCTAGCAGTCTGCTCTAACTGATATTTTGATCATCCACTTTGCTTTATTTCCAAACACAAAGTACGTTGGATTCGAAGAATCAGCGGAACATCTGAGAATCTGTTTGACATAATTGTTCATTTTCTTTATAATTGTTCATTTTCGATGTCACATTTATATTTCATGCTTCTTGGATCGATACATTAAATTACTTCTCATTTATCGGGCTTGCTATAATGGACCTTTACTTTCATCGGCCTAAATGAGAAATCATTATTTCCCAAGTCAATTGACTAAAATTTGACTTGGATCATGTTTGATATTTCGTTCAGCCGAGTTAAATAATGTACCGCTTTCTTCATTCATATTTCACATTTTCTCCCAGCATAGCTCACTAGTCCTTTTCACAAATACCATAGATTAACTACACAGTCACTCTTGTTTTTCATTCATTTTTTCATTCGTCCTATTAAGACGAAATGATAACACATATATATTTTCTTTGTAAGAAGAAAGAGATATATCTGACATTTCAGAATACGCGACGAATTGAACTCACTAACCAAGTGTTATAAAGTTAGTTGTTCTTTATTGCATCCATCTATGAAGCAGGTTTTCTCCAATGAAATTTGGAATTGTGAGGTTTCCTTCATGGTTCATGAAAACTGTCCATTTTATAACATATTTAATTTAGTTTTATATTTCCTGAATCGCATCTCTATTCACACGTTACACATCCTAAAATTTATTCAGGTGATCTCTAAATTAAAGATGTTAATGTTAAAAGGTACATATTCTTTCAAACTTATCATATTTATATTTAAACATCTTATCATTCTATTCATATAATAGATTTTCAAAATTACCCGGTTGTATATATATTTAAAAAAAGAAGATTATAGTTACTATTATATAATCGTTAGATATAAACTTATATAGATATAAACTTATATACATGACTAAACACATATGAACACACACATGTATGTGTATGTATGCATATGTGAATATATATATAAGGTTACGTACATATATATAAAGATGTCTGCATACATCCATAAACATACATTCAAAATCACATATATATCCACACATAAATACATACATACGTATATAAGTTATTTTATATTTCCTTTTGAATTCTGTTTAATCAAGCAAGATATATGTAAAACTAACAGCATTCATTTTGAAAAAAAAAAATTAAATTTCAGGACTTCTAATGCTTTAAAAATAATACACCACTTGATATTAAGTATTGAATAAAAAAGACAAAAGCAAAAGAGAAACAGTTTCGATTAATGCAAGAAAAATAAATATTTATAATTATTAAGCCATTCCAATAACCGATTGTCGGTTTATATATACGGACATATATACATGTATATATATATATATATATATATATATATATATATATATATATATATATATATATATATGTGTGTGTATATATATATATATATAGTAATAATAATAAATTCGAAGACTAAAATCCAAAGAGGGCTCGATAAGGATAAATATATATCAAATATATAAGAACCGTAGAGCAAATATTTATTAAAATACAATATATTAATAAATGGAAACTATATTTATTTTATTATATATATTTCAAGGGCAACCAAGGCATATTATGGTGCGCTTCCATCAGATTTGTTTTATGAATAAATATTGACATACCCGAAAAAAACAACCTTGACGGTTGGAGTTTCTTGGAAAGCGCACCATAATTTGCCTTGGTTGCCCTTGAAATATATATATAATAAAATAAATATGGTTTTACAAATATAATTTCCATTTATTAATATATTGTGTATTTACTCCACTAAATTGTTCAGTGCTTTATATCAGTTATAAACATTTTAAGGTTGTTGAATCCCAGCAAATTGAATATAACTGCTGCATATATATATATATATATGTATGTATATATATGTAAATATATATATATATATATATATATATATATATATATATATATATATATATATATGTGTGTGTGTGTGTATGTGTGTGTGTGGGTGGGTGGGTGTGTGTGTGTGTTTGTGTGTGCGTATGTGTGTATATATTATATATATAATTGTTTATTTACTTATATGTATATTTGTGAATGTATGTGTCTATATGTGATACATTTCTTTAACGGAATCAATTAACGTACAATATGTCATTCGGATTTCCGAACAAATTTGCGATGCAGAAACACAAATAGCTGGAGTTCAAAATGAATATAAGAAACAAGCGAATGTAAATAATACAAAATAAAACTTAAAATATATCCGTAGGAAGCTATATGAGAATTCACAAAGAACTTTCCAAAATAATTAACTTTAATATACACTATACATTTGATTTTCTTTTATTACCTTTTCCTAAGAATAATTCTCGGTGTTTTACATATTTTAATCTTCCTTTGAAAAAATGAAACAATTTGTAATTACGTTTCTAATAAATGGTTCAGACTTAACTCTATACTGCTACAATATTATTATACTTTACTTTTTTCATCTCACATTCTCTCCTTTTATATATATACATATATATATATATATATATATATATATATATATAAATATATATATATATATATATATATATATATATATATATATATATATATACATGTCTGTCACATTTATTATCTTTATATCTTTCTCTCTATCTCTAGTTTTCTCCCACTCCTTCTATCTCTCCATTTCTCTTCCTCTCTTTTGTTCGCCTTCTCATTCTCTCACACTCAGGTATATGCTTACAAATCACAGTGTTTACTTGTAATGTAATTGAGGTTTTCTTTATTTCATGAGGAAATTCTTTTAAACTAAAACTGATGTGCTTAGACAAGGATAAATTGGTAACTGAATATTGTCATATTCAATTAAGAAATCCTTTTTATCGCATGCACATCGTTACTTAATTGATAGTTTCTTTCTTTTGGTTTGTGTTCCGACACTTGGAAAGATGAGAAATATCAGTATTATATGTTTCTACAACTTAAATGAAGTGTACTATAGACATTATAACAAATGCACATTTTATCTAAAGTCATTTGATTTTAGATATTTTATTTTAATTATATCACTTTTACATGTACACTTATTCACTTTGAAATATATGTTCGGTTCCATATCATATTAGCATCGTCATTGCTTTTGTTTATGTTTATTCCCAGAGCTGCAATCCGCAAGAATGAAACACATTTTATCCGAGATACTGTCTTTATTGTTTCAAGATATATTTCAGAGTAAATTAGCCAGTGAGTCCATCCTTTATTTTTCTGATAACCCGTTATAATGTGCAGGGAATTGTGCTTTATTTATAATAATTAAACTGCATCTGCCTCTCATAAATAAAGATCTGTGGCTTTCCTATTTCTATTGCATACTGGTTTTGAATGTCTGGGGCGATAGAGACTCCACAAGATTGATTTACCTAATATAATTTCATATTTGTTGTGTTTACATTTCTTTCGTGTAACTTGCAGGTTAATTCTCACTTAGATTGTGTTTACCATCCTTATTTCACTTTTCATTGGCATTCATGGTTTGCTCTGCCTGCGAAGATTTATGATCAACACATTTCCAAATATGTCCATTCTAATGTTTTTAACCTTTATAATGATATGCTCTGTTGGGATAGCATATGGATTCCATATAGTTTAATGTTTTAGTCGCACATAGACTAACATTTCATCAATAACATTGGGGTCAGAATATAAAACATGATTTTTACTGATTTTACATATGGCTATGGAGCATACAAACAATAACTTTGTGCCACGGTACTATCAAGAACACTCATCTACCAAGTTGCATAATCGTGCTTGTTTCCTTATTAGAGGTGGTTTTATTAGCTTTGCAAAATACCCTCATATAATACAAACGTTAAACAAGATGACATCTTAAGTGACACCAGTTTTCAAAAAGCATGCCCTCTCTAATTTACTTCTACGTGTTATATGCTCTAAATACTTGTTTTTCTGATTACTACTCTTTCATTACCAAACCTTAACACACATATACCATTTGCAATTATTGAAAGTCAAAGTGCAGTGTCCGGATTGTTCATACTTTTAATCTCTAAAACTAGTTTAATACTAACTAATAATTCAACTAATGTATTTCAATGTCACGAAGAGTCCTCTGCCTGCTTTTATGTGGTTCGAAGGGTTGAACAGCTAATTTTGTTCTTAAACGCACTACTTATCGAGGTAAAAGAGTAAGTCTACATAGGTTAATGGATACATTTATATATAAATGAAATATTAGGAATATTGGTGGAACGCCGTTGACTCTGTTTCTGCTCTATAAGGTTTGAATTATGAATACAATACAACAAAATGTTTTCATGTAAGGTTTACTATTTCTGAATATGAGAAAGTCCAATGCTTGTCATATATACGTGGAAAAATCAATTTATTACCTATTAATATATGTTACTGGTATGTGTTACATTTAAAAGAGGACATGAACGGTTGTAGGACATTACCATTTTAAGCCTATGATTTCAGCCAGGAGTGAGTAGATGGTTTCTGCAGCCGTGTACTGAATATTGCTGAAAGCTCCCCCGATAGATGGAGCATTAGTAATCTGTAAAGTAATCCCAGTTTGGTCAAATTAATATTCTTCGCTCCCGTAGGGAGAAGCTGTTCCTCCTTTCTTACTATAAGAACGGCGTATATATAGTATTAACGCTTGAGCATCACCGTTCATGACCATCGCAGACCAAACACCTCACCTCAATAATGTGAACCATTTACATTCATATTCATATATACTCGCTGTGCTTTGTGTTCTTGGTGTTTGGTTATATTATGAGGAATTTCTATTTGTACATTATTAGTAAACTTAACGTCAAATTTACAATATCATGAAATGTTGTCCAAACGTTCGAAATGGCAGAGACCATAAGCATGAAACTTACTTAATTGGCACCAAGGATTAACATTGTCTATAATAAAATCTCGAAGCATTCAATAATTGTCAGGCACAACATCCACCAAGGTGCCCAGAAAAGCAGAAACGCACAAGCGATTGTCAAGTCGGAATGATTTTTATGCATAATTAATTCCCAATGAATACCAAATAAACCTGCCCAACTCGTCTACAGAACGTTGCTAAATTTATTCTTCTATCGAAATATTTTTAAAACATTGTTCCGTTATATAATTATCTAAGGATTCGATACTTATATTACATTAATTTGCCGCAAGTTATTATAAGTAATTTGTTATTTATCAGTGAATGCTTCAGATATATTTCTAGCGGGGCAATTTACTGCGTAAGTAAATCTTATAATCGATCATTATTCATTATTGGCAGTATCGGTAGAGGGTCGGACGCCATGCTTTCCAGCATAGTTACGTCCCTTCACGATCTGAGTTCAAATCCCGCCGAGGTTGACTTTGCCTTTCATCCTTACGGGGTCGATAAAACAAAGTACCAGTAATGTACTGGTTAATTGCTGGCCTTGTGCCAAAAGTAGAAACAATTATTGATTATAGGTAACTATTATCAATAACGTGTTGTTTATGCATTAATATGCATCTAATTAAAAAGAAAATGAATTGTTTGTTTTCATTTACCTATCGGAAACATGTTATTATGAAAGTTTAAAAATACGATCATCGATATATTTTAAACAAATTAATAGTATTGTTTATCCCCAGATAGCTCAAATCTAGC
>OZ024742.1:156711800-156784300 GCA_964016885.1 Eledone cirrhosa | reverse complement strand
GAAAAAGCTATATATATATATATGTTTTAGAGTAGTGACAGACTCAGCTACTTTAATTTTCGCAAACAGGGGAGATAAAGCTGACCATGCCTTGTTTCGCATTCATTGATGCTTATCAAAGCCAACTACTCCTCCTGTTTGCTGAAATCATGGATGTTTGGTTCTTATAGAATTCTAGTAAATAATCTGGGACTGATTATACAGAGCGTTTGCCGGTCAAGCAGGAATTGAAAATTAGAATTGGTGCTCTGAAATAGCTATATATATATGAATGTATATATAATGTATTTTGCAATACACTGTATGCTTAATTAAAAGCATTTCGAAGAGCTTATGCTATTGTTTTTGTGTAGTGACAGACTCACTTACTTTAATTTTCAGCACACTGGGGGAGATAAAGCTGACAAGGCTTGTTTCGCATTTATTGAAAAACAAATCATGGACGAGTCACAGTCACACCTTCCTCACAAACTAACACCTCACACCGACACCACCATTGTAAATATTACTACGTTTGCAAACACTAAAAATATAAGTAGTAGCAATAATTTTAATTTGTCTCATGCAGACATTCATTTCCCGCCATTACCAATGACTGCAGGTGTTGAAGCCGCCACCCCCACTATCACCTCAGCGACAGCAGCAACAAAAGAAAATAAGAAATTCTCGTGACATCGAAATTGATTAACCCAAAATGGACTCTTCCACACCGAACAACACTGACGCCACCAACACCAGCACCACCACAACTGAAACTAAAAATAACAATAACAAAAATAACGATAGCAACAACAGCAGCAACAACAATGAGAATAAGAAAACGACCCTGTCTTTTGCCAGAGTAGCAAAAAAGTGCGAAGCAATCCAGGTAACTCAGGAGGAATTACATGAAGCCAAGAGAATCGTAAAGAAAGATGGGTACAGGGTTAGTCTCCCCCCCCCCCCCCCTTCACCCACCTAACAAAATGGAGCTTCGGTGCCTATGCACCGTGTCTTATCGGACGATTAACATAAAATCGCGCAGAGTGGAACGGGCATCCGAGTCCCAAATCCAAAAAGCTTTGGGATATGTGTGGGCAAAGAAAAAACCCACATCAGACGTGGGCAGAAATATGAAACCGTAGGATGTGTTCTTTAAAACACCACAGGAGGCCAGAGAACAATCCCTGGTCCTATTAAAAGTGACGACTTCACACTCGTCCCAAGCTATTGTGCCCAGATACTCGTTAAGATCAGGGTGACCCACGTTCCACCGGCCATCGAAATTCCCTGGCTAATAGCTGCCGTCCTCGCCGGCATCGAACCCAACACCAATATAATCTAAATAGCGAAAGAAAAGCACGAGAACTGGTCCGGATCTCTGATGGAGCTCCTGATCCAAGCGAACCAAAAAAGCATTGAGGATATCCCAGAGGTAATAGACCTCACTGACGGCAGCCACCTAACTGTAATTGTCGAGGGCAGAAGACCTAGGTGTGTCGTTTGTGGTGAAGGAGCCCACCTAAGGGCTTTCTGCCCTCAGGCTGAAATGTTGAGCTCACCTCACTTACCCACCCCAGTGACTCAACCATCAACACCACCAGCAGCAGAAATTGCAACAACTGTAGCAGCAACAACAGAAGCAACTGTAACAGCAACAACCCCAGCAACAGTAGCAAAACCAAAACCACCACCACACAACGCGCCAGAACTAGCACCAGCGACTACACCATCCACCACGCCACAACCATTACACACGCCTGAGGAGGGTTTTCCACTACCCGACCTATCGCAACTGAAAACAGATTGTGATGACGAGGAGTGGTAAACGGTATCAGGACAATAGAAAAAAAGAAAAAGAAATCAAAAAAGAAAAAAATCCCCTTCCTGCCTCCTCCAAAAACAAAATACAAAAGGAATCCAATAAACTATCAAACAAAAAAGTTAGGACATATATGCCACCATCCACACCAGCATCACCAACCCCATCACCACAAACACCAACACCATCACCATCATTAACCCCAACACGACCATCACTAACACCACAAAGGTCACCAAAAAACGAAACAGAAACAAACCCACAACTAACGCAAACAAAACAAAACAACCAAAACGATACACACTACACGGCAAAACATTTGAACAACAACCAATTATTACACTACATCCAACAACACACCAGCATTACAGAAAAAGACTACATAACAACCCAAATGTTCACACCACCTCCACACATACAAATCACTCGCATCACACAGAAAACGTACACGAAACTAAAACAATAATTCCCCAAAGACATCGGAGACTTCCGACAAACACTCTCCAGGAGGATTTATAAGGATATCCTTCCGGAGGAGGCCACAAGCAGTGAAAAGGATGGGCAAACCATCCTTCCTCTACGAGAAGTAAGGTAAGTGGTCTTTCCCATCTTTTCCAATCCATTTCAACATGACCTCACTCAGAATAGGTAGCATAAATGTGCGTGGCTTGGGGTCGTCATGGAAGCAGGCCCATCTGCTCAACTACATCAGGTCACCAAACATAAATGTAGGGGCCATCAACGAGACCAGAATCTCCGAAGCACGGGCCTTCGCACCGATCTTCGGCGGCTACGATGTGTACGCATCTCCCAGCCGTCCTGGGTCGGGAGGAGCAGTTGCTGTGCTTTTTCGGAGAGGTTTGGATCTAGCCATACGAGCCATCTTCCTGGACCCAGATGGTAAGCTGGTGGTGCTGGATGTGACAGGGGAAGACGGGCAAGTTTTCAGGCTAGTGGCCGTCTATGCCCCAACAGGAGCATTGTGGTCTGATCTCTTCTGGCGTCTGGACACCTTTCTTTGAACGTCCCGCGCTTTAGTGTTAGTGGGCGACTGGAACGGGATCTTAGATGCACGCTGAGACTGTGTGGGATTAGCGGATAGGGGAGGACGGTGCAAGAGCGTCACCAACCTGCTCAGGCGTTTTGAACTGTCTGACAGGTACCGATTGGATTTCCCGAATGTGCAATTGTGGAGTTTGTCAAACCGCATAGGATCATCAAGATCATATCTAGATAGAGTATTTTGTAGGGAAATGGATAGGTCTAGCCTAGGCTGTCCACAATTCTAGATAGTCAGCTACACGCACCACAAATTTGTGATTTGTCTGCTTGAATTTCATAGACGATGACCCGGCTACTGGAAGCGAAACGCGTCCTTACCAGCGCGCAAGGCCATTAGGTTTAGTAAGGCTTTAGCATTAGAGAAAAATAGAGCAGAGGGAGAAGTAGTTAGAAAATTAGACGATGTGCTTAGCAAAGGCATCACGACCGACGTACTTGCGGCGAAATTGGCACTTGACCAATTCTTCAATGCAAAGGACGAAGGCTGCGTTGTCAGAGCTAGGGTGCGTTCTCTCAGACACAAGGGGACGAAAGCCGTTTTAATGGGCCCGAATGGCGGAGGCACGTTGTGGCAACAAATCCACGATCCGGTCTTTGGTGGACCACGACGGGCGTATGCTACTCCATCCAGGGTAAATGCGTGAAGCTTTTCCGCGACATTTCGCTCAGGTGTTCGGGGGCAGCGGCGGGTCGGATCGAGGGATGGACTTTAGTGTCTACCTCGACGGCCACTGAGGCGGAGTGTTGCGAAAAGCCGATAAAAGCCGCTGAAGTACGGGAGGCAATGACAGACTGCACAAGGGGTAAATTGCCTGGTTTGGATGGTCTGCCCTATGACCATCCCGTACAGATACCAGACTCGTTCGGAGGCCTCTTGGTGGAAGTCTACTGCAACTGGCAACAGAACGGGAGAATTCCCAGCTATGTGAGCCGAGGAGTGGTGGCGTTGCTGAGAAAGGATCCGAACAAGGGCGACAACATATATTTTCAGGCCCATAACTCTGCTAATCACAGATTTCAAGGTTTTGGCGATGGTGCTAGCAAAGAGGTTGGCGCTTGTCGTTGATGGTCTGGTGGGAGAGGCGCAGACATGCGCCATTCCCGACAGATCCATCGTAGATAAATCGTAGATAAATCGTAGAAAGGGTAGTTAGGGAACCTGGCACGGTTGGTTCCTTGATCAATTTAGATCAGTTGAAAGCTTTCGATAGGGTCGACCATCGTTATATAGCGGCTGTCCTGACGACGGCTGGCTTTGAGCCCGTCTTCAGAGGCTGGATCGCTGCCATGCACAGCGACATCTGCTCTGTGGTGAGAGTGAACGTTCATCTTTCGGAACCGTACAACATCATGCGCGCAGTCCGCCAAGGATGTCCCCTCTCGTTCCTCTTGTACGTATCTGGGATGGAGCTCTTGATCCAAGCGGACCAAAAAAGCATTGAGGAGATCCCAGAGGTAATAGACCTCACTGACGGCAGCCACCTCACCGTAATCGTCGAGGGCAGAAGGCCTAGGTGTGTCGTTTGTGGTGAAGGAACCCACCTAAGAGCTTTCTTCCCTCAGGCTAAAAGGTTGAGGCCACCTCTCCTACCCACCCCAGTGACTCAAACATCAACACCACCAGTAGCAGAGATGGCAGCAACAACTGTAGCAGCAACAACAGAAGCAACTATAACAGCAACAATCCCAGCAACAGTAGCAAAACCAACACAACCACCACCAGCAAAACCAACACCACCACCACCCAACGCTTCAGAACTAGCACCAGCGCCTACACCATCCACCACGCTACAGCCAAAACTAACGCCTGTGGAGGATTTTCCATTCCCCGACCTATCACAACTGGAAACAGATTGTGACGACGAGGAGTGGGAAACGGTATCAGGAAAAAAAAGAAACCAAAAAAGAAAAAAAAATCTCTTCCTTCCCGCTCCAGAAACAAAATACAGAGGGAAACAAATAAATTAACAAACAAAAAAGTTAGGACAGATATGCCACCATCCACACAGGCATCACCAACCCCATCACCCCAAACACCAACACCATCACCATCATTCACCCCAACACCACCATCACCTACACCACAAAAGTCACCAAAATGCGAAACAGAAACAAACCCACAACAAACGCAAACAAAACAAAACAACCAAAACGATACACACTACACAGCATTAAATTTGAACAACCAATTATTACACTACATCCAACACAACACCAACATCACAGAAAAAGACTACACAACAACCCAAAAATTCACACCACCTCCACACATACAAATCACTCGCATCACACAGAAAACGTACATGACACTAAAACAAAAATTCCCCAAAGACATCGGATACTTCCGACAAGCTCTCTCCAGGAGGATTTATAAGGACATCCTTCCTGAGGAGGCCACAAGCAGTGAAAAGGATGGAAAAACCGTCCTCCCTCTACGAGAAGTAAGGTAAGTGGTCTTTCCCATCTTTTCACTCCTTTTCAACATGACCTAATTCAGAATAGGAAGCAAAAATGCGCGTGGATTGGGGTCGTCATGGAAGCAGGGCCACCTGCTCAACGACCTCAGGCCACTAACCATAGATGTAGTGGCCGTCAGCGAGACCAGAATCTCCGAAGCACGGGCCTTCGCACCGATCTTCGGCGGCTACGATGTGTACGCATCTCCCAGCCGTCCGGGATCGGGGGAGGAGTTGCTGTGCTTTTTCGGAGAGGGTTGGATCTTGCCATACGGGCCATCTTCCTGGAATCAGAAGGTAAGTTGGTGGTGCTGGACGTGACCAGCAGAGACGGGCAAGCTCTCAGGTTAGTGGCCGTCTATGCCACGACAGGTCCAGGGCGGCCTGATTTCTTCCGGCGTCTAGAGACCTTTCTTGGAACGTCCCGCTCTTTAGTGTTAGTGGGCGACTGGAACGGGATCTTAGATGCACGCTGGGATCGTGTGGGATTAGTGGATAGGGAAGGAGGGTGCAAGAGTCTCACCAACCTGCTCAGGCGTTTTGAACTGTCTGACAGGTACCGAGTGGATTTCCCGAATGTACCAATGCGGACTTAGACAAATCGCATAGGGTCATCCAGATCATATCTAGATAGAGTATTTTGTAGGGAAATAGATAGGTCTAGCATAGGCTGTCCACAATTCAAGATAGTCAGCTACACGGACCACAAATTCGTGATCTGTGTGCTTGACTTAGATAGGCTTCATAGACGAGGACCCGGCTAATGGAAGCTAAACGCGTCCTTACCAGCGTCCAAGGCCTACAGAGACCGGATTAGCCAACTAGTTAAGCGGGCGTTGATGGGGGCCATCGTCAACAACAAGTGGTGGTTTGCTCTGAAACTAGCAATTACAATAGAGTCCATTAGTTTAGTAAGGCTTTAGCAATAGAAACAAATAGAGCAGAGGGAGAATTAGTTAGAAAATTAGACGAGGCGCTTAGCAAAGGCATCGCGACCGACGTACTTGCGGCGAAATTGGCCCTTGACCAATTCTTCAATGCAAAGCACAAAGGCTGTGTTGTCAGAGCTATTGTGCGTGCTCTCAGACACGAGGGGACGAAAGCCGTTCAATGGGCCTGAGTGGCGGAGGCGCGTCGTGGCAACAGAGCCACGATCCGGTCTTTGGTGGACCACGGCGGGCGCATGCTACTCGATCCCGGGCAAATGTGTGAAGCTTTTCAGCGACACTTCGCTCAACTGTTCGGGGGCAGTGGCGGGCCGGATCGAGGGATGGTCTCTAGTGTCTACCTCGACGGACTGCCGCGGCTTTCGGCCACTGAGGCGGAGTGTTGCGTAAAGCCGATAACAACCACTGAAGTACGGGAGGCAATGACTGGCTGCACAAGGGGTAAATCGCCTGGTTTGGATGGTCTGCCGTATGAACTTTACGTACAAATGACAGACTTGTCGGCAGTCCTCTTGGCGGACGTCTACTGCAACTGGCAACAGAACGGGAGAATTCCCAGCTCTGTGAGCCGAGGAGGGGTGGCACTGCTGAGAAAGGATCCGAACAAGAGGGATAACATAGATAATTGTAGGCCCATAACTCTGCTAAACACAGAGCTGAAGATTTTGGCCAAGGTACTAGCAAAGAGGTTGGCGCCTGTCGTTGGTGGTCTGGTGGGAGAGGAACAGACATGCGCCATTCCCGACAGATCTATCCACGGCAACCTCTACCTCATGCGATACATCGTAGAGAGGGTTGCTAGGGAACCTGGCACGGGTGGGTCTTTGATCAATTTAGATCAGTCGAAAGCCTTCGATAGGGTCGACCATCGTTACCTAGCGGCAGTCCTGAGCGCGGCTGGATTTGCGCCCGTCTTCAGAGGTTGGATCGCTGCCATGCACAGTGACATCTGTTCTGCAGTGAGAGTGAACGGTCACCTTTCGGAACCGTTCAACATCATGCGCTTGGTCCGCCAAGGAAGTCACCTCTCGTCCCTATTGTACGTATTGGCTCTCGAGCTACTACTGCACAAACTGGAGACGTTGAGGGGGGTCCCGCGCGAACTAGGATGCGGCAGATCCGTGTTAGCATATGCGGAAGATGTAATCGTAGTGGTGTCGAACGCCAAACACAGCGAGGCAATCGGCACTGCACTAAGAGAATACGAAGCGGAGACAGGAGCAATGATCAACCAGTAAAGTCAGGGGGCCTGCAGCTCGACACCTGGAGAGGCAGGTCCATGCCGTCCAACAGCGTCGTTGGGCGCTGGACGGACGGACCGGTTAAATTGCTAGGGGTCTGGTTCGGCCCAAACCTCCAGACGGACAAACACTGGGACGAGGTGACGAGGAGGATTGCTTCTCTCACCCAGAAATGGGCTGAGAGGAAGCTATCCATGAAAGGTTGAGCGGAGGTGGCTAATGCGTACATCGCGTCCGTCATCTACTACCGCCTGACCGTCGCACCTTGTCCTAAGCCCCGCCTGACTGGGCTGGAGCGTATGCTCTTTCGCTTCTTGTGGAGGGGACGTGCTCCGATGGTCAGGCGGTCCATCTGCTGTCAAAAACCGCTACGTGGAGGGCTGGGCATGCCGTGGCTGATGATGCGCAGACACGCGCTCAGGCTACGACATATCCACCTCTTCCTCGACGGTGATCAGGTGTGGTTGCCGTTTGCTAGAAACGTTTTTCCCCAGCTCGTCTCCTTGAAGGAGCTGCAGTCCTGGGTCAAGCGAAGACCGAGAGGGAGCGCTTGGAGACTGGAATGTCTTCAGGCGCTCACAGCCCTCGACCAATCGGGCAATGTGATCGGTGGAAACTCCACCTTGGCGTTCTATAGAGGATTAGTGGAGGGGAAGAGCGACGACGTACTTGCAGAAACTCTAATCGTCGACGAAAATCAACTAGCCAATCTCTTCGGAAGAACTTTCGGACCGGGGCCTATGGACAACTTCTAGAAATCCCTGGCCTGGCAGTGCTACCGGGGACCTTTGCCAGCTGAGTCCATCGTGAGTCCTTTGTGAGTCCATCGTGAGTCCATCGTGAGGATTGCCCCGCCCTCTTCCTTTAGCCGGGAAGGGCAGGCAGTTTTTATCTGTCTGATGGCCATGGCGAAAGAGATAGTATGGTGGACACGTTTGAAAGGGCTGAAGACGAGCACTTACCTCTTCGGTGATGCCCTGATTAACTTTTTCAAATTTCGTTTGAAAAGGAAAATCAGGGTAGAGAGGGAAGTGCTCTCTTCCCAGCATTTTGTTGAAAGATGGGTGAGAGAAGCAAGTATGGCCCGAATGAATGGGCCTTCTCTGCCTCAGCGATTGTAAATTAAAGGTGGAAAACTGGGAAGGGCACTTGCCCTAGTGGTCAGGGTCACTGTGGTCTTTCAATGGGCTTTTTCCACAAATGTCCCTCGGAAGTCTCACCCCTATTGGGGAATTTTTCTTTGTTATTTTATTACATCCTCTGTTTTTTTACACGCAGAAATGCCCATTTGTACCGTCCTGTATTGTCCTGTACTGTCCTTAATGTATACTTTATGTAAACCCTTGTGGTTAATAAAGAAAACATTAAATTGCTAGGGGTCTGGTTCGGTCCGGACCTCCAGAGGGACAAAAACTGGGACGAGGTGACGAGCAGGGTGGATTCTCTCACCCAGAAATGGGCGGAGAGGAAGCTATCCCTGAAAGGTCGAGCGGAGGTGGCTAACGCGTACATCGCGTCTGTCATCTGCTACCGCCTAACCGTCGTACCTTGTCCTAAGCCTCGCCTGACTACGCTGGAGCGTTTGCTCTTTCGCTTTTTGTGGAAGGGACGTGCTCCGATGGTCAGGCGGTCCATCTGTTGTCAACACCCGCTACGTGGAGGGCTGGGCATGCCGTGGCTGATGATGCGCAGGCACGCGCTCAGGCTACGACATCTCCACCTCTTCCTCGACGGTGATCAGGTGTGGTCGCCGTTTGCTAGACGCGTTTTTCCCCAGCTCGTTTCCTTGACGGAGCTGCAGTCCTGGGTCAAGCGAAGACCGAGAGGGAGCGCCTGGAGACTGGAATGTCTTCAGGCGCTCACAGCCCTCGACCAATCGGGCAATGTGATCGGTGGAAACTCCACCTCGGCGTTCTATAGAGGATTAGTGGAGGGGAAGAGCGACGACGTACTTGGGGAAACTCTAGGCGTCGACGAAAATCAACTAGCCAATCTCTTCGGAAGAACTTTCGGGCCAGGGCCTATGGACAACTTCCAGAAATCTCTGTCCTGGCAGTGCTACCGAGGAGCCTTGCCAGTTCGGGATAAACTCTACAGGCATGGAGGTGCCGTCAGCCGGGCATGTCCGAGATGCGCGCAGGGCGACGAAACCGTCCTGCACGCACTCGTCCAGTGTCCGAAAATTGCTGACTTGTGGGTTTATGTCGAACACCTGCTGTCGCGTTTAGGACGGATCCAGCTATCATCTGAGTCTATCGTGAGGATTGCCCCGCCCTCCTCCTTTAGCCGGGAAGGGCAGGCAGTTTTTATCCGGTGGCCATGGCGAAAGAGATAGTATGGTGGACACGTTTGAAAGGGCTGAAGACGAGCACTTACCTCTTCGGTGATGCTCTGATTGACTTTTTCAAATTTCATTTGAAAAGGAAAATCAGAGTAGAGAAGGAAGTGCTCTCTTCCCAGCATTTTGTTGAAAGATGGGTGAGAGAAGCAAGAATGGCCCGAGTGAATGGGCCGACTCTGAGTATATATCTGTAAACTAAAGGTGGAAAACTGGGAGAGGGCACTTGCCTTGGTGGTCAGGGTCATTGTGGCTTTTTACTGGGCTTTCTCCACAAATGTCCCTCCGAAGTCTCCCCCCTATTGGGGAATTTTTCATTGTTATTTTCATTGTTATTTTTGTTACATCCTCTGTTTTTGTTTTTTTACACGCAGAAATGCCCATTTGTACCGTCCTGCATTGTCCTGCACTGTCCTTAATGTCTACTTTATGTAAACCCTTGTGGTTAATAAAGAAATCATTATTATTATTATTATTATTATTTTTATTATTATTATTATTATTGTTATTGTTATTCCTTGAATCTCAGTCATTGATGTTGGTTAACTGGAAAGTCCGTTGGATTGAATATCAAGCCACTACCTGCAGCCTCAGATATTCAGGACGTATCGGAGGGTTCTTGCTGTTCCAAGCAAGCATGCCTTTTGAAGCGTTCCAAAAAGCGTGAAGGGGCCGATTTTCTTTAACCATCCCTGGAAACCTTTGGAGATAGTCCCCAGTGCGCCTATGACAATCGGGATCACTTTGACTTCATGGCAGTTCCAAATCCTTTTCACCTCCCACTTTAGGTCCTGGTATCGGTTAATTTTCTCCCGCTCCTTCTCTTGCACTCTCGTGTCGAACGGGCAGGCCACATCCACAATCAGGCACGATCTTTTTTCTTTGTCCACAACCACCAGGTCAGGTCTATTGTGTTCCAGTTTTTTGTCCGTCTGTATCCTAAAATCCCACAGCACCTTCACCTGACTGTTCTCCATCACCGCCTCTGGCCTATGCTCATACCATTTCTCAGAATGTGGTAGATTGTTTACTTTGCACAGGTGCCAGTGGATCACCCTGCCCATCACATCGTGTCTCCAGCCCTTATAGTGGGTCTGGGCTAGGTGTTTACACTCGGACACAATGTGAGCCACAGTCTCCTCTCTCTCTCCACAGATCCTGCACAGTGGGCTAGCCTCCTCCTTGTAGATATGGTGCTTCAACCACTTCGTTTTGAGGGCCTGCTCCTGCGCAGCCATTAGCATTCCTTCTGTAGCCTTTTTGAGGTCTCCTCTTCTCAGCCAGTTCCATGTCTGTGGATCTCTAAATTCAGTTTTCTCAAAGAAGGTACTATGAAGGGATTTTCCCTTAAGGCTGCTCTTCCTCCTTGATGTTATTTCCTCCTTGGACATCCCCTGGCCTACTGTCCCCTCCTTCAGTACAGTTCTGAGCGTTGGCTCCTTACTATAGGTCACGTATTTGTATAGGTTGTTTTTCTCCATCTGAACACAGTCCTCTATGCTGATAAGACCTCTTCCACCCTCAGATCTCCTTAGGTAGAGTCTATCGACATCACTCCTCTTGTGGAACATGTTGTAGATAGTCAATAGCTTCCTAGTCTTCCTATCCATTTCTTTTTGTTCAGCAACATTCCATCTCAGAATTCCCGCACTGTACCTAATAATAGACACAGCTCGGGAATTTACTGCGCTTATGGCATTTCTGCTGTTCAGATGTGACTTCAATACGCTCCTTACTCTCCGAATGTATTCAGTTCTTAACAATTCCTTCATTTTTTTGTTCTTTATGCCATCAGCCTCCAGAACGCCCAAATACTTGTATCCTTCCTCAGAGTCAATTTCCTTTATCATCTCACATGTTGGTATCTGGATCCCGTTACTTCTGCTCAACCTACCCCTCTTCATCACAATGACTCCACATTTACCAATACCAAACTGCATACATATATCACTGCTGAAAATACGGACAGTGTCAACAAGCACATCCAACTCCTTCTCACTTTTCCCGAAGAGCTTAAGATCGTCCATGAAGAGGAGGTGATTGATGGTAAGCTCTCCCCTTCCCAACTTGTATCCTGCTCTCACTTTTCGCAGCATAATGGTCAAGGGCATCAGGGCAAGGACAAACAACAGAGGGGACAGGCTATCTCCCTGGAAGATACCTCTCTTGATCTTCACGCTTCCCAAGGATACTCCAGTTGATGTCAACTCTGTCTCCCAGGACCCCATACTCCTGCCCAGCAACTGTCTGATGTTATCTGCCACCCTGAAGATCTCCAGGCTTTTGGTGATCCAGGAATGAGGCACCATGTCAAATGCCTTTCTGTAGTCTATCCATCCCATGGCAAGATCAGCGTGTCTCCTCCTGCAATTCCCCATTACCATCTTATCAATAAGCAACTGGTCCTTTGTACCACGTGACTTCTTTCGGCATCCTTTCTGTTCGTCCGGTAACAAGTTGTTTGTGTGGAGGTGATGGTAGATTTCCTCAGACACAATGCTCGTCAACAGTTTCCACATTACGGGCAGACATGTGATAGGTCTATAGTTGGTAACATCATTACCCTTGATTCGGTCTTTCATTATCAGAACTGTGGTACCTTTTGTCAACCACTCTGGCACCTCACCCGACACCAAGCAGTCATTGAACATGGCCGTCAGCTTCGGGTGGAGGGATGTTAAATGTTTAATCCAATACCCATGCACACCATCTGGGCCTGGTGATTTCCAGTTGGTTAGTTATTATTATTATTATTATTATTATTATTATTATTATTATTATTATTATTATTGAATGCCATGGTTGACGGAGGCTCGGCTCTGTAAGGTATTGTAAATTTTGACCGCTATAACAATTGTAAATTGTTTAAAACTTTAACCAAATTGTAGACAAAAACACCCTCCTCCTCATGAGAAGGCTCTTTCTGTCCGTTATTTGGCCCTTCGGGGTTAAATAACCGCTTATTGAGGTTTTGTGCCCAATATTTATTTTAAACCAAAAATAAACATGGCTACGAAAAAGAATTTTCACAAGTCACTCCCACTCATTCCGTCTTATTCTTCCTCAATCGTCACTACAGGAGAGATAAGATTGTCTCTCTCCCTCCCTTCTCTAAATGTGTCTCTCTCCCTCCCTTCTCTTTCGCAAGCGACGCCAGTAAAGAAAAATAGCTTCCAAAGTCACGTTCAAAGCATGGAACATTTCTCCACGACGACGACAACGACGAAAAAGGTGTGTGGTAAATACGAAAACCCATTTCATTCGTCTGACGTCATGAATAATAGCATTAGCAGCTGTAATAACATCAGCAACAGTGACAAGTAAAACAACAGTAGCAGCCGCAACAGCAACAGCAGCAGCATAAACAACAACAGCATTAGCAGCCACAGCAACAACAACAGCAGCAGCAACAACAACAACAACCACAGCAATAGCGGCGGCGGCAGCAGTCGTAGTACCTGCAGCAACAACAAAAGTAACAGCAGCTCTGACGAGAACAACAACAACAGCAGCAAAGAAAAAAACAATCTCGTAACAAATGAGGAATTACAGGAAGCGAAGAAGATGGTGACGAAAACCGGACACCGAGCAATCTGCAAGGCAGCCGAAAATGTTTTCGAAACCCAACAGCACTGTCCGGTCACGTACCGTGCAGTAAGCACAAAATCCCGTAGGGATGAAAGAGCCACAGAGGCTCAAATACAAAAAAGCCTTAGGGTCTGTGTGGCAGCGGAAAACTCGAGGCAAAACATTTGCCACCGTAGACGTGCTTTCTGCAACACCCCAGGAGGCAAAGGCTCAATCCTTAGTGACCCTAAGGAGCGAAGAAATGGTGTTGGTGCCCTCCTACTGCGGGCAAAAAAATTGTGAGGGTCAGACTGAATGATGGCCCCTTCTTGGCTGGCCGCGTCTGTCCTCGTCGGAACCGAGGACAAAACAACTGTACTGCAAGTACAGAAAAGAGTAAAAGAAGATTGAGTCGGCACCTCCATTGATATGTTAATCCAAACCAACCAGGAGTGCATCGAAGCTATCCCGGATGTGATAGACTTCGATAACGGCACTCAACTGCCCATAAGTGTTGAGGGCAAACGCCCGAAATGCTTTCGCTGTGGATCGAAGACTCACCTCAGGGCCTTCTGCAACGAGAAGACCCCGAGAAAGGAGAAAACCACTCTCCTTCCGAAATCGGCTCCACTGATACCATCAACATGACAAGTGGCAACCAGGAACGATAGGTCCGTGGCACCCATACCCACACCACGGAAATCAAGAACAGCAGTAGCAGTGGAAGTATTAAAAATAACAACATTAATACCAACTACAGCTGCAACAGAGACTCCACTGCAAACATCACCAACAACAACAAGTGAAAGAGTGGAGCAGGTACCACTCCACGACCTCACAGAATCAGACATGGAGTGTGAAGTGGGAGAGAGATGGCAAAATGTCGCAAGAAGGCACAAACGCAGAAGCAGCGCATCGTCGCCTTCGAAAAGGGAGGAAAGAAATGAAAAAGGGTAAATGCTACTGCAAAGAGACTCACAGCAGCAACACCACCAACACCATCACCACCCACACTAGCACCACCATCACCACCGGCGACAACCCCACCGCCAACAACAACAATACCTTCAACACCACCACCACAAGCACCAACATCGCAAACACAACAACAAAACACACACACCCAGCAACAACGACAAGAAAATAGCAGAACCACACCCCACCCCCAAAAAAACAAATGCACGGCAATAAATACACACAACAAGAAACTAATGACTCACATAATTGAACACACAGACATTTCACAGCACGACTACATAATACCAGCACCAATCAAAACACCAACGAACATAAGACTGGTAAGAATAGCACAGAAACAATACACAAACAATAAAACGAAATTCCCCAACGCGGTTGGTGATTTCAGAGACCTTGGAGGGACACTCAACAGGAGAGTATATTCGGACATACTCATAGAAGAGCCGACGACCAGCCGAAGGGACGATTCAACGATCCCTTAACCAGACGATCAAGTGAAAATTGATGGACAAACCATCATTCCTCTACGAAAAGTACGGTAAGTGGTCTTTCCCATCTTTTCCACCCCATTTCAACATGACCTCACTCAGAATAGGCAGCATAAATGTGTGTGGCTTGGGGTCGTCATGGAAGCAGGGCCACCTGGTCAACGACCTCAGGTCATTAAACATAGATGTAGTGGCCATCAGCGAGTCCAGAATCTCCGAAGCACGGGCCTTCGCACCGATCTTCGGCGGCTACGATGTGTACGCATCTCCCAGCCGTCCTGGATCGGGGGGAGGAGTTGCTGTGCTTTTTCGGAGAGGTTTGGATCTCGCCATACGGGCCATCTTCCTGGACCCAGAAGGTAATTTGGTGGTGCTGGACGTGACCAGCGGAGACGGCCAAGCTTTCAGGCTAGTGGCTGTCTATGCCCCGACAGGACCAGGGCGGCCTGATATCTTCAGGCGTCTGGAGACCTTTCTTGGAACGTCCCGCCCTTTAGTGTTAGTGGGCGACTGGAACGGGATCTTAGATGCACGCTGGGACTGTGTGGGATCAGAGGATAGGGGAGGAGGGTGCAATAGCCTCACCAACCTGCTCAGGCATTTTGAACTGTCTGACAGGTACCGATTGGATTTCACGAATGTGCCAATGTGGATTGGGACAAATCGCATAGGGTCATCCAGATCATATCTAGATAGAGTATTTTGTAGGGAAATAGATAGGCCTAGCATAGGCTGTCCACAATAGTCAGCTACACGGACCACAAATTAGTGATCTGTGTGCTTGACTTAGATAGGTTTCATAGACGAGGACCCGGCTAATGGAAGCTAAACGCGTCCTTACCAGCGCCCAAGGCCTATAGAGACCGGATTAGCGAACTAGTTAAGCGGGCGTTGACGGGGGCCATCGTCAACAACAAGTGGTGGTTTGCTCTGAAAAGAGCAATTACAATAGAGTCCATTAGGTTTAGTAACACTTTAGCAATAGAGAAAAATAGAGCAGAGGGAGAATTAGTTAGACAATTAGACAAGGCGCTTAGCAAAGGCATCGCGACCGACGTACTTGCGTCGAAATTGGCCCTTGAACAATTCTTCAATGCAAAGCACGAAGGCTGCGTTGTCAGAGCTACTGTGCGTGCTCTCAGACACGAGGGGACGAAAGCCGTTCAATGGGCCCGAGTGGCGGAGGCGCGTCGTGGCAACAAAGCCACGATCCGGTCTTTGATGAACCGCGACGGGCGCATGCTACTCGGTCCCGGGAAAATATGTGAACCTTTTCAGCGACACTTCGTTCAGCTGTTCGGGGGCAGCGGCGGGCCGGGTCGAAGCATGGACTTTAGTGTCTACCTCGACGGACTGCCGCGGTTCTCGGCCACTGAGGCGGAGTGTTGCGAAAAGCCGATAACACCCGCTGAAGTACGGGAGGCAATGACTGGCTGCACAAGAGGTAAATCGCCTGGTTTGGATGGTCTGCCTTATGAACTTTACGTATATATGCCAGACTTGTTTGGTGGCCTCTTGGCGTATGTCTGCTGCAACTGGCAACACAACGGGAGAATTCCCAGCTCTGTCAGCCGAGGAGCTGTGGCGCTGCTGAGAAAGGATAAGAACAAGGGGGATAACATATATAATTTCTGGCCCATAACTCTGCTAAACACAGAGTTCAAGATTTTGGACAAAGTGCTATAAAAGATGCTGGCGCTTGTCATTGGTGGTCTGGTGGGAGAGGTTCAGACGTGCGCCATTCCCGACAGATCCATCCACGACATCTTCAACCGCATGCGATACATCGTAGAGAGGGTTGCTAGAGAACCTGGCACGGGTGGGTCTTTGATCAATATAGATCAGTCGAAAGCTTTCGATAGGGTCGACCATCGTTACCTAGCGGCAGTCCAGAAGGCGGCTGGCTTTGACCCGTTTTCAGAGGCTGGATCGCTGCAATGCACCGCGACATCTGCTCTGTAGTGAGAGTGAACGGTCACCTTTCGGAACCGTTCAACATCATGCGCTCGGTCCGCCAAGGATGTCCCCTCTCGTCCCTATTGTACGTATTGACTCTCGAGCCATTACTGCACAAACTGGAGACGTTGAGGGGGTCCCGCGCGAACTAGGATGCGGAAGATCCGTGTCAGCATATGCGGACGATGTCAACGTACGCGGGTCGAACGCCAAATACATGGGTGTCTTCTCTCACCCAGAAATGGGCGGAGAGGAAGTTATCCCTGAAAGGTCGATCGGAGGTGGCTAACGCGTACATCGCGTCCGTCATCTACTACCGCCTGACGGTCTTCCCTTGTCCTAAGCGCCGCCTGACTGCGCTGGAACGTTTGCTCTCTCGCTTTTTGTGGAAGGGACGCGCTCCGATGGTCAGGCGGTCCATCGGCTGTCAACACCCGCTACGTGGAGGGCTGGGCATGCCGTGGCTGACGATGTGCAGACACGCGCTCAGGCTACGACATCTCCACCTCTTCCTCGACGGTGATCAGGTCTGGTCGCCGTTTGCTAGATACGTCTTTCCCCAGCTCGTCTCCTTGACGGAGCTGCAGTCCTGGGTTAAGCGAAGACCGAGAGGGAGCGCTTGGGGACTGGAATGTCTTCAGGCGCTCACAGCCCTCGACCAATCGTGCAATATGATCCGTGGAAACTCCACCTTGGCGTTCTATAGAGGATTAGTGGAGGGGAAGAGCGACGACGTACTTGGAGAAACTCTAGGCGTCGACGAACATCAACTAGCCAATCTCTTCGGAAGGACTTTCGGGCCGGGGCACATGGACAACTTCCAGAAATCCCTGGCCTGGCAGTGCTACCGAGGAGCTTTGCCAGTTCGGGATATACTCTACAGGCATGGAGGTGCCGTCAGACGGGCATGTCCGAGATGCACGCAGGGTGACGAAACCGTCCTGCACGCACTCGTCCAGTGTCAAGCATTGCTGATTTATGGGTTTATGTCGAACACCTGTGTGTCACGTGTAGGAGGGATCCAGCTATCAGATGAGTCCATCGTGAGGATTGCCCCACCCACTTCCATTAGCCGCGACGGACAGGCAGTTTTTATCCGTCTGCTGGCCATGACGAAAGATATAGTATGGTGGACACGTTTGAAAGGCTGAAGAGAGCACTTACCTCTTCGGTGATGCCCTAATTAACTTTTTCAAATTTCATTTGAAAAGGAAAATCAGGGTAGAGATGGAAGTGCTCTCTTCCCAGCATTTTGTTGAAAGATGGGTGAGAGAAGCAAGTATGGTCCGAGTAAATGGGCCTACTCTGAGTATGTGTCTTTAAATTAAACTGGTGGAAAACTGGGAGAGGGCACTTGCCCTGGTGGCCAGGGTCACTGTGGCTGTTTATGGGCTTTCTCCACAAATGTCCTTCGGAAGTTTCCCACCTATTGTGAAATTTTTCATTGTTATTTTTTGTTAAATCCTCTGTTGTTTTTTTTTACACGCAGAAATGACCATTAGTACCATCCTGTATTGTCCTGTACTGTCCTTAATGTCTATTTTATGTAAACCCTTGTGGTTAATGAAAAAGCATTATTGTTATTACTCTTTGAGTCTCAGTCATTGATGTTAGTTAACTGGAAAGTTTGTTGAGATGAATATCAAGCCACTACCTGCAGCCTCAGATATTCAGGACATATCGGAGGGTTCTTGCTGTTCCCAGCAAGCATGCCTTTTGAAGCGTTCCAAAAAGCATGAAGGGGCCAATTTTCTTCAACCATCCCGGGAAACTTTTTGAGATAGTCCCTAGTGCGCCTATGACAATCGGGATCACTTCGTAGCAGTTCCAAATCCTTTTTACCTCCCACTTTAAGTCCTGGTATCGGTTAATTTTCTCCCTCTCCTTCTCTTGCACTCTCGTATCGAATGGGCAGGCCACATCCACAATCAGGCACGATCTTTTTTCTTTGTCCAAAACCACCAGGTCAGGTCTATTGTGTTCCAGTTTCTTGCCCGTCTGTATCTTAAAATCCCACAGCACCTTCACCTGATCGTTTTCCATCACCGACTCTGGCTTATGCTCATACCACTTCTCAGAATGTGGTAAATTGTTTACTTCGCATAGGTGCCAGTGGATAACCCTGCCCATCACATCATGTCTCCAGCCTTATAGTGAGTCTGGGCTAGGTGTTTACACTCGGATACAATGTGAGCCACAGTCTCCTCTCTCTCTCCACAGATCCTGCACAGTAGGCTAGCCTCCTCCTTGTAAATGTGGTGTTCCAACCACTTCGTTTTGAGGGCTTGCTCCTGCGCAGCTATTAACATTTCTTCTGTTACCTTTTTAAGGTCTCCTCTTTTCAACCAGTTCCATGTCTGTGGATCTCTAAATTCAGTTTTCTCAAAGAAGGTACTATGAAGGGATTTTTCCTGAAGGCTGCTCTTTCTCCTTGATGTTATTTCCTCCTTGGACATCCCCTGGCCTATTGTCCCCTCCTTCAGTACAGCTCTGAACATTGGCTCCTTACTATCAGTCACGTATTTGTGTAGGTTGTTTTTCTCCATCTGAACACAGTCCTCTATGCTGATAAGAGCTCTTCCACCCTCAGATATCCTTAAGTAGAGTCTATCGACATCACTCCTCTTGTGGAACATATTGTAGATAGTCAATTTCTCATTACCATCTTATCAATAAGTAACTGGTCGTTTGTACCACGTGACTTCTTTCGGCATCCGTTCTGTTCGTCCGGTAACAAGTTGTTTGTGTGGAGGTGATGGTAGATTTCCTCAGACATAATGCTTGTCAACAGTTTCCACATTACGGGCAGACATGTGATAGGTCTATAGTTGGTAACATCATTACCCTTGATTCGTTATTTCATTATCAGAACTGTGGTACCTTTTGTCAACTACTCTGGTACCTCACCTGACATCAAGCAGTCATTGAACATGGCTGTCAGTTTCGGGTGGAGGGATGTTATGTTTTTAATCCAATACCCCTGCACACCATCTGGGCCAGGTGATTTCCAGTTGGTTAGTTGTTTGGCCTGCCCTTAAGAGTTTCAACTGTGATACTCAAATCAGTTTGTTGGCGTGCCTGGTCATTATGTTTAACATCCTGCTCCCATATTCATCTCCAGAATGTTTTAGTTTGTTCAGCCTCAGGGATCTAGTCGTTGCCTCTTTCTTTCCCTTCAAGCTGTCCAAACAGCATCTTCTGGTTGTTGTCGAACATGCGGTTCTTTCTATACTGGCTGACTCTCTTCGCGTATCGCCTGATTTTTGCATGTTTTGCTACAATGCGTTGCTTCAGTTCCTCTATGATAATATTTAGCCTTTTCCTCCTAGTTTTGTACTTTATTTCCAGTCTATTTTTAGTGACTATGTTTTTTAGTGTCCCATTCAGTAGGGACTCAAGCTTTCCAATGTCATTTCTCATTTCCCTGATTTGACCACTCAGTCGTTTCTTCCACCAAGGCTCTGCTCTTTCTTGTCTGTTGTTTCCTCTCGCTTTTATACCAAGTAGTGTCATCACCGTATTTGCTGTTGCTTTGAGGATATTGTTGCACTGGTGAAGGCTCCTCGCCTCAAGGTATGGGATGACTTTGTTTACCTTAGCTGTTGTTTCTTTTAACTTTTTCCTGTCTACAAATCTTAGGTTCATAGGTCTCCCACTATCATTGTTCAATTCATCTACCACGAAGTTTAGGATATCTACCAAATATTGTCCTAGCCCGTCAGCATTCATCTCCTCAGTGGCCGTATCTCTGTTCCAGGTATTATTTATCTCAGCATTCAGATCATTTTCTGTTTCGGGTGGTCCCTCCGTTCTCTCGACCTCTTCACTTTCATTTCCCACTGGCTCGTTTGCCTGGCATACTCCACCCTCCATCTCCAAGCTAATCTCTCTGCCCAGTTCCTCCAGTTCCAGCTCGCTTATCCACCCATTAGTTCTTATTACCCGAACGTGCCCGGCCAGTTTTTGTTCATCTAATTTAAATGGACCAATCTCGTTCCAGATGTTATGCATCCTTTTCCTATAGCCTTTCTCCTTGGGGTTACTCTTCAGGTAACATTGCATAACAGTTCTATTCAATTCTTTCGTCCAGTTGGTGCTCGTCCCTTTCCTTCTTCTTCTTACGACTCCAGCAGTATTTGGTTGACAGCCAGGTCCCTGCTGCTGAGCCAGAAAGCACCTGTTGGCTGAGAGTCTGTCATATGACATTCTAGTCTCCATTTCACCGTTATTCTAACTGTTTAGGTTCGACATTTAAACACTCTTATCGAGGATTGGCGAATGTATGGTTACATAACCACCGGTGAATTACTTGTCTCCGGTGGTTTCGTCACTACACGTGACTTTTGTGTGGCCTCATCACGCTGTAGACGAACCCAAACAAACAAACAAACAGGCAGAAAAAACCCCCAAAATGAATAAGCATAAGTTTCATTGTAATGTAGTGTTTGAATGTCTGACTTTGTTTTCCCTTCCCTTCTCTGTCCGTCCGTTTGTTTTTCTCTTCAGTTTTATTTCCTTTACGTTTTTCGTTGTTTCTGTGCTGCTTTGATTTTGATTTTGATTTTTTTTTTTGATTTTGACCGGGTCATCAATTAAGTCTATTTGTATATTTTGATGTTTTCCTCTTTTAGTGGGAATTCTACAATGTAGCAGCGGATAGCGAGAGAGAATAGCGGCGGTAGTGATACTGAGGCAGAGGCGGCGGGGGTGGTGGCGGTGCTGTGCTAGCAGCAACTAGCAGGAGGTAGTGGGAGAGAATAGCGGCGGTAGCGATAGTGAGGAAGCGGTGGTGGTGGTGATGTGGTCGTATTACTGTAGTGATGGTGTTGAAGTTGGAGTAGAAATTTGAGTCGACTTGACCAGAGTTTTCATCGTGGTAGTGGATGTGGTATTGGTGGTGAAATTATCTTTAGTGAAATTATCGTTAGTCGCGTATATGCGTTGACATTTACCCATAATATTGGATTTAAACTTTTTGTTAAAACTAAAACTTGATTTTGATTATTGTTTTTTTTTAATTTTTGTTTTGATCGGGTCATCAATTCAGTCTATTTATATATTTCGATGTTTTCCTCTTTTAGTGAGAATTCTACAATGTAGCAGGGGGTAGCGGGAGAGAATAGCGGCGGTAGTGATATTGAGGCAGCGGCGGCGGTGGCGGTGCTGTGCTAGCAGCAACTAGCAGGAGGTAGTGGGAGAGAATAGCGGCGGTAGCGATAGTGAGGCAGCGGTGGTGGTGATGTGGTCGTATTACTGTAGTGATGGTGTTGAAGTTGGAGTAGAAATTTGAGTCGACTTGACCAGAGTTTTCAACGTGATAGTGGTGGTGGTATTGGTGGTGAAATTATCTTTACTGAAATTATCGTTAGTCGCGTGTATGTGCTGACATTTACCCATAATATTGGAATTAAACATTTTGTTAAAACTAAAACATTATTATTATTATTATTATTATAGTTACATTTATCTTGCTTTATGTTCATACGAGTTATCACCAAGTCACAACCAGTGACCTCAAGAGACAACAAGGTCCGCCATGTTCAAGAAAGAACATACATATTCACACATGCATATTTAGTGTTTAGACTTGTGATGTACTTATATTGAGAGAATCTTCCTTAGTATATGGGCAGTTCCCATTAGTACTATCTTTTGTATTTCTCCTATACGCGGGTTTCCTGGGATTTGCGATGAGTAATCATTAGACCCCTTAGGTATCATTCCCAGAGCGCCTACAATCACTGGTATTGTTTTAGTTCTCAATTTCTACATTTTTCCAATTTCTATCTCCAGGTCCTTATACTTGCTCAATTTTTCAAATGTTTTTATAGATACATTCTTGTCTATTGGAACAGACATATCAATTAGCAGGCATAAACTCTTTTGAAAGTCCTTCAATATTATATCAGGTCTATTTGCATCTATTTTTCGGTCTGTTTGGATGCTAAAGTTCCACAAGATTGTGATGTGATCTTTTTCAAGTATGGGAGGTGGTTGATGCTCCCACCAATTCTTTTGATGGGGCAGGTCAAAATGCTTACACATTATCCAATGTATGTATTGTGCAGCTCTGTCATGCCTGTTTAGGTATTCGGTTGGAGCTATAGGACTGCACATTGAAATTATATGGTCAATGGTCTCTGGTTGTTTTTTGCATACACGGCATAATGGGCTGCATACATTTTTTATTATGTTGGCTTGGTAATTTTTTGTTGGCAGACACTGATCTTGTGCCGATATAATCAGTCCTTCAGTCTCCGATTTCAGTCCAGAGGATGCCAACCACTGATGGGTTAAAGTTTTGTCAACATCAGGATTGTTAGCTCGCTCTGGGTATTTTCCATACAGAGGCTTTTCTTGCCATTTCTTAGCCAGTTTCTCTAGCAGTTCTTTCTTTGCAGTTACTTTTACCTTCTTTGCTTTTTCTGTGTTTTCCATTTCAGCAGTAAATGGGACTTCTGAAATTTGTAGTCCATTACTTTATCTTTGTGCATCTTTTGTAATGGAATATGATCTTTTGATGCTTTCGTGTTTCAAAACGAGTTTGATCATCCAATCATGTGATTCCCTTAGATATGTAGATAATCCAATTGTTGCAGTTTTCAACGCAATGTCTAACTGGATTAACCCACGTCCTCCTTCTTTCCTAGGGAGATATATTCTATCTATATCTGCCTTAGGGTGATGGATTCTGAGCATGGTTAAGAATTTTCGAATTTTTGTATCGAGCCTACGGATCTCTGTGCTTGACCAGTTGATGACATTGTAACTGTAGGTTACTACTGGTATGGCAAGCGTGTTTATGGCATCGATCCTATTCCTTGCATTCAATTCCGTTCTTAAGATTGCTCTTACTCTGCGGTAACATTCCTTCCTTATCCTTTCCCTCATTGTCGAGTGCTTGATTCCGTCTCCTTCACAAACACCTAGATATTTGTAAGTTCTTTCTTGATCAAGTTCTCTTATCACGTTCCCCCGATCAAGATTAATGTCTGAACTCTTCAGCAGCTTTCCTCTGGTGAACGTTGCTTTGGCGCATTTATCTAGTCCAAACTCCATTTTGATGTCATCACTGAACTGCTTCACAGTGGATAATAGCCCTTGCAATTGTTCATCATTTTTTGCAAATAGTTTCAGGTCATCCATGAAGAACAGGTGATTAATGGTTTTGTCATAGACTTTATATACATGTTTTGTTTCATTGAGCATTTTACTTAATGGTATAAGTGCGATGCAGAATAAAAGCGGTGATAAAGAGTCACCCTGAAACATTCCACAATTAATATTAACTTCTCCAGCTTCCAGTGATTTTGTTTCACTATTCAAAAGGAGTGTCGTTTTCCATGTCTTCATACTGAATGACAAAAACCTCCCGACAACGGGGGATATTTTGAAAATCTTTAAACATTTTTCAATCCAACTGTGTGGCAAACTATCGAATGCTTTTTTATAATCTATCCAAGTAATCGATAGATTTCTGTGTCTATTATGACAATCTTCCAGTATCATTTTGTTAACCAGAAGCTGATCCTTACAGCCATATGAGCCTCGTTTACACCCTTTCTCCTCAATGAGAAATAGGTCATTTGTTATCAGGTAGTCATATGTGTATTCAGCTAGGACTGATGTTAAAATTTTATACATTGTGGTCAAGCAAGTTATCGGTCTGTAATGTTTGGGATTGTTTGTCTCATCATTCTTCGGAAGCAGGAATGTAATGCCGTTAACTAGCCATGATGGTATCTTTTCTGGCTCCTTAACTATTTCATTGTAAAGTTGGGCTAACAGCTCATGAGACTCTGTGAAGGCATTTATCCAAAAGTTTTGTATTTTGTCTTTTCCTGGGATTTCCATTTGCTAGTTTTTCTTAGAGCCAAGCGCAACTGTTCAACTGTTATATTTTCCCATGTTTGTTCCTCAAGGTGAGCTGTATCTTTCATTTTTCTGTCTATGCATGTATGTTATGAACTTTTTCTTCGGCCCATATCTTTTCCCAGAATTCTTGCACTTCCTCCTTGGGTGGTATTGATTTAGCAGTTATTGTTGACTTACCAATTTTTCTGTAGAAGTTTCTTTGGTTGTTTTTGAACATATTATTGTCCTTATAGAATCTAGATCATTTTTCAAAGCGCCTTATACGAGCAGCTTTGGCCGACACTTTTTGCTTGATTATTTCTATCATCATGTCTATGTCACATGTTGATTTTATACTGTACTTTTTTTTCAATTTTCTAAGTTTAGTTTGTTTAACATGTTCACCTACTTTATAGTTTGTTAACATTTCTAAGTCAGATCGGAGAAGGTTTATTTGGCGATTGATGTTCTCTTGCCAAGTAGATTTCTTGAGGGAATTCCTTTATTTTTTCATCTTCACTCCACATAAGTGAGTGGTGACTTTAGCCGATGCATAATAGAGATGATTTAAATCAGTAATGTTTAGTCTGTTTGTGATGATAATGTTTTTGAGAATTATGTTAGTCTTGTGTATTATCTTTTGGTTCTGTTTGGAGTTCTGGATCTTAGGGAGGGTGTCTCGTTGCCCCATGTCAGATTCTTTCATTTTCATCCATTCGATCATAATTTCATCCTTCAAGTTGGCAAGTTCATTCTCATTCATTTCTTTATCATTTACGATCTCATTATTTTCATTTGGAGTTTCATCCTGAGCATGCACTCCCTCCATATTATTATTATTGTTATTCCTTGAATCTCAGTCATTGATGTTGGTTAACTGGAAAGTCCGTTGGATTGAATATCAAGCCACTACCTGCAGCCTCAGATATTCAGGACGTATCGGAGGGTTCTTGCTGTTCCAGGCAAGCATGCCTTTTGAAGCGTTCCAAAAAGCGTGAAGGGGCCGATTTTCTTTAACCATCCCTGGAAACCTTTGGAGATAGTCCCCAGTGCGCCTATGACAATCGGGATCACTTTGACTTCATGGCAGTTCCAAATCCTTTTCACCTCCCACTTTAGGTCCTGGTATCGGTTAATGTTCTCCCTCTCCTTCTCTTGCACTCACGTGTCGAACGGGCAGGCCACATCCACAATCAAGCACGATCTTTTTTCTTTGTCCACAACCACCAGGTCAGGTCTATTGTGTTCCAGTTTTTTATCCTAAAATCCCACAGCACCTTCACCTGACTGTTCTCCATCACCGCATCTGGCCTATGCTCATACCATTTCTCAGAATGTGGTAGATTGTTTACTTTGCACAGGTGCCAGTGGATCACCCTGCCCATCACATCGTGTCTCCAGCCCTTATAGTGAGTCTGGGCTAGGTGTTTACACTCGGACACAATGTGAGCCACAGTCTCCTCTCTCTCTCCACAGATCCTGCACAGTGGGCTAGCCTCCTCCTTGTAGATATGGTGCTTCAACCACTTCGTTTTGAGGGCCTGCTCCTGCGCAGCCATTAGCATTCCTTCTGTAGCCTTTTTGAGGTCTGCTCTTCTCAGCCAGTTCCATGTCTGTGGATCTCTAAATTCAGTTTTCTCAAAGAAGGTACTATGAAGGGATTTTCCCTTAAGGCTGCTCTTCCTCCTTGATGTTATTTCCTCCTTGGACATCCCCTGGCCTACTGTCCCCTCCTTCAGTACAGTTCTGAGCGTTGGCTCCTTACTATAGGTCACGTATTTGTATAGGTTGTTTTTCTCCATCTGAACACAGTCCTCTATGCTGATAAGACCTCTTCCACCCTCAGATCTCCTTAGGTAGAGTCTATCGACATCACTCCTCTTGTGGAACATGTTGTAGATAGTCAATAGCTTCCTAGTCTTCCTATCCATTTCTTTTTGTTCAGCAACATTCCATCTCAGAATTCCCGCACTGTACCTAATAATAGACACAGCTCGGGAATTTACTGCGCTTATGGCATTTCTGCTGTTCAGATCTGACTTCAATACGCTCCTTACTCTCCGAATGTATTCAGTTCTTAACAATTCCTTCATTTTTTTGTTCTTTATGCCATCAGCCTCCAGAACGCCCAAATACTTGTATCCTTCCTCAGAGTCAATTTCCTTTATCATCTCACCTGTTGGTATCTGGATCCCGTTACTTCTGCTCAACCTACCCCTCTTCATCACAATGACTCCACATTTACCAATACCAAACTGCATACATATATCACTGCTGAAAATACGGACAGTGTCAACAAGCACATCCAACTCCTTCTCACTTTTCCCGAAGAGCTTAAGATCGTCCATGAAGAGGAGGTGATTGATGGTAAGCTCTCCCCTTCCCAACTTGTATCCTGCTCTCACTTTTCGCAGCATAATGGTCAAGGGCATCAGGGCAAGGACAAACAACAGAGGGGACAGGCTATCTCCCTGGAAGATACCTCTCTTGATCTTCACGCTTCCCAAGGATACTCCAGTTGATGTCAACTCTGTCTCCCAGGACCCCATACTCCTGCCCAGCAACTGTCTGATGTTATCTGCCACCCTGAAGACCTCCAGGCTTTTGGTGATCCAGGAATGAGGCACCATGTCAAATGCCTTTCTGTAGTCTATCCATCCCATGGCAAGATCAGTGTGTCTCCTCCTGCAATTCCCCATTACCATCTTATCAATAAGCAACTGGTCCTTTGTACCACGTGACTTCTTTCGGCATCCTTTCTGTTCGTCCGGTAACAAGTTGTTTGTGTGGAGGTGATGGTAGATTTCCTCAGACACAATGCTCGTCAACAGTTTCCACATTACGGGCAGACATGTGATAGGTCTATAGTTGGTAACATCATTACCCTTGATTCGGTCTTTCATTATCAGAACTGTGGTACCTTTTGTCAACCACTCTGGCACCTCACCCGACACCAAGCAGTCATTGAAAATGGCCGTCAGCTTCGGGTGGAGGGATGTTAAATGTTTAATCCAATACCCCTGCACACCATCTGGGCCTGGTGATTTCCAGTTAGTTTTTTGGCTTGCCCCTTAAGAGTTTCAACTGTGATACTCAAATCAGTCTGTTGTTGTGCCTTCTCACCGATCTCCCTCTGTACTGTCTCAATCCACCCTGCCTGGGCATTGTGTCTAACATCCTGCTCCCATATTCCTCTCCAGAATGTTTTAGCTTGTTCCGCCCCAGGGATCAAGTCGTTGCCTCTTTCTTTCCCCTCAAGCTGTCCAAACAGCATCTTCTGTTTGTTGTCGAACATGCGGTTCTGTTTATACTGACTGACTCTGTTCTCGTATCGCCTGATTTTGGCACTCTTTGCTACAATGCGTTGCTTCAATTCCTCTATGATAATATTTAGCTTTTTACTCCTAGTTTTGTATTTTATTTCCAGTCTATTTTTAGTGCCTATGTTTTTTAGTGTCCCATTCAGTAGTGACTCAAGCTTTCCTATGTCATTTCTCATTTCCCCGATTTGCCCACTCAGTCGCTTCTTCCACCACGGCTCTGCTCTTTCTTGTCTTTTGTTTCCTATCGCTTTTATACCAAGTAGTTTCCTCACCGTATTTGCTGTTGCTTTGAGGATATTGTTGCACTGGTGAAGACTCCTCGCCTCAAGGTATGGGATGACTTTGTTTACCTTAGCTGTTGTTTCTTTTAACTTTTTCCTGTCTACAAATCTTAGGTTCATAGGTCTCCCACTATCATTGTTCAATTCATCTACCACTAGATTTAGGATGTCAACCGAATCTTGTCCTAGCCCGTCAGCATTCATCTCCTCAGTGGCCGTATCTCTGTTCCAGGTATTATTTATCTCAGTATTCAGATCATTGTCTGCTTCGGGTGGTTCCTCCGTTCTCAGGACCTCCTCACCTTCATTTCCCACCGGCTCGCTTGTCTGGCATACTACACCCGCCATCTCCAAGCCATTCTCTCTGCTCAGTTCCTCCAGTTCCAGCTCGCTTATCCACCCATTAGTTCTTATTACCCGAGCCTGCCAGGCCAATTTTTGTTCATCTAATTTAAATAAACCAATCTCTTTCCAGATGTTATGCATCCGTCTCCTGTAGCCCCTCTCCTTGGGGTTACTTTTCAGGTAGCATTGCATAACAGTTCTATTCAATTCTTTCGTCCAGTTGGTTCTGGCCCCTTTCCTTCTTCTTCTTCCTCCAACATCAGCAGTATTTGGTTGACAGTCAGGTTCCTGCTGCTGAGCCAGGGGGCACCTGTTGGGTGAGAGTCTGTCACATGACGTTCTAGTCTCCATTTCACCGTTATTCGAACTGTTTATGTTCGATATTTAAACACTCTTATCGAGGATTGGCGAATGTATGTTTACATAGCCATCTGTGGATCCGCCATCCCACTTGGCCCTTGTGTGGTATTATCACCACGCTGTATACGAACACACATAAACAAACAAACACACGGGCAGAAAGGGCCCCAAAAATGGATAAGCATAAGTTTCATTGTAATGTAGTATTCGAATGTCTGACTTAGTTTTTGTTTTTTAAGTTTTACTTTTTCCCCCCTCTTCTCTGTCCGTCCGCCTGCTTCCCTCTTCATTCTTATTTTCTTTACGTTTTGGGGGTTTCTTTTTTTGTTTTTGTTTTTCTCTGTTTGTTTTTCTCGTTTTTTGCTGTTGTTGCTGTGCTGCTTTGGTTTTGTTGTTTGTTTTTTTCTTTTTTCTTTTGAGTCTATCTATATATTTTGTGATGCCTTCCTCTTTGTTAGTAGTAGGGATTCTATAATGTGGAAGTAGTAGTAGCAGCCAGCAGGGAGAAGTGGGAGAGGGCGGCGTTGGCGATACTGAGACAGTGGTGGTGGTGATGTCGATACCGAGGCAGTGGTGGCGGTGATGCGACCGTATTACTGTAGTGATGGTGCTGTAGCGGTGGCAGCAGCAGTGAAGGAGTCAAGGGTTGGTGGCGGCGGTGATGGGATAGTGGTGGTAATGATGGCCGTAGTGAGCGGTGAAGGTGAAGGTGAAAATGCTGTTGTGTTTAGTGTACACAGATGATGGGGTGGGTGGTGTATCTAGTTTCTGGTGTTGGTGAGTTTAGCTGTCCTATATAGTGTAGCCAGAGGCGAGGAGGGGGGGGGGGGTTCTTCTTCTTCTATTTATAGCCATTTTTTTTTTGGGATATACAGTGTACAATACAAAGTTGAATATTTGAATATTTGAGCCTTATAACAATATATTTTGGGTCCGAATTTTTTGGGGCTCAAGCCGGGTGCTTTACGTAGCATTTGTACTAAGAGTTGTTATTTCACAAATGATTTAAATATGTTAAAAATTCAAAACTTACGGGAGCGATTTCATGACCTCCGTCACCTCGTGCGTCTTCTTCCCTATTATTATTGTTATTATTATTATTATTATTATTATTATTATTATTATTATTATTATTATTATTATTACATATATAAATATATATATATATATACATATATATATATAAATACATATGTGTGTGTGCATGTGTGTGTATATATGTGTGTGTGTATCTGTGTGTGTGTGTGTATTTGTGTGTGTATGTATCTATCTATGTCTATGTTATGTATGTGTATCTGTGTATTCACACCTTTGAAGAATGTGATAGAAATGCAGAAACAAGAATGTCTGAAGAATGAGTGTCTGGTAGTCAGACAGGAAGATATTTTTACATTATAAATGGTGCTTGCATAATAAATTAAACGGTATTGTGATTTATTTACTGCGGCGAGATATGGACACTAAATAGTTAATATCTCAGTTGGAATCAATGAAGAATATCTCGACGGATAAATAAAAACGGCTAGGTTTGCAGCAAATATAAATCAATATATTTAAAGAAACTTTCCGATTCGATAATTTTAATTGAGATCTGATGCGTTTTTCTCCCAAAACATGACATTTTTATCTAAATTCTCTTTTGCCAGACTTATGTAGCAAAATACTTTACTGCAATCACCCGCTCCCATAATATTGTTCAATAGAATGAAAGCCACATGATGATTGCGATTCACGAGCGTTTTGGGTTTGGATATGAGCCAAAATCTCTCGTTTTGCTTCGTGGATATTGTCATTTCAGACAACGACAACAACTACTGATGCTGATGCTGCTGATCGTTTCTGATCTTCCTTTTCTCTTCCTCCTTCTCCAACTACTACTACTACTAGTAACATATATATTATAAAATGCACGATGAGTCACACACACACACACAAAAACATATGTATATATATATATGGAAATACAAATACCATTATGCTTACTAGAAGTCTTACCTCTTAAACGAAGATATGTAGGATCAGTCAAATTCCATACCAACAATACGTTTTGGAAAATTTAAGTGGAACTTGAAATTATATTCTTCCCCAAGTACGTGCTTTTCGACATAGTTGAAATGAAACAAGTTTTAAGAACTAAATATTATTCATATTTCCATATTTCCAAACTTAACTGCTTTTTGTAGGCCATTAACATCATTGTTCCATTGTTTATAGTACTCATTGTATTTATTACTAGCAGCAGGAACCGGTGTTGCACTAGGTAGGAAACGTGAAAACACGCATATGCAAAGATTGAGGAATGTGTACATTTTGAATTCTCTTATTCTCAGGGAATGATTGTTCGTCTACTGGAAACGTAGAACACCAGCAGGTCGAATCCAGTAGTAGCAGTGTCAGTGGGCTGATGGCGGAAATCCTGTATGCGAAAGGAGTAAGTAGGAGTTGTGGCACGATGTATGCCTGTTCATGAACACAGGTCAGTCTAAAGGAGCGACGTAGTCAATTGTGTGAAAACCATGTAGGGAAGTACGTTTAAGTAGGGATATTAAGATGATGAAATTAGCGTGGCAACGCAGCTGCAGCAGAAGGGGGGGGGGGGGGGCATAGTGTAATTAGCACAAACGCTGGACGGCACTAGTTGCACTGCGTTGACACAGCAACAAAAGTGCGACACAAGGGGTCACCGCGGAATTAGCACAACCCCTGTTCGGCTACTCACGCAGGGCGTTCATATTGCGGTGTAGGTGCATCAAAAGTGGTCTTAGTAGAAGTAGCCTATCGTAAGATTTACGGTGTCAATAACGCGACAACATACACAGGGCCCGGATTTGCGCATTTGCGGATGAAAGCCCGAAGCGTCAACTGGGCCCCGACAAAAAATGTATGGTTCCTACTCATTTCCTCAATCCACCGAAAATGGTCCTGCTTAAAAGTAAGTGTTGTGTCTTCTGTTAAATAAATTAAATTTTTAGCGAAATATCATACGCTACTTACGATGTTTAAGTAGCGTTTATATTGAAAATGAAAATGGCATGTATGGCCCATGCTAATTCGTAAATTTCCTAGAAACCATTAATGGAATCGGAATTTGTTTTTGTCACGTCGATGGGAGGGGATTAACTAATATGTGCTGCAAAGTTCGAGGAAATCGGTTTACCGATTCAAGCTAATATTAGTTGCAATTTACTCGATGAGGAATAAATTTGGTCGTAATTCTATCTAGGTCTAATAATATATATTATGAGAAATGTACGTCTCTGAAGATTGTATACATTGAATGCTTAACAATGCAAGGAATTGCAGAGTATCATAACTGATCTGGATAATTGCTTCATGAACTACCAACTATATTACTTCTAATATCGTTCGTTTGCGTATTGTGTTTCGTCAAATGTATCCATGACCCACTTATTAAAAGCTTAGATTTAAAATAAAAATGTTATGTCTAAAGAATTTGTGTTTTTATTTAAATTACACGATTAACAAATCAATTATTACAAATCTTTGAACATTATAGATGGGATTCATGCATTTCATGTCATTTTCAATGAATATATATATTCTCAATTCCGTTCATATAATTGAAAATATGACTTAGTTAATAGTTCATATCTTGTTCGGATTATTAATTTCCAATATTATATATCTGAATATCTGAATAAATAAGCTTATTTTCATGGCTACAATTCCTAGAACCACTTCAAATAATTAGGCATTATTGATTTGCGAAATGTTCGCCATTTCCCTAACATATTAGCATCCGGTGACATTGATCATGCCAGCATATTTAGCTAAAATCCCTCATGGCATCGTCTATGTATTGCCCCATGAGGATTAATTCTTGAAAAGTATTTTTATGTAAAATACCTATATTCGAGAGCAAATCATTATTGGGATATTATCGGAACCATAACATGTAGTCGTAAAAAAGAGTCGCAATTTGGATATTTTAGAGACTAGCAATAGCATCCTGACTAGGAGGATGTTTATGATGTCAGGTGGCTCAGTTTAGATCTGGAATATAAAATGTAAAAATAGCATCCAATTTTATTCGACCATTGATATATTCGGCTCCTGTTAATTTGTTGAGTTAATTCAAATGTCGAATAAACATGGCTGCTATTTTTAGTGGTGTAAGTTTGTGAGACGCGCTAAGTTCAGATACCATGTGCGTTGTTATATATAAGCACACTATTCAGTTTCTTAATATACTTAGATGTGTCTAGGATACTAATTCTACACCCACTGATGACCAAGAATTGGCATTCCGAATTCACAATTAATTTTGCGAAACAACAGTACCAAAAGCTTTCTGTGTGATTGGTAGTTACCACAATTCGGGTTTGTATTTACTTTCTTGATTTATTCTTAAATTGAATCAGGCAAACGCTATTGTATATAGTAAGTATCCTTTTCACCTTAGCGAATCTGGTCCCTTACAATTTGAACACATAGATGTATATATCTGTGTTCGTCTTTCTTTTATATCCAATTATATATATATATATATATATATATTACAGAGTTAAACAAAATTTAATGAGTATATCAAAGGATGAGTTTACAGTAGATTGAAAGCACTCTACAAAAATGATTTTCCAGAGTTATTAATATTAAAATACAAATATTAATAAAGTAGATGTTCTTTTGATCAATTACATTTTATTATACATATTTCGGATGTACAACAGTACGTCCTCAATAGACAAAATATAATGATACATGACATACCCTGAGATGTTAAATGGTTAAGATTTGATCAAGGTAGTGATTAACATTTAACATTTATACCCTAATAATGAGAAAATGCGAAAACGTAATAAATCCAATAGAGAAAGTGTGTGTAAGGAAAACGTTGGTTAATGTGACAACTATAGAGATTTTAAAGTGTATACTACAAGTTATGTTTATTTAGGAAAACATCTCATGAATTATAACAGTCAATGAGAGCCACTGAAATAGATTTGTAGAGAGGGAAAGATAAGAGGGGGTAATATATGCAGAAGGAGATTTTTTCCGAAAGTTAAACGGTTAAGTTTGAAAATATGTAATTTATGCAATTTTAGGGTGAAGAATCAAGATTTTAGGATTTTTTTAAAAATAGCTGGTTATTTATATTTATTAGTTTTGTAAATTCTATAAGTGTGTTAACATTTCTAAACTTCTGAATGTTCTGGGGATAACATTTAAAGGATGTAGCTGGCCAACGAAAAGGAAAGTTTGCACTGTTGAATATTTTCCTAAATGTAAACTTTAACGAAGATAATCAATGTCAACATAATCGGTATGTAAAGCTTATCAAGTACTTATTGTTAGAAATATTTATATAACGATTGTGTATATAGATATATATTAATGAGCCAGTATATTTTAGGTAAATGATTACGAAAATAAAAATAAAATAATAGATTGAGGCATGCTAAAGTTAAATATATACCCATATATAACTGGGTGTAAATGCATTAATTATTCATAGTTCAAAATAACATTTTATATAATAAAAGTCGACGTGTTACAGTTAAATACATATATATATATATAAGAAAAAACAATAATAAATGCATGGATAATTCAGGGTTCAAAATAAGGTCTATAATAATTTATAGTTTGGATATTTGCTCTATATTTGAATCATGGATATAGAAATGCAGTAGGTATATTTCAAAACTTAGAAAATATATTCTTATACTTTGAGAGGGTCATGTTGCCAATAAGAAACACACGCACCAGACGCTTTCACTTCAATTTATTATAATACATTTATAAATTTAGGAATTTATAAATTTCCGGTTGGTTGGTTGGTTCCACAACCAGATGGTTGTTTATATATTGTCAAAGTTCTTTCGTCACACATTCTGTGACCTCTTCAGTGACTGTGTGTTTTGTGTGCCTCTCCTTTGTTCTGTTCTACGCCATCTTGTTTTTTTGTGTGTGTTGTGTGCTTAGTTTGCGCATGTGTTACATCCGGGTGTCTGTGTGTGTTTATATTCGTTTATTTATTTGTTTATTTACATGTTACTGGTTGGTTGTTTGTTCTATGTGCGTGTGCGTTTTCATTTTATCCTTAATTGTAAAGTGTGATGTTGCTGTTCCACTCATATTTTCTATTTAATTTTGGTTGTAATTCATTTTTGTTTATTGCCTCTGTGATTTGTCTAAACATTGCGAAAAGAAAAGACGCAATGTTTAGACAAATTATAGAGGCAATAAACATAAATGAATTACAACCAAAATTAAATAGAAAACATGAGTGGGACAGCAACATCACACCATACAATTAAGGACAAAATGAAAACACACACGCACTTAGAACAAACAACCAACCAGTAACATGTAAATAAACAAGTAAATAAACGAATATAAACACACACAGACACCCGGATGTAACAGATGCGCATCTAAGCACACAACACACACACAAAAACAAAATGGCGTAGGACAGAACAAAGGAAAGCCACAAAAAACAAAGAAAAATCCCCAGTCACTGAAGAGGTCACATAATGTGTGACGAAAGAACTTTGTCAATATATAAACAACCATCTGGTTGTGGAACCAACCAACCAACCGGAAATTTATAAATTCCTAAATTTATAAATGTATTATAATAAATTGAAGTGAAAACAACTGGTGCGTGTATTTCTTATTGGCAACATGACCCTCCCAAAGTATAACAATATCGGTTTCAACACACGTTTTCAGATAAAGAATCTTGCTAAACGAATTCAGAAGCGAAATTAGAAAATATAATTAAATACATATTATAAATAAGAGATCAAAAATGTAAACGCAAGAAAGATTCACAGTTAGAAATAAGTTCCGTAAAAATGAATGGGTTAGATATTAAACTAACATTTAAAACTTAGGTAGGAAGATAAAGATAGAGAAATAAAAAAATAATGGTATGGATCAAAGTTAATAATATTATGTTATATATATCAATGTTCCGGCGTGTTATTGAACAAGTGTCTTTCATTCGAGCGTAATTTCGGTAGCAGTTAAAACACAAATTGCAACATTATTCTTTAACGCTTTGGACACCTCTTTCCCTACTCACCATAAATACCATTCCATTTTTAATAGGCATACCATTAAATTCTCGTATTCTACAACTATGAACATGGCCCAAAATATTGCCAAATTAAACACTAAAATCCTAAAACAAAACCAGCATAATGATCTTAATAGTAGAGTTAACATAAATTATACTAAACCAAAATGTAATTGTAGAAATAAAACTGATTGCCATTTACAAAATAATTGTCTAGATAGTAATTTGGTTTATAAATGCACCGTAAAATCTGATCACAATACATACAACTACATATGATCGACTTCTTCTACATTTAAAGCCAGATTTGCCAACCATAAATGCTCATTCTCGAACTCCAAGAGGAAATCATCCACTTCTTTATCACAGCTCATATGGTCATTAAAAGAGAGGAATTTAAAATACTCCATTCTTTTGACAAACTTCGGATCTGTGGAGTTTAACGCAACTCTAGTATATCAAATAACTGCGCGCTCTGTACAATGGAGACGCTGTTCATTATTAATAACAAAAAAGTGAATTATTCTCTAGTTGCCTTCATAAAGCTACATCCACATTTTTAGCCTCCCACAAAACTAGAAAAAAAGAGAGAGAAACATTAAACCATTAAAAACTTGGTTTTCAGGCGTATATAATCAATAGGGAAAAACATTAATGGCCTTTAATATTGCACTATCCTATAACTATCTATAGAAGAAATAACGCTAGAATGAAAGACACTTGTTCAATAACACGCCGGAACATTGATATACATAACATAATATTATTAACTTTGATCCATACCATTATTTCTTTATTTCTCTATCTTCATCTTCCTACCTAATTTTAATTACATTTTTACGGAACTTATCTCTAACTGTGAATCTCTCATGCGTTTACATTTTTGATCTCTTATTTATAATATGTATGTAATTATATTTTCTAAGTTTTTAAATATACCTACTGCATTTTTATATCCATGATTCAAATATAGAGCAAATATCCAAACTATAAATTATTATAGACCTTATTTTGAACTCTGAATTATCCATGCATTTATTATTGTTTTTCTGATATATATATATGCATTTAACTGTAACACGTCGAATGTTATTATATAAAACTATAACCGTTATCATTTAACTAAAGTATACTGTATCACTAATACCTAATATATATCCATATATACCTCTCTATATCTTTCTATACACAATTTCTGGTTAACTTCTAAATTTCTTGATTATTGTTTATTTCGAACTATGAATAATTAATGCATTTACACCCTGTTATATATGGGTATATATTTAAATTTAGCATGCCTCAATCTATTATTTTATTTTTATATTCGTTATCATTTACTTAATATATACTGGCTCATTAATATATATCTATATACAAAATCGTTATTTAAATATTTCTAACAATAGAGTACTTCATAAGCTTTACATACCGATTATGTTGACATTGATTATCTTCGTTAAAGTTTACATTTAGGAAAATATTCAACAGTGCAAACTTTCCTTTTAGCTGGCCATTTAATTCCTTTAAAGGTTATCCCCATAACATTCATAAGTTTAGAAATGTTAACACACTTATATAATTTACAAAACTAATAACTATAAATAACCAGCTATTTTAAAAAAAAACCTAAAATCTTGATTCTTCACCCTAAAATTGCATAAATTACATATTTTCAAACTTAACCGTTTAACTTTCGGAAAAAAATCTCCTTCTGCATATATTACCCGCTCTTATCTTTCCCTCTCTACAAATCTTATTTCAGTGGCTCTCATTGACTGTTATAATTCATGAGATGTTTTCCTAAATAAACATAACTTGTAGTATACACTTTAAAATCTCAATAGTTGTCACATTAACCAAGGTTTTTCTTACTCATACATTCTCTATTGAATTTATTACGTTTTCGCATTTCTCATTATTAGGGTATAAATGTTGAATTTTCTCTTAGCTTAATCACTAACTTGATTAAATCTTAACCATTTAACATCTAAGGGTATGACATGCATCATTATATTTTGTCTGATGAGAACGTACTGTTGTACATCCGAAATATGTATAATAAAATGTAATTGATCAAAAGAACAATTATTTTATTAATATTTGTATTTTAATATATATATATATATATTCTACATTCGATATATATATATATATATATATATATATATATATATATATATATATATGTGTGTGTATCTATATATATATAAACGGAAAAAATGAAACGAAATTTCATTTCTAACTATAAGTACGACTGTTACTTAAATATAAGTATGTATACGTACATACATATATGTATATATATATACATACATGCACCCATATAGACATGCACGTATGGATTTACCGAACATTTATTATAATGCTATGTGTGTTTGTAAACAAACATCCTGAATTAAGCCGTACAGTGTTTAGCAACCATCGTTGCTCTTTTGTTCATCACTGACAAAGGAACGATATACTAGTTTCAAGCTTATTAGCTATCCTCAGCAATGTATACCATTCTTCCAGATGATTTAACGTCTAAAAGAATATACTATCCTGATGCATATTAACGGCTGAGCAGCCTAATTTGCATATCGAGTGAGTTAATCGGCCGGGCGCACCGAAAATGATAAACGGAAAAAATGAAACGAAATTTCATTTCTCAGTCTTAGTACGGCTGTTACTTAAATATACATATGTATACGTACAAACATATATATATATGTATACGTACATACATATATACATTTTTTCCGTTTATAGTTTTCGGTGCGCCCGGCCGATTATCTCACTCAATATGCAAATTAGGCTGCTCAGCCGTTTAATATGTATACGGAAAGTATATACTTTCAGACGTTCATCATCTGGCAGGAAGGTATACCGTGCTGACGATAGCTAATAAGCTTGAGACTAGTACATCGCTCCCTTGTCAGTGTTGAACAAAAGAGCAACGATGGTTGCTAAACACTGTGAGGCTTAATTCGGGATGTTTGTTTACAAACACACAAAGCATTATAATATATAAAACATTTCTTATAGTACAGTGGTTTTTCTTAAAGGGGTACGTTTTGCTGATCAGCGATTTTATGGTAGTTCCTGGCTTTTCTGCCACTTTAATTTTTAAATGTGTCTTTCTTAGGGCGTTTCTAAACTCGTTAACTTATTCACGTCCAAGGTTTACATCCAAGAACATGATACTGGAATCTCTTGTACCATGAAATACCTTTACCAAGCTTATGTTTAGACCCATCTATGCTATTCCATGATTCGCTTCTGTATAATCGGCAACTCCCTTTCATGTCCATTTCTATGGGGGTCTTATACTTCTCCGTGGCCTCTTTGTATACTCTGATTCTGTCTCTTTGGTTCTAGCCATAGAATTGCATGCAATTGATGAAGTGTTGGATGTCTCTTTCCAGTTCAGTTAGATCGCACATGCGGGACACATTCTTCATCACTCTTACCAAGTCTGCGATCAAAATATTAACCTTAGCTCTATCGGACATCGATGAGTTTTGTGTATAAGGTATCTGGAGGCCATGGGTTTAGCATAATATGAGTAGAGAATTTGGGTTTTCTCGTTTATAGTGTCTAATACTGGTTGTCTCGTTTACAGTGTCTAATACTGGTTGTCTCGTTTATAGTGTCTAATACTGGTTGTCTATTGTTATGGTGCTTGGGAGTGTAGTCGATAGTTACTGTTATGCTCTGGTGTATGTAATTAGCTCTCTGCTGAATGCTCTGCATTATGTTATATTCTAATACGGGTTTATTGGCACTCTCTTGTTGTGCGTTTTTATTACTATATTGGTATCAATTACGGAACGAGAGTACACGACGTGGATTTGGGAGTTCTTTTCTGGGAGTTCGCTGAGTTCACCTTTCCCATCATATCATAAATAGGCTGGCAGCATCGCCAGCTTTACTGCCGCCAATGGCCGTTCCCTCATCCTGGGTAAATTTTCTCATTAAATTGAAAAAGGTGCCCCTTTAATGTAGTTTTAATACTAGCCCCTACCGCATGTGTGATCATTTTTTCTCACTTAACGTTGCTTTTTGTGTCTTCCTATGGGAGTCTTTTTAGCCATCGAAGTTATAAGTGGGGTCTACCTCTTATTTATCTACTGGCGCATACACTGCTAAGGCCAACATTATTTAAGAATTCACTGTCACATGTAAATCAAATTACTAGGCCCCGTTTATCCGTATTAACGCCACAGAACTCTACCTCACTGTCACTCATTATTTCCACCAGTAAAGTACTGGATAATTGCTGGCCTTGTGCCAATAGTAGAAACAATTATTTCCACACATTGTTCCACAGCTAAATCAACGGCAATGGAGGGGTACAGGGATATTACAGCCATATGCAGTTTGTTAAGTCTTCTTTGTTGTTACAGTCATTGATTCTGCTGAGAATGTCCTCTGTGCTGTCACATACAACTGGGCACATCTTAATTATGGGGCGCACAATCATAGAGAGGAAGTAGGAGATCCTATAGTTGCTAGCAGTATTGGCTCCGCATACAGGCCATGTTGGTGGCCCTGTCATAGTTGTTTTATTGTCTTTTCGGAGCCCATACAAGTGTCGTACGTCATTGGTAGAGGCTTAGAAATTGTAGGTTGTTAGCAGTGAAGATATTTTCTTATTCATCGTGTGGGTGTGGTATTGTTTCGCTCGTGTTGCTGATGTGGGGTTGCATAGCCTTGATGTAGTTTGGCATGGTGTCTATTGAAATACTACCTGATTTGTCTGTAGGTAATCAGACTACCTGGCCATTCCTTGTGCGTTGCATGAGGCTAAGTAGGCTTTCTGCAGGTTTTCGTCCAAGTTGCTGAATCTCTGGTCTCTTTTGTCTCCTAGTATATTTTTCTACTACCTGTCTAATTTTATTTCTAACTATGGCAAACTGTGACTCTCTTCTGATCGTCTATTTGTTGTGGTATATGAACTCTTTTATTATAGGGTAATTTTGTGGTATATGGCCTCATTTATTAAAGGGTAATTTTGTGGTATATTGACTTTTTTTATTAAAGGGCAATTTTGTATGTTTTGTCAGCCTAATTAAAGAATAGGTTCTCTAAGGGGCTGTCATTAAATCTACCGTTATAGTTATGTGTAATATTATTGTTGTTATCATAATTGTTGTTTTCCCAAATGTTATCGTTGTTAATGCTATTTCTATAATTGTGGTTGTTACATGTATTGTTGTTATGTCTATTGCTATTATTTTAGTTGTTGTTATTGTTCTCTCTATTGTTATCATTATTGTTCCTGCTATTTCTAATATTATTATTTATATCTCACCTGCTGTCATTGTTGTTATTTTTATGACTATTATTATAATTATAGTCGTTGTTTCTATAGCCGAAGTTGTTATTGTTTTTCTGTATGTTACCACTTTCGTTATTATTATTGCCGTTCGTACAAGGGCGGTGGATTGGTAGTATCGGTAGAGGTCCGGACGCCATGCTTTGCAGCAAAGCGTTACGGCCCTTTATGGTCTGAGTTGAAATCCCGCCGAGGTTAACTTTGCCTTTCATCCTTACGGGGTCTTGTGCCAAAAGTAGAAACACTTATTATTGCCGTTCGTATTGTTATTATGTTTGTTATTTATGTTCGTATTTCAACAGATTTTGATGACGGACTTTTCAAATTCCGACAAGCATCGTACTGGGTTTACCTTGTTATATATAGTAATATTTGCAGTTGTGGGATATTCTGTTCTTCTTCGTTGTTTGTAGTGTCACCATAGATGTTTAGTGCATGGTCTTCGGTAAACTCTCTAGGTAATATGATATATTCAATATACCGTATATACTCGCGTATTTCAGTGCGACCTATCTGCGAGTCAATGGCAAATATCCTATTTGTTAAATGAAAAGTGGGTATGCGACCTATCTGCCGGGGCGACCTATACGCGAGTATATAGGGTAAATATTGTAAATCTTGTCAGGGTATATTTGTAAGTTTTCATGTTTCTTATCTTATTGCATTTTGCCCTTCATCCATACATCTTACATTTTTTTAAAATTAAATTGTTGTTTACATTTGTTTTCAGAGTATTTTGTTTCATATCGAATGACAAATTAATTTATTCATTCTGTTTGGTATGGAGAGATTTTGAATTTTCTTAATATTAACGCGTTTAAGTTTGTAAAGCTCGTTAAGTTTTTCTATACGTTGTTCTTTTCATATTTATTATTAACTAGCAGAGGTACCCGGCGTTGCTCGGGTATTAAATAACAGTTATGTATGTCAATAATTCAGTGCTGCTTCGAAAACGCTACTTTTACAGAATCATCGGCTTTTTCCAAAAGGGGGTTCCTGCCCCCAGGGGTCCCCTACTCAATATGTGCTAATTCTGAGAGTTCACATTCATCTGTAGAACAAACGTGGACCATGTGTCAAGTTTTGTGAAAATTGGTTGCAAACTCCAGAAGTTATGACGTTTTGTTATATTGCACTGCAGTGCTTCAGTCGACTCCAAGGAAGTGGCTAAAGGAGGTTATCTGCCCGGAGGCCCTATAATCAATATCGTGAAAAATGAAAGTGTCCATCACTATCCGGAGTACATAAGTAACCTATGTCTTAAGTTTGGTGAAAATACTGTAGAAATGCATAAGATTTACACACACACGCGCGCTTGTGCGTGTGTGTGTGGGTGTGTGTGTATTTGTGTGTGCGTATGTATATGTATGTGTATGTCCGTCGCGCATACGTATGTACTGGCCTAAATATTCACTATTTAATTTTACTCTTTTAAGGCAAAGTTAAATCCCCGCTAGTTTAACTTTGCCTTTCGTCCATGCGGGGTCGATAAAATAAAATACCAGTACTGTACTGGATAGTTGCTAGCCTTGTGCCAAAAGTAGAAACAACTATTTTAATAACCTGTCACTCTCGTTTTCAATTTTATTTACATCATTCTTAAATTCCGCGTCTGGAAATCATTCGGTTATTTTAAATAGAATATTAGTCGAACGACTCCATTTACACCATAAACTTAGTCTTGTCTTTGCATGACATTGTTCTTCTCGTTCCACATAACGACGTATTATCCTCGTTTATTTTCCCGTCATTACCAGGGAACGTCTTCACAAACCAAAATATCGTCTTCCTGTTTTCCTTCGGTTGCAACGTTTCTCGAAATATTTAATTCTGCGTTCACAGGTTGACTTTTTTAGTTTAAGAAGATCCCGTTAATGTTGAAAGCAGCGATTCTCTGCTTAAACTTTCTTTCTTAACCACTCTCCCTTTTTTCTCATACCCTCTCTCTCTCTTTCTCTCTATCTCACTCATACCCCCCTCTCTCTCTTCCTCTACAGAATGGAGAACAATAAAGAACGCGCAGATCTCTCTCTCTCTCTCTCTCTCTCTCTCTCTCTCTCTCTCTCTCTCTCTCTCTCTCTCTCTCTCTCTCTCTCTTTCTCTCTCTGTCTTCATATATATATATATGTGTTTGTGTGTGTGTGTATATGTGTGTGTGTGAACCAGCATTCGTCGCCATTTTCCCTCTCGCTCTCTGTCTCTCTATCTGATTATATTGTACCTATCTCTGTATAACGACCAATCTCACTTTCTCTCTCTCTCTCTGTCTCTCTCTCTATCTCTCTCTCTGTATAACGACCAATCTCACTCTCTCTCTCTCTCTCTCTCTCTCTCTCTCTACATCTCCCTTTCACTCTTTAGATGTATATGTATATATGTGTGATATATATATAGAGAAAGAGTTGCAACGTGTATGTAGTTTCATAGATTTTTAAGGGTAGTGAGAATGAAAATATAAACAGAGCATATAAATAAATTTACAGTAGAATAACATAACAAATATGTTTTAAAAATATACATAAATAACATTACAAATGCCTCGGTAACAGCTACAAAGAATGATACAATGAAAGATATATTCCTTCAATGCTACAATATTAAAGAAAATGTAAAGGAAGGGGTGAACAACGGAGCCAACACCAGAGCAAAAGACAGCAACGTCGCGAGTACTGGGAAACCTCTCTAATGATTTTTGAGGCAAGCCAGCACACTAGCGGCGTTGCCTCGGGTGATGTCGAGGCTGATGCGCTGAAATATTGTTTTAAAAGACTTTTTAATGGAAATGAAGCAATATGGAAGATTAATGTTGAAACTTCGATCTCATGAATTTTGCAGGTTGACATTTTGCTGGCCCGAAATCTGTTCGCGTATTTGTTTATCTTTGTACGTTTATTCCTAACGTAAATAGATGAACAAATGACGCCATAAAAGAAAAATAACTCGTCTCTCATCTCTATTCATACATTTGTACTGACAAATCAATACATTACAAATTCAATTTTTGCACTTGGCGTGGGTCGATTTGAAAATGTTTTTGACCGATGTCTCCGTCGGACCTTCATCTATAAGTGTAGCAATTTCACAGAAATTTGAACGTACGGGTTAGGAGGAGATGTGTGCCGACTGTTTTAGTAGACAGACAGACAGATATACAGACAACCTCAGTTTATATACATAGACTAATACCCGGCGTTGCTCGGGTATTAAATAGCATTTATGTATACCATTTATGTCAATTCTTCAGTGCTGCTTCGAAATCTATACTTTTACAAAATCATCGGCTTTTTCCAAAAGTGGTCCTGCTCCCCAGGGGTCCCCTACTCAATATGTACCAAGTCTGAAAGTTCAGATTCATCTGTAGAACAAACGTAGCCCATGTGTCAAGTTTTGTGAAAATCGGTTGCGAACTCCAGAAGTTATGACGTTTTGTTGTATTGCACTGCAGTGCTTCAGTCGACTCCAACGAATTGATCAAAAGGGGTTATGTGCCGGGAGGCCCTATAATCAATATCTGGAAAAATGAAAGTGCCCATCACTATTCGGAGTACATAAGAAACCTATGTCTTAAATTTGGTGAAAATACGGTAGAAATACATAAGGTTTACATACACACGCGCGTGTGTGTCTGTGTGTATGTGGGTGTGGGTGTGTGTTTGTGTATATGTATGTATTTGTGTGTGCGTATGTGTATGTCCGTCGGCGCATACGTATGTACTGGCCTAAATCTTCACTATTTGCTTTTACTATTTTAAGGCAAAGTTAAAATCCCGTTTAGTTTAACTTTGCCTTTCATCCTTGCGGGATCGATAAAATAAAGTACTAGTAATGTACTGAGTAATTGCTGGCCTTGTGTCAGAAGTAGAAGTTACTTTTTTGATAACCTCTGTCATTTTCGTTTACAATTTTATTTACATCATTCTTAAACTCCGAGGCTGGAAATCATTCGGTTATTTTAAATAGAATATTAGTCTAACGACTCCATTTACACCGTAAACTTAGTCTTGTCTTTGAATGACATTGTTCTTCTCGGTCCACATAACGACGTATTATCCTCGTTTATTTTCCCGTCATTACCAGAGAACGTCTTCACGAACCAAAATATCGTCTTCCTATTTTCCTTCAGTTGCAACGTTTCTCGAAATATTTAATTTTGCAGGTTAAAACTTTGCTGGCCCGAAAATTTTGCTGGCCGCGTATTTGTTTACCTTTGCACGTTTATTCGTAACGTAAATAGACAAACAAATGACGCCATAAAAGGAAAATAACTCGTCTCTCATCTCTATTCATACTGCAAAAATCGAATTTGTAATGTATTGATTTTTTCAGTATGAATACTTTACAAATTCGATTTTTGCACTTGGCGAGGGCCGATTTGAAAATTTGTTTGACCGATCTCTCCGCCAGACATTCATCTATAAGTGTAGCAATTTTACAAAAATTTGAACGTACGGTTTAGGAGATGTGTGCTGATTGTTTTAGTAGACAGTCATCAGACAACCTCAGTTTTATATATATAGACTAGCAGAGGTACTCGGCGTTGCTCGGGTATTAAAGAGCATTATGTATACCGTTTATGTCAATACTTCAGTGCTGCTTCGAAATCTATACTTTTACAAAATCGTCGGCTTTTTCCAAAAGGGGCTTCCTGCCCCCAGGGGTCCCCTACTCAACATTTGAGAGTTCTGAGAGTTCACATTCATTTGTAGAATAAACTTAGCCCATGTGTCAAATTTTGTGAAAATCGGTTGCGAACTCCAGAAGTTATGACGTTTTGTTGTATTGCACCGCCATGCGTCAGTCGACTCCAAGGAAGTGTTTAAAACGGGGTTATCTGCCGGGAGGCCCTATATTCAATATCTGGAAAAATGAAAGTGCCCATCACCATCCGGAGTACATAAGTAACCTATGTCTTAAGTTTGGTGAAAATACTGTAGACATGCATAAGGTTTACACACACACGCGCGCATGTGTGTGTGTGTGTGTATGTATTTGTGTGTGTGTGTGTATTTGTGTGTGCGCATGTATATGTATGTGTAGGTTCGTCGGCGCATACTTAAGTACTGGCCTAAAACTTCACTATTTACTTTTACTATATTAAGCAAAGGTAAAAACACCCGTCGAGGTTAACTTTGCCTTTCATCCTTGCGGGATCGATAAAATAAAGTACCAGTAATGTACTGAGTAATTGCTGGCCTTGTGTCAGAAGTAGAAACAACTATTTTAATAACCTGTCACTTTCGTTTTCAATTTTATTTACATCATTTTTAAACTCCGGGGCTGGAAATCATTCTGTTATTTTAAATAGAATATTAGTCTAACGACTCCATTTACGCCATACACTTGGTCTTGTACTTGCATGAAATTGTTCTTCTCGGTCCACCGCGTCGTTTATACGTAACATAAAAAGATAAGCAAAGGACGCCATAAAAGGAAAATAACTCGTCTCTCATCTCAATTTATACATTTGAACTGAAAAATCAATATATTACAAATTCGATTTTGCAATTTGGCGTGGGGCGATTGGAAAATTTGTATGACCGATGTATCCGCCGGAACTTTATCTATCATTGAAGCAATTTCACCGAAATTTAAACGTTCCTCTTAGGAGGAGATATGTGCCGAAATCTTTAGTAGACAGACAGACATATAGACAACCTCAGTTTTATATATATATATATGTGCGGTTTAGTGTTCGGCATTTTTTTTTTTTTTAATCTTTCTGTTGTATATTTTAAAGAGAATACAATGTTTCAAGTAGCGATTTTTTTCTGTTGTTACTGTAGTTATTATATAACTGAAAACCATTTCTTTCAATAGCTATTCAGCTTGGCATAAACAAATGCCGTGACGACGATGAAATTATTTGCAAGGGTTTTAATATGAAATCGTGTAATGAAACAAATATTGTTATATTTGGAGAGGAACATATTGTCATAATATTACCAGAAATAATGATAAAACACTCACTGTTTGTTTTGGATTGGTTTTCGCTTGTGTATATTTTATAAGCCTATAGTTAATTTAACTGGCACTCAAAGTTCATCATTGATTCACCAACGGATAAGAATATAGATTTAAATATATTTATATATATAGTCTATCAAATTTCTTTCATCACCCACCTGTGACACCATAAGTGGACATTATATAGTATGTATATATGTATATATGTATATATGCATATATATATATTGTTACATTTTGGGAGGCTCATGCTGCCAATAAAAAGACGCACCTAGTGGTTTTCACTTCAATTTAATATATATTTCCGTTTGGTTGGTTAGTTCGATAACCGGAAGGTTGTTTATATATTGTCAAAGCTCTGTGAACACGTCAGTGACTACGCTTTTATTTTTTGTGTCTCTCTTGTGCCCTACACCATCTTAATTTTGTGCGTTGCGTGTTGTGTACTTACGTTGCGCAAGCGTTACATCCGGGTGTGTTTCTCTGTGTTTATATATTCCTAAATGATATAACACGTGTATACATCTATATATATAAAGCTGAGGATTTGTGTGTTAAAGTTTGTAACGTATGCACCTCCACAATTTCCAACGGATTCTATTCAAACTGGGAACAATTAGTGTTTTTGGTCAGGAAGATGTCATGAGGCAAACACATTTCAAATCGATCAACAATATGGGCAAAAATAGATCATGATCATTCCCCCTCTCTATAATTTAACTGCTGTACTCTCTCTGTCGCTCTCCACTCCCCATATGACAACACTGCAGAGAGAGAAACGATGTTTATGACCAAATGGCGCGTTCCCTATATTCCCTCTCTCTATAATTTAACTGCTTTACTCTCTCTGTCGCTCTTCACCCCATATATGACAACACTGCAGTGGCGCGTTCCGTATTAAGCGTTCCGTATTGACATACGGCTTATCTGGGGCACTTTCAACCGGCTTATTGCAAATAACAACCCGAAAAATAACACTTCATATAACAGATTAATGCTACAGACATATGAATCGGAATGTAACCCGTGAACTTTTCCTGGGCAAAATTATTCGAACAGACATGACCTCATTGCCAGAGTGTTCAGACTGAAACTGGCTAAACTCATGGCGTTAATCAAAAAGGGTCAGGTATTTGGGGCTCTAAAATGTGATATGTTCACCGTCGAATGGAAAAGCCAGGGCTGCCACATGCTCACATTTTGATTTGGTTAGCTGATAAAATCATTTCAAATGCCATAGACAGCTTCATTTCGGCTGAAATCCCTAACCCAGCAACTGACCAGGAATTACATGACATCGTCAAAGCTAACATTGTGCGTCTGGTCCTACCGAGCATCACATGCGTCTGAAATGGGGGGGGGGGGCGTGCAGTAAGGGATAGCCAAAACATTTGTTGACCAGACTCAGACTGGTGGCGACGGGTACCCCCTGTGCAGGCGGAGTCGGCCCGAGAACGGCCCGCTTCTCTTGAAGATGTTCAACGCCCACTTCAACGTTAGTTTTGCAACTCCGTCAAGTCGATAAAATACATATGCAAATATGTAAATAATGGCTCTGATGCCGCAATGTTCGCATTTCAAGCTGAAAATAGCAGGGACGAGTTCACAGAATACCTGGCGGGGCGGTATATCAGTAGCAATGAAGCTTTTTGGTGCCTTTTTGGTTTACCCCTACACCAACGGCACCCCACTATCGTACAGTTTGAGGTACATTTGGAAAATGGGCAAAGGGTTTACTTTACGGACCAAACCGCCGTCAAGTTGGCCGCCGATTCGAAAGAGGCCACTCTGACAGGTTTCTTCAAACTTTGCCAGTTCGATCCATTTGCGCAAACAATTGTGTAACCCCAGGTTCCATCCTACTTTATATAGTCGAAAAACACTTGGGCGCGAAGAAAGTCAGGTCAGACTGCTGAAAGACATACTGATGTAAAATTTGACAGCTGTCTTGGAAGGGTTTACACTGTGCCCCCAAGTCAGCATGAGTGATTTCATCTCATCCTTCTTCTGTATGAAGTTGTAGGCCCACAACATTTTCGCAACCTCAACACTGTTGATGGAGAAATATGTGATAAATACCGGGAAGCCTGCTTTAAGCGTGGTCTTTTGGAAGATGATTCGCAATGCGATTCCACTTTGTTCAAATCACATAAAGGTCTACGGGAACTCTTTGCCATTTTGCTTCAAAAGTGTGAATTGGGTGATCCCAAATCTTTATGGGTCAAGTACAGAGACTTCATGTCTGAGGACGTATGGCTTGCCGTCAACTGTCAGAGAGGAAGCTAACACGTTGGCCCCGGATGTGTTGCGGGAAACCGCATATGACATCGAAAATATTTCCCAATACTTAGAGGAAAATGATCCCAAACTTCTGTCGGACCAAAGGTTGGCCTATTTAACTATTATTGACACGGGTATTTATTTTCTCGGTGCTCTTGGGTGTACCGGAAAAAACTTTTGTAACGAAATTGATTCTCGCTAAGATTTGTAAGGAGAAAAAAATTGCGCTGGCCGTTGCATCGTCCGGGATCGCTGCTACTTTGCTGCCGGGGCAGGACAGCACATTCAACCTTTAAACTCACCTTGGATTTAATAAAAACTGAGAGACCAACATGCAATATCAGCAAGAGTTCACACGAAGCTCTGGTCCTCATAAAATGTTGCTTCATTGTTTGGGATGAGTGTGCATTGGAACACAAGGGTGCCTTTGAGGCATTGGACACGACCCTTAAAGGCATTACGGATTATACGGCTCCTATGGGTGGCGTAACCCTTCTGCTATCAGGGGATTTTGAGCAAACGCTGACCGTCATCCTCAAAGGAACAAAAACTGATGAGGTGCGTGCCTGCCTTAAATCGTCCATATTGTGGCTCCAAGTGAAGCATTTGTACCTGATCACAAATATGCGTACTCATTTGCATGGTGACAACATGTTTGCAGCATTGGCTCAGAACATTTTAGCACTTGGTGAGGGCAAGGTCCCTGCGGATGACAAGGGCGGTATAGCAATCAACTTCCTGAGTAACATCGTGAGTAGCCCTTCTGACTTTGGGAAGCAGTTTTTCCTAATGTCTCAACTAACTTTAAAAACCTCGATTGGCTGGGGGAAAGAGCCATCCTTGCTCCGAAAAATACCATGGTTAATTTTATTAACGATAAGCTGATTGAGAAGATTCCCGGTAAAGAGCACATCTTTAAATCAATCGACCGGACGTCAGACCCCGACGATATCGTTAATTATCCGGTTGAGTTATTAAATTCCCTTGAGTCCCCAGGACTCACACCTCACATTCTTAAGCTTAGGTTTGGCTGTCCCATTATGCTAATAAGGAAATTGCGTCCACCAAAGCAGTGCAACTGTACTCGCATGTTCGTCAAGTCACTGACACCACACTTGATTGAGGCCACCATTGTAACGGAGTGCGGGAGAGGGGAGAATGTTTTCATTCCAAGGATGAACCTTTTCCCTTCGGCGTCAGATATCCCGTTCGATTTCCGGCGAACCCAATACCCGGTGAGACAATGTTCTTCCATGTCCATTAACAAGTCAGAAGGGCAAATGTTGTCGGTGGCGGGCATCCATTTGGTGGAGCCATGCTTCTCCCATGGCCTACTTTATTTTGCCTGTTCCCGCGTAGGGAGCAGGAATGGAATTTTTGCTTACACTCCTCAAGGGATGACACACAATATCGTCTACAAAGAGGTGCTATAGATGTTGGTGCAGGTCTTGGATGTGTTGGAGCTATGCCGTCTGGAAAACTGGTAGGGTCACCCATGGCGGTCAGATCTGACACCCAGAAGCATAAGGGTCACCATCTTGCAGCTTTGGCCTACTAAATTCGCTATTGGAAGATTATTAACCCATCATTGATTGTCCCAAATGCTAATTGGTTCGCAACTTTTAATAACCGGTTCAACTGCTTCATGCACTTAATTGATAAGCTTATTCGCTTTCAATGTTATTTATGTCATTTAGAAATACATATCAGCAAGTCTGATGTTGCAGATACACAGAAATCGGGAAATGCACATTAAATGAGTAAAATAGTGCCAAGAGGTTTTGATTTATTCCAATATATATTAGAAACGACTGAAACTATGTCCAAACTATTCGTGGATTCAGATTTCATATAACTAATCCATTATCCCAGATCCTTTCCATAGATATGTACAATTTAGTTCCAGCAAACCAGTTTTTCCTCGCAGATTTCGTCACCGATGTTCAGCAAATAAAATAATAAATACGATAGTATATGGATTTGGTAAGAAACAAATACATATATAAATATAAAACGAAACTAATAATAAGATACGGAGTATTGGAAACAGTAGATTGATGAACTAAATGTGTTGCAGTTATTCTCGATTATTATTACGTATGGCGACAGGAAAAGTGTCCATGGATTTGGCGCGAATTCAGTGAGCCCAGAGTGGTTGAGTCAATTATAGAAATATTAGATGGAACTGTTATTGATCTGAGGTTTATATTTGTTGATGGTCATCCTCATGTCGAAAGTAGGGTACCCTTTTTTGTAACAAATCTAGCATGAATGTGTTTTGGACAATGATCAACTTAGTTCGGACATATGACGTAGCTAAGGTACTCTACTGAGCGTCACACTTATCATGTCTTGTTTCGTGTTTCAATTTTTCGTAAGTTCTTCAAGACGATGTTTCGTCATTGTGATGTAGTCATTTCTACTTTGTGTATGTGTCTTCGCCAGGAGCTACTCTCAATGTAATAAACTGCATTTGTTTTCTGATGGAGAGTAGTTGTTTGATGAATAATTTATGATCGCTATTATTATCGCGGGATATTTCCTGTTCCCCACTCTAGACCCGGTGAATTTTATCTGTAATTTAACTATGTAGCAAGTAACTGATATTTATTTCTTGAAGTTCATGGTCGAACTAAGCGTGATAATCAATACAAACGAGGAGGATTTTCTGTGGCTCTTTGCAGGCATTTCTTTAATATCATTTGGGAAGGGAATGGCATAAAAAATGCGTAATTAAAACTTGTTGGTGCGTGAGTAAGAATCAACAACTGCTGCTTGGATGTAACTTGACTGGAAGCCATTAGAAGAAACAGAAGGCGACGCTTTCCGAAGACGAATGTATTAACACCATTTTCAACAAATTCATCGAATGTAAGAGCCACAGTCGAGTGTCATATGACATGAATCTAGGACGTATGGTTTTACGAATCCCACACTGAATCTAGAGGTAAATGCGCTGTGTAAGAGATTGGAACTGCTATGATAGCTGCCTATTTCAGAGGAAATCCGTTATCGGAAAAGTAACAAACTAGTAAATGTTCTCAAAGATGTATAGCTAAAATGTGTGAGATAAAAATCATAAACATGGGCAGACGACGTATGCTTTAGGATTAAAATTGAATAAAAGAACAATATTTGATGCGATCGAATGCAGTGCAGCTTTACTAAAAGAAACCAACCTTGTCGCACAGTGTGAAAATCTGAATCATTTCTGTGAAATGCTTAAACATATAAAAAGTGATTTCCCTGCAGTTCTGTTACTCGAATAATTGGAACAAAAGTCGTAAAACCTAATAGAGTTGCATTCCATCTAGATTGCTGTTCCTAATCATTATTTGTAAATGAGAGTTATCGGCCAGATATATGTGATCCCCTTGGGAAACCTAGCAGTGAGTTTTCTGTGGGGGATGGATGTGGGGAGATTCCTTTTTTTGAGAATGACATCTATCAGCCACCAAGAATGTCTCTATTGGGTCATATCAAAACACGGTGTTTGTTGGGTAAATTTGTATGATTCAAAGAAAAATAATATAAAATCTTCTTCTTCTTCTTCTTCTTCTTCTTCTTCTTCTTCTTGACCCAAAACGGCACTGTTAGTCAACTAGCATAGCCTCGAATAACCCGACACTCTTTACCAGTCAGTCATTTTATCATCCTCTAAAAAGAGTTGATGATTATACTACTTCGTTTCACTAACCAGCATGGCTTCGCGAGTTCATTCTTTCTACGATTCTTATCTGCAAAAACTCGCTCCAGAAACGTAGGATTTGTCTACTATCTTGTGTTGCTGACCATATCAGTAATCTATGTAATTCATCGGCCTGTTCTCTACTTTACGTCATACATGACCCATGACACCGAATCCTCTAACAAATATGGCGTATGTAATAGGTCTCAGGTCTCCGTATAGACACTCGTTCGCTCTGTCCTCCATCAGTGATGGATTTTGCTCTTTTCCGAGTAGTTTTATAGATGTGCCATCTTAACCGCCTCTGCCTATGTTTTGTTTGTGCCCAGCCTTTCGTTCTACAGGTAAGAACACTTTCAACTGTTAATCGATGGAATCTAACTTTTATTTTTCTGTTCAATTATGAATTCCAAATGACATCCATTTTGTTTGCAACTGTCCAGGCTAACTTTCTTCTAGTGTCCAGCACTTTCAGTGAGTTGTTGATCCACAAACCAAAATACGTTAAATACCAAGATACATAAGATCTGAATAACTTACCATAGATTTTACCATCTATCAATATGGGTCCCATTCAGAGACATTTGTATTATGGTTATTTCCCTATGGGTGCTTCACTCGCAGGCGATATAGAATATTAGATTCATTATTTCTAACAATGAAATAATTCCATGGAAACACATATTTATAGCACATTGTGGGTTACGATGCATAGATACAAACGAGATATAGTTATAGTTGATACTGGTCACATCCAGCTAGTTGTGAATACAGTCAGACACATACAATTATTAGACATGCACCTTTATTCAAGGCTAAGTTGGTGGTTCAGCTGAATAGTTATAGCCTCACACAATATGTCTTATTGTATGTATTGATTGTCCTTTTATTTTTACGTTCACATCTCTCCGATGTTAAATTCGCCGTCGTCCTCCTGGGTTCTCTAAATAAAATAACAGTAAAATATTTAAGTCTGTATAATGAAATCTCCGCTTCAGCAAACTGCTCGCATTCTGTCTAAATTAGAATTTACTATTAAAACCTCATTTATATAACGAAATGAAGTCAATAACATTTACTTTCACCCTCTCCTCATTTTGCTCTCTAGATTGTATAGTCAGGCGCTGAAGTTCACCAGCATGATATACCACACTGATCAGATACATAATTTATTATTAATAGGTGACTAGTGGATTTTCCACGGTTTTTGAAATATTATTTTACCAGTTTAGACGTTGTTTTTACTAATCCTGCGGGATTTTGAGTGTTAAAGCAAGACGATACTGGTGGTTTTATTGATGGAATTAAGAGTACTTTAACGTTTTCATATGTTAATCTGTCATATAATAATGAAACTATTTTTCTAGCTTAGGCGTCTGGCTGGGATTGTTGTATTGCAATTAATCTTATACATGTGCTGTCAATGAATTTGCTGAGAAAATTGTAAGCAATGACATCGAAAGCTCTCGATATAGATTTTAACTATTAATTATGTTATTATTATTATCATTATTAATTGTAATACAATAAACACATACACACTCTCTCTCTCTCTCTCTCTCTCTCTCTCTCTCTCTCTCTCTCTCTCTCTCTCTCTCTATCTCTCTCTCTCCCTTTATCTCTCTATCTCTCACGCACACACACACATACCCACACATATATATATAGATATATTTTTATAAATAAATATACACGTGTGTGTATGATTGTGTATAGAAGATTATATTAATAAAAGGAATTCAAACTTTGTCTGATGTACTCGTTTTATTTACAAACCTTTAAAATTATAATGATGTTATAATGAAATAGTATGGCAGAATATTAAATGTTAAGTGCTAATTGAACAAGTACTTTCATGCTTTCACAATCTTCAGGTTCATATACAGTGGTGATAGTAAAGTTTTTCAATTTTCAATTCTTATGAGATGGATAAATTATGTGCTTTATATACAGTAAAAAGGGGCTACAGGATGCTAAGTTTGGCAAACTGTAAATCGGTGTGTAGTTTCACTAGATTACTAAAGCTGATTGGTTTAGTCGTCACAGTTGGTTGAGCATCTCTAGCTATTCTATTTGAGCCTATCCAAAGCATCAATTGTTTTGCTGTTTTTAGAAATGATGAAAATAGCATTTTCGAGGGTTTTTATAAAAATCTTCAGTAATATTCATATCAACATCACTTTTATTATTTTATTGTTGTTGTTTTTGTTGTCTGTGGTGTTAGTCGACAGGGTCGTAGGCGTAGTCATAGTAAGAGTAATACCCCTAAGCATTATTATTCTTCATTTAGCTTGGGTTGGAATGTATCAATACTATATATATCCGTATGAAGTTGAGGGGCGATAAATAGTATTTAATACAGAAGTTTAGTTGTGAGTCTTAATATTTTGAAGGTACACCGGGGCAGTCAAATATAAATCAGACAGCGTTGATGATAATGTGAGTACGAAGGTAAAATATCAAAATTACATGACTCACTATTTAAGCACAATAAACAATGTATATATATATATATATATATATATATATATATATATATATATATATATATATATATATATATATATATATATATATATATATATATGTAACGAAGGAGTTATGGTAAGGAAACAGACGGAAAATAACGCACCGGAGTACTCAATACTTAGGTTAGTAGAGTGGGTAATAGGAATATGTATGACCACGAGGGCAGAACTCAAGCCGTCGAAACAGCTTGAGCTCTGCCGTCGGGGTCATACATTTACAATCCTTTAAATATATATATATATTTAAAAAAAATAGAGGTGTGACACATGAGTTGTGATATATTAGTAAAAAGGAAAGAAAATAGGGACAGATGTTTCCCAGTGTAAAACATTTTGATTAGGAATAAGTATAAATTAGTAATAAATATTAATTAGTATTCAGTTTTAGTTTTAAGTTTTTACCGGTTGCGCATTTCTTATGGTTTTCAAAAGTAATTCTGAGATAGAGTGCACGTGATGTTTGCCCTAATCTGATCAGTTTTTTTTAATTTTTCCTGTTTTATGTGGAAAAACTGACTTGGAAGGCATATCTATTTATCTATATATCTATTATATATCTATCTATCTATCTATCTATCTATCTATCAATCAAAAGAAAAAAAAGAAAACACACCTCAGACACACAAATGAAAAAAAACCCTCCCCAAAACATAACACCAAAACATAACACTGACACCAACACAAAAGAGCTCACAACAGCAAACAAAAAACACCACACAAAAACAAAAACATGCATACACATACATAAATACAAGAAACAAAAAACTGTTAAACATTGTGTACAACAACAATCTAATAAAAACACAAGGGCCTAACTTCACCCAGGCAGGGGATTTCCCCCACCTCAAAATGATTAAGGCCCCACAGGACACCTATAAAACTTTAAAAAACAATTTTAAAGAGGACGTGGGTCCCCCCTGCGTCGGGCCCATTAACCGCGTCCTCCTAAAAAACTATCCCACCCCCTCCCCAAACACCCTCACAACTCCAAGCTCCCCAACCACACAACACACTGATGCCCCCACACTTCCACAAACCACCACCCCACCCAACAACCCATCCCCCACCCTAATGGAAATTGTGCAGCCCGATACCCGGGACGCAGAGAGGTAAGTGCCTTTTCTCTTCACCACCAACATGGCTATGCTAAGAGTAGGCTGTTTAAATGCGCGTGGCCTGGGCTCAACTTGGAAGCAAGCAATGCTTCTAAATGACCTCAGGTCACAACGTATAGATGTGATGGTTATTTGCGAGGCCCGGATCAGCAACGTGCGACAGCTGGCCCCCACCTTTGATGACTTTGAGATGCACGCATCTCTCTGTCAGCCCGGAGGTGGGGGTGGAGTTGTCGTTCTGCTGCAAAAACATCTGGGTCTCGCAACACAGATGGTACATTTGGACCCGGAGGGTCGACTAGTGGTTCTGGACCTTGGCAGTGGTAAAGACGGAGCGTTTAGGTTGGTAGCCGCCTACGGCCCTTTCGGGTCAATGCGGCCGGACTTCTTCCATCGTCTGGAGACTTTTCTAGGGACGTCCCGCTCCTTGCTATTAGTGGGGGACTGGAATGGTATCCTAGATGCACGCTGGGACTACGTAGGGGCCTGCCCCGATAGAGAGGGGTGTAATAGCCTCAAAGGGTTAATCGGTCGATTTGACCTGGCCGATAGATATCGACTAGATTTTCCGACTACGCCAACCTGGACTTGGGCAAATCGTAGCGGATCATCTAGGTCGTACCTAGATAGGTTCTTAGTTAGAATTGAGGATAAGGACTTTTTAAGTTGTCTAAAAATGCGCATGGTTGGCTATTCAGACCACAAATTAGTGACCTGCATGGTCAACCTTGACAGAACTCATAGACAGGGCCCCGGTTACTGGAAGCTCAACTTGTCCTTGCCGGCAAGTAGAGCCTACAGGAATCGGATTAGTACGTTAGTTAAGGAACGGTTGACTGGAGCGATCGTCAACAGCAGGTGGTGGGTATCTCTAAAGAGAGAGATTAGAGTAGTCTCGATAGAATTTAGTAAGGTTCTAGCTGCGGATAGGAATAGGAAGGAAAGGGAGCTAATAGATAGAGTAGAAGAGGCAATTAGAAGCGGCGACGTGGCCAGAGTGCTAGCGTCGAGAACGGCTTTGAGCCAGTTTTTCGACGCGAAGCACGAAGGCTGCGTTGTCCGAAGTAAAATACGTGCTCTAGGGAACGAGGGGACCAAAGCTGTTAGCTGGGCCCGCGTGACAGAGGCCAACAGTGGAACTAAATCCACCATCCGGTCTTTGCGAGACCTGGATGGACGGGCGATTCTTGAGCCTAAGCAGATGTGTGAGGCCTTTCAAAGGCACTTTGCCCGACTGTTCGGGAGGGGCGGGGAGCCGGTTGGGAACGTGGACTTCGGTCCATACCTCGACGGCCTGCCGCGCCTCTCGGACAGGGAGGCGAAGTCCTGCGAGGAGCCGATTTCGGCCGCTGAGATAGAGGACGTGCTGAGCCAATGCGGCAAACGCAAATCCCCGGGTCTCGATGGTCTTCCTTACGAATTATATCTAGCTATGCCGGACTTGTTCCCCGATCTCCTCGAGGCGGTCTACTGCAACTGGCAACAGAACGGGAGAATTCCCTGTACTGTGACCAAGGGCGTAGTCACGCTAGTGAGGAAGGACGAGAACAAGGGGGACGAAATAAGTAACTTCAGGCCCATAACACTGCTAAATACAGAGTTACATATTTTGGCCAAGGTGCTAGCAAAGAGGTTGGCGCTTGTCGTGGGCAACCTGGTGGGAGATGCGCAGACATGCGCTATCCCGTCCAGGTCCATCCATGACAACCTCCACCTCATGCGATACATCATAGAGAGGGTTGGGAACGAACCCGGCTTTGGTGGGGCTCTGATCAACTTGGATCAATCTAAGGCGTTCGATAGGGTCGACCATGGTTACCTGGATGCGGTGCTAGCGGCGGCAGGCTTCGGACCCGTTTTCAGGGGCTGGATCACTGCTATGCACAGCAGCCGCATCTGCTCTAGGGTCAAGGTGAACGGCTACCTCTCGGAGCCGTTCAAAATCGCGCGGTCCATCCGACAAGGGTGCCCTCTCTCCTCCCTTCTGTATGTGTTGACTCTCGAGCCACTACTGCGGAAGTTGGAGTTGTTGCAGGGCATCCCTTTGGAACCGGGATTGCGGAAAGCGGTGTCGGCCTACGCCGATGACGTGACAGTAATGGTGTCGACGGCCTCCGAAATCGAGGCGGTCGGCACCTTACTAGAGGAGTACGAAAAGTTCACAGGGGCTAAGCTGAACCGGGACAAGTCGATCGGTTTGCAACTCGGCACGTGGAGGGGCAGACCGATGCCCTCCGATAGCGTCGTCGGACGCTGGACGGAGGGCCCGGTGAAGTTGCTCGGGGTCTGGTTCGGACCGGACCTCCAGGTGGAGAAAAACTGGGCGGAGGTTACGAACAGGGTGTTTGCACTGACCCAGAAGTGGGCCAGTTGCAAACTATCCCTGAAAGGTCGGGCGGAGGTGGCGAACACCTACATAGCGTCCGTCATCTACTACCGCCTGACCGTAGTGCCCTGCCCAAGGGAAACCCTCACCAAGATGGAGCGCGCGCTCTTCCAATTCCTTTGGAAGAGGCGGGCTCCTATGGTGAGGAGATCCATCTGCTGTCAACACCCTTCGAAAGGAGGGCTGGGGATGCCGTGGCTAATGATGCGTAAACACGCATTAAGGCTACGGCACCTCTACGTATTCCTCACCGGACAACCGGTGTGGGCCTCGTTTGTGAGACGAACCTTTCCCAGACTCGTCTCACTCACCGAGCTGCAATCCTGGATCAAGCAAAGACCGAGAAAACTGGGCGCCTGGCACACTGAGTGTGCCCAGGCGCTCACCGCCCTCTGGCAGGCGGATCCGGTTATCAGTGGAGACTCCACCGCAACATTCTATAGAGGGCTGGTACGCAGCAGGTGCGACGACGCCCTCGGAGAAGCCCTAGACATGGAGGAGGACGAACTGGCCAGCCTGTTCGGTAGGACATTCAGCCCGGGACCTATGGACAACTTCCAGAAGTCCCTGGCCTGGCAGTGCTACCGAGGGGCTTTACCCGTTCGAGAAAGGCTCTACAGACACGGGCGCCCGGGTAGGGACCCCGCCAAAAAGATCTGTCCCAGATGCGTGTGCGACGAGGAAACCGTTGCACACGCATTAGTACACTGCTCGGGCGTAGCCGATCTGTGGGGCTATGTCGAACAACTGCTGTCAAGGGTGGGACCGATCCGGTTGACCACCGAGTCTATTGTAATGATCAAGCCGCCTCCCCCCTTCAAAGATGAAGCAGAGGCGGTGTTTCTGTGCGTAATAGCCATGGCGAAAGAGGTTGTATGGTGGACGCGTCTGAAAGGACTGAGGTCGGGCACCTTTCTCTCTGGCCAACAACTGGTCCGTTTCTTCCGATATCATTTCGGAAGAAGGATCAGGATGGAGAGAGAGGTGCTGCACCCCAGCCGTTTCTATGAAAGATGGGTGAAAGTGGCGAGAATGGCCTGTGTGAATGGGCCTTCACTCTACATCAGACTATAGGTGAGGAAGATGAAAGACCAAGGGAGCACCCCTTCTCTGTGCTCCTGAGGAGAAGGGTTGCACACTTTTTTCGGGGGTGTGTGCGACCCCCCAAGGCGCCTCCTCTCTATTGAGGATTTTGTTAAAAATTTTATTTTTTGTTATATCTTATTTTATTTTTATATTTTGTTATTGCCTCCTCCTTATTGAGGACGCCTTTTTGTGTAAACTCCCCCCTTTGTACTTGTCCCACTTTTGATGCCCTAGTGGCAAATAAAAGAAATATATCTATATATCTATCTATCTATATATTATCTCTCTCTCTCTCTCTCTCTCTCTCTCTCTCTCTCTCTCTATATATATATATATATATATATATATATATATATATATATATATATATATATATATATATATACATATATATATATAGATATATAGATATATAGATAGATATATATATATATATATATATATATAGATAAATATACAAGGGTGTGTATGATTGTGTATAGAAGATTATATCAATGAAACGAATTCCAACTTTGTGTGATTTACTCGTTTTATTTACAATCCTTTAACATTTATAATGGTAATAGAATGAAGTAGTATGGTAGAATATTAAATGTTAAGTGTTAATTGAACATCTGTCAGTTGAAAATTGCAAACTTACTGTCACCACAGAATATGAACCTGAAGATTGCGAAAGCATGAAAGTACCTGTTCAATTAACACTTAATATTTAATATTCTACCATACTATTTCATTCTGATACCATTATACATTTTAAAGGATTGTAAATAAAACGAGAAATCAAAGTTGGAATTCCTTTTATTAAGATATATATATATATATATATATATATATATATATATATATATATATATACAGAGCTCAAGCCGTTTCGATGGCTATTTCTGGACTAAATAAGAATTCTTATTTAGTACAGAAATAGCCGTCGAAATGGCTTGAGCTCTGCCGTCGAAATCATACTTGTTCCTATTCCCCACTCTACTACCCTAAGTATTGAATACTTTGGTGCGTTATGGTCTATCTGGTTCCTTACAACAAAACTTCGTTATATATATATATATATATATATATATATTTATATATATATATTATTAATAATAATAATAATAATAATAGTAGTAGTAATAATAATAATAATAATAATTGTTTCTACTTTTTAGCACAAGGCCAGCAATTATCCCAGCGTATTACTGGTACTTTATTTTATCTACCCCGTAAGGATGAAAGGCAAAGTTAACCTCGGCGGGATTTGAACTCAGTCCGTAAAGGGACGTAACTATGCTGCAAAGCATGGCGTCCGACCCTCTACCGATACTGCCAATCCACCACCATAATACAAATAATAATGGTTTCTTTATTGGTCAAAAGGGCTAACATGAAGAAAAATATTAGAGACTGCACATAACAGTACAGGATGGTCGTGTAAACATTTTATAACAATAAAATCCAAACAAAAAAAATCCCCAAAAATGGGTGAACCTCCGAGGCTCACTCGTAGCGAAAACCATACAAAAAGTCCACGGCCATCCTAAACACCAGGGCAAGCGCCCTCTCTTATTTTTTCCCGCTCCTCAGTCTACAGGCGCATACTCAGAGCGGGCCCGTTCACTCGGACCAGACTCGCCACTTTCACCCACCTTTCAACAAACTTACTAGAAAACATCACTTGCATCTCCACCCTGATTTTCCTCTTCAAGGGAAACTTGAAAAAGTTAATGAGTGTTTGGCCGAAGGGGAAAGTGTCCGTCTTCAACCCTTTCAACCTTGTCCAACACACAATCTCCTTTCCCATGGCTACCTCGCAGATAATAACTGCCTGCTCATCATCCTCTTTAAAGTAGGATGGCCGGGCTATCTGCTCAATGGACTCAGTCGATAACCGGATCCGTCTAACACACGACAGCAGCTGTTCGACATAGATCCACAAGTCATCAATCCTCGGGCACAGAACGAGTGCGTGCACAACGGTTTCGTCGCCCTGCACCCATCTCGGACAGGCTCGGTTCACAGCACCTCCGTGCCGGCAACGCTCCCCGGTAGCACTGCCAGGTCAGGGATTTTGGGAAGTTGTCCATAGGCCCCGGTCTGAAAGTTCTCTTGAAGAGAGCGAACAGCTGATCGTCTTCGACGCCCAGGGTCTCCCCGACAACGTCGTCGCACTTTTCCTCCACTAGCTCTCTATAGAACGCCGAGGTGGATATTCCGCCGATACTAATGGCCAGTTGGTAAAGGGCAGTGAGGGCTTGGAGACATTCCATCTTCCAAGCGCTATCCCTCGGTCTTTTCCTGATCCAGGACAGCAGCTCCGTCAAGGAGACGAGCTGAGCGAAAGCACGTCTGTCAAACGGCAACCACACCTGTTTACCATCAAAGAAGCACCAGAGATGTCACAGCCTCAACGCATGTTTGCGCACCATCAGGCACGCCATGCCTAGTCCTCCACGCAACGGGTGTTGACAGCAAATGGATCGTCTGACCATGGGACAACGTCCCTTCCACAAAAAGCGGAAGAGAAAGCGCTCGATTTGGGTCAGAGTTGGGCGGGTTCAGATACGATTGGCAGGCGGTAGCAGGTGACGGACGCTATGAACGCATTCACCACCTCCGCCCGACCTTTCAGCGACAGCCTCCTCTCGGCCCATTTCTGGGTGAGAAAAGCCACCCAGTTCGTTACCTCGCTCCAGTTTTTCTCCATCTGGAGGTCCGGACCGAACCAGACCCGAGCATGTCCTTCCGTCCAGCGCCCAAGCTGCTGTCGGACGTCATGTGCGAGTTGCAAGCCCACCGACCTTTCCTGGTTTATATTTGCTCCTGTCACCGCTTCGTATTCCTTGAGTGGGGTGCCGAGCATCTGGACGTGTTTGGTGCTCGACACCACCAAGGTGACGTCGCCGGCGTAAGATGACACGGATCTCCCGCATCCGAGTTCGGGTGGGACCCGCCTCATCGTCCCCAATTTGTGTAGTAACGGCTCTAGGGCCAGTGCGTACAAGAGGGACGAGAGGGGGTAAGCTTGGCGGATTGAGCGCATGAGGCTGAAAAGCTGCCACAGGTGACCATTCGCCCTCACAATCAAGCAGATGTCATTATGCATTGCAGCAATCCAGCCCCTAAAAACGGGCCCGAAGCCGGCCGCCTCGAGGGCCGCAGCCAGGTACTGATGCGTTGATCAGGGGCCCACCCGTGCCAGATTCCTTAACCACCTTTTCGCATGAGATGTAGGTTGTCGTGTATGGATCTGTTCTTGATGGCGCCTCTCCCACCATATCAACGACAATCTCTTTGCTAACACCTTGGCCAAAATCTTAAACTCTGCGTTTAGCAGAGTTATGGGTCTGAAGATATCTATAACGTCCCCCTTGTTCGGTTCTTATCTCAGCATCGCCACCACTCCCCGACACACAATACTGGAAATGCTCCCGTTCTGCTGCCAGTTGCAGTAGACATCTGCCAAGAGGTCGCCGAACAAGTCTAACATATACGCATACATCTTGTAGGGCAGACAATCCAAACCTGGCGATTTACCCCTCGTGCAGTCGAACATCGCGCCCCGTAATTGACCTGCTGTTATCGGCTTTTCGCAGTACAGCGCTGCGGTCGTCAAGAGCCGCGGCTATTCGTTGAGGTATGCGGCGAAGTCCATATACGGATCCGGCCCACCGGCGCTCCCGAAAAATTAAGCAAAGTGCTGTTGAAAAGCCGCACATATCTGCTCGGGTTCGAGCAACATGCGCCCGTTTTGATCGGGCAAACACCGAATTGTGGACTTGTTGCCACGTCGCACCTCCACTACCCCGACCCATTGAACGGCTCTCGTCCCCTCGTGTCGTTGAGCACGCATTGTATCTGTCAACGCAGACTTCTTGCTTTGCGTTGAAATATTGGTCGAGTGCCAATCTCGCCGCAAGCACGTCGCTTGCGATACCTGTCCTAAACGCCTCTGCTTGCTTTCTAACTAACTCTCCCTCTACTCTAATTTCTTCTACCACTACTCCTTTGCTAAACCTTTTCAGGGTAAACCACCACCTGTTGTTGACGATCGCACCCGTCAACACATGGTTAACTAATTTCACAAATCCGGTCTCAGTATGCTTTTTGCGCCGGGAACGACACGTTCAGCTTCCATTAGCTATGGAGTCTATCTAAGTCAACTTCACAGATCACAAAGTTGTGGTCCATATAGTCGACTACCTTAAATTGTGGACAACCTACTCTTGCCTTATCTGTTTCCCTACAGAATACCCTATCTAAATACGATCTGGATGACCCTCTGCGGTTTACCCATGTCTACATTGGCACATTCGGATAATCCAGTATAAACCTGTCAGACAGTTCAAAACGTCTGAGAAGGTTGTTGAGGCTTTTACACACTCCTGCCCTGTCTACTAGCCCCACATAATCCCAGCGTGCATCTAAGATACCATTCCAGTCGACCACTGACACTAAAGAGCGGGACGTTCCAAAAAAGGTCTCTAGACATCTGAAGAAATCTGGCCGTCCTACCCCGTTGGGGCGTAGACGCCTACTAGCCTGAAACCATTATTGTTGCCGATACTGGTCTTGTTATTGGTGTTGTTGATGTTGCTACTGCTACAAACGGTGTTGTTGGTGTCGTTACTGTTATCACTGTTGTAGTTGGTTGTGTTTGTTGTGCCAACGTTGGTGTTGACATTGTTTATTTTCTTGTTAGTGGTGTTAATATCGTTGTTGCATTTGTTGTCATTTTTTTCTGTTATCTATTTTGGTTGACGCTGTTATTGTTGTAGTTGTTGTGGTAATTTTTTCGAAATTAGTGTTCTCAGTGTTATCTTTGTTCACGTTGTTTGTGGTGGTGTCTGTTGTAACACTGTTTGTAACCCTCCTCTAAACTTTTACACCGTTGTCAGACGACAGCAGACATATTGCTGGGAGGGGCGTGGCTCAGCCATGTTTTTTTTTGTTTAAACGCTTTTTTTTTTAAATGTAAAATGTTCAAATATTTGGGCCAAAGGGCCCACATATTTTACTGTCCCCTTCACAGGGAAAAGTCTAAGGTATTATATCCCTTAGACAACAAGAAATATTTAACAACAAATATTCATGACAGGAAAATAAATAGACTTACTGGGAGTGAGCAAAAAGCGTTCGAACAGACCGATAATAATAATGATAATTGTTTTTACATTTGGCACAAGGCCAGCAATTACCTACGACAGTACTGGTAGTTTATTTTATCGACCCCGTAAGGATGAAAGGCAAAGTTAACTTCGGCGGGATTTGAACTCAGAATGTAAAGGGACGTAACTATGCTAGAAAGCATGGCGTCCGACCCTCTACCGATACTAGTAATAATACCGATAATAATAATAATAATGATTTCTTTATTAACCACAAGGGTTTACATAAAGTAGACATTAAGGACAGTGCAGGACAATGCAGGACGGTACAAATGGGCATTTCTGCGTGTAAAAAAACAAAAACAGAGGATGTAACAAAAATAACAATGAAAATAACAATGAAAAATTCCCCAATAGGGGGGAGACTTCGGAGGGACATTTGTGGAGAAAGCCCAGTAAAAAGCCACAATGACCCTGACCACCAAGGCAAGTGCCCTCTCCCAGTTTTCCACCTTTAGTTTACAGATATATACTCAGAGTCGGCCCATTCACTCGGGCCATTCTTGCTTCTCTCACCCATCTTTCAACAAAATGCTGGGAAGAGAGCACTTCCTTCTCTACTCTGATTTTCCTTTTCAAATGAAAATTTGAAAAAGTCAATCAGAGCATCACCGAAGAGGTAAGTGCTCGTCTTCAGCCCTTTCAAACGTGTCCACCATACTATCTCTTTCGCCATGGCCACCAGACAGATAAAAACTGCCTGCCCTTCCCGGCTAAAGGAGGAGGGCGGGGCAATCCTCACGATAGACTCAGATGATAGCTGGATCCGTCCTAAACGCGACAGCAGGTGTTCGACATAAACCCACAAGTCAGCAATTTTCGGACACTGGACGAGTGCGTGCAGGACGGTTTCGTCGCCCTGCGCGCATCTCGGACATGCCCGGCTGACGGCACCTCCATGCCTGTAGAGTTTATCCCGAACTGGCAAGGCTCCTCGGTAGCACTGCCAGGCCAGAGATTTCTGGAAGTTGTCCATAGGCCCTGGCCCGAAAGTTCTTCCGAACAGATTGGCTAGTTGATTTTCGTCGACGCCTAGAGTTTCCCCAAGTACGTTGTCGCTCTTCCCCTCCACTAATCCTCTATAGAACGCCGAGGTGGAGTTTCCACCGATCACATTGCCCGATTGGTCGAGGGCTGTGAGCGCCTGAAGACATTCCAGTCTCCAGGCGCTCCCTCTCGGTCTTCGCTTGACCCAGGACTGCAGCTCCGTCAAGGAAACGAGCTGGGGAAAAACGCGTCTAGCAAACGGCGACCACACCTGATCACCGTCGAGGAAGAGGTGGAGATGTCGTAGCCTGAGCGCGTGCCTGCGCATCATCAGCCACGGCATGCCCAGCCCTCCACGTAGCGGGTGTTGACAACAGATGGACCGCCTGACCATCGGAGCACGTCCCTTCCACAAAAAGCGAAAGAGCAAACGCTCCAGCGCAGTCAGGCGAGGCTTAGGACAAGGTACGACGGTTAGGCGGTAGCAGATGACAGACGCGATGTACGCGTTAGCCACCTCCGCTCGACCTTTCAGGGATAGCTTCCTCTCGGCCCATTTCTGGGTGAGAGAAGCCACCCTGCTCGTCACCTCGTCCCAGTTTTTGTCCGTCTGGAGGTCCGGACCGAACCAGACCCCTAGCAATTTAACCGGTCCGTCCGTCCAGCGCCCGACGACGCTGTTGGACGGCATGGACCTGCCTCTCCAGGTGCCGAGCTGCAGGCCCACTGACTTTTCCTGGTTGATCATTGCTCCTGTCACCGCTTCGTATTCTCTTAGTGTAGTGCCGATCGCCTCGATGTGTTTGGCGTTCGACACCACTACGGTGACATCGTCCGCATATGCTGACACGGATCTTCCGCATCCTAGTTCGCGCGGGACTCCCCTCAACGTCTCCAGTTTGTGCAGTAATGGCTCGAGAGTCAATACGTACAAGAGGGACGAGAGGGGACATCCTTGGCGGACCAAGCGCATGATGTTGAACGGTTCCGACAGGTGACCGTTCACTCTCACCACAGAGCAGATGTCGCTGTGCATGGCAGCGATCCAGCCTCTGAAGACGGGCCCAAAGCCAGCCGCACTCAGGACTGCCGCTAGGTAACGATGGTCGACCCTATCGAAAGCTTTCGACTGATCTAAATTGATCAAGGACCCACCCGTGCCAGGTTCCCTAGCTACCCTCTCTACGATGTATCGCATGAGGTGGAGGTTGTCGTGGATGGATCTGTCGGGAATGGCGCATGTCTGCGCCTCTCCCACCAGACCACCAACGACAAGCGCCAACCTTTTTGCTAGCACCTTGGCCAAAATCTTAAACTCTGTGTTTAGCAGAGTTATGGGCCGGAAATTGTCTATGTTATCCCCCTTGTTCGGATCCTTTCTCAGCAGTGCCACCGCTCCTCGGCTCACAGAACTGGGAATTCTCCCGTTCTGTTGCCAGTTGCAGTAGACGTCCGCCAAGAGGCCTCCGAACAAGTCTGGCATCTGTACGTAAAGTTCATAGGGCAGACCATCCAAACCAGGCGATTTAACCCTTGTGCAGCCAGTCATTGCCTCCCTTACTTCAGCGGCTGTTATCGGCTTTTCGCAACACTTCGCCTCAGTGGCCGAGAGCCGCGGCAGTCCGTTGAGGTAGACACTAAAGTCCATCCCTCTACCCGGCCCACCGCTGCCCCCGAACAGCTGAGCGAAGTGTCGCTGAAAAGCTTCACACATTTGCCCGGGATCGAGTAGCATGCGCCCGTCGTGGTCCACCAAAGACCGGATCGTGGCTTTGTTGCCACGACGCGCCTCCGCCACTCGGGCCCATTGAACGGCTTTCGTCCCCTCGTGTCTGAGAGCACGCACCCTTGCTCTGACAACGCAGCCTTCGTGCTTTGCATTGAAGAATTGGTCAAGGGCCAATTTCGCCGCAAGCACGTCGGTTGCAATGCCTTTGCCAAGCGCCTCGTCTAATTTTCTAACTAGTTCTCCCTCTGCTCTATTTTTCTCTATTGCTAAAGCCTTACTAAACCTAATCGATTCTATTCTAATCGCTCTTTTCAGAGCAAACCACCACTTGTTGTTGACGATGGCCCCCGTCAACGCCCGCTTAACTAGTTCGATAATCCGGTCTCTGTAGGCCTTGCGCGCTGGTAAGGACGCGTTTAGCTTCCAGTAGCCGGGTCCTCGTCTATGAAGCCTATCTAAGTCAAGCACACAGATCACGAATTTGTGGTCCGTGTAGCTGACTATCTTGAATTGTGGACAGCCTATGCTAGACCTATCTATTTCCCTACAAAATACTCTATCTAGATATGATCTGGATGACCCTATGCGGTTTGTCCAAGTCCACATTGGCACATTCGGGAAATCCAATCGGTACCTGTCAGACAGTTCAAAACGCCTGAGCAGGTTGGTGAGGCTCTTGCACCCTCCACCCCTATCCGCTAATCCCACACAGTCCCAGCGTGCATCTAAGATCCCGTTCCAGTCGCCCACTAACACTAAAGAGCGGGACGTTCCAAGAAAGGTCTCCAGACGCCGGAAGAAATCAGGCCACCCTGCTCCTGTCGGGGCATAGACGGCCACTAGCCTGAAAGCTTGCCCGTCTCCGCTGGTCACGTCCAGCACCACCAGCTTACCATCTGGGTCCAGGAAGATGGCCCGTATGGCAAGATCCAAACCTCTCCGAAAAAGCACAGCAACTCCTCCACCGGATCCAGGACGGCTGGGAGATGCGTACACATCGTAGCCGCCGAAGATCGGTGCGAAGGCCCGTGCTTCGGAGATTCTGGTCTCGCTGATGGCTACTACATCTATGTTTAGTGACCTGAGGTCGTTGAGCAGGTGACCCTGCTTCCATGACGACCCCAAGCCACGCGCATTTATGCTGCCTATTCTGAGTGAGGTCATGTTTAAAATAGAGTGGAAAAGATGGGAAAGACCACTTACCGTACTTTTGGTAGAGGAGGGATGGTTTTTACATCCCTTTTCACTTGATCGTCTGGTGAAGGGACCGTTGAATCGTCCCTTCGGCTGGTCGTCGGCTCTTCTAAGAGAATGTCTGAGTATACTCTTCGATTGATGGTTCCTCCTAGGTCCCTGAAATCACCAACTGCGTTGGGGAATTTCGTTTTACTATTTGTGTATTGTTTCTGTGCTATTTTTAGCAGTCTTATGTTAGTTGGCGTTTTGATTGGTGCTGGTATTATGTAGTCCTGTTGTGAAATGTCTGTGTGTTCAATTATGTAAGTCATTAGTTTCTTGTTGTGTGTATTTATTGCCGTGCATTTGTTTTTCTGGGGGTGGGGTGTGGTTCTGCTATTTTCTTGTCGTTGTTGCTGGGTGTGTGTGTTTTGTTGTTGTGTTTGCGATGTTGGTGCTTGTGGTGGTGGTGTTGAAGGTGTTGTTGGCGGTGGGGTTGTCGCCGGTGGTGATGGTGGTGCTAGTGTGGGTGGTGATGGTGTTGGTGTTGCTGCTGCTGTGGGTCTCTTTGCAGTAGACTTTACCCTTTTCTCATTTCTTTCCTCCCTTTTCAAAGGCGACGATGCGCTGCTTCTGCGTTTGTGCCTTCTTACGACATTTTGCCATCTCTCTCCCACCTCACACTCCATGTCTGATTCTGTGAGGTCGGGGAGGGGTACCAGCTCCACTCTTTCACTTGTTGTTGTTGGTGATGTTTGCACTGGAGTCTCTGTTGCAGCTGCATTTGGTATTGCTGTTGTTGTTGTTAGTATTTCCACTGCTGCTGCTGTTTTTGATTTCCGTGGAGTGGGTATGGGTGCCACGGGCCTATCGTTCCTGGTTGCCGCTTGTCCTGTTGCTGGTAGCCGTGGAGCCGGATTCGGAAGGAGGGGGGTTTTCTCCTTTCTCAGGGTCTTCTCGTTGCAGAAGGCCCTGAGGTGAGTCTTCGATCCACAGCGAAAGCATTTCGGGCGTTTGCCCTCAACACTTATGGGCAGTTGAGTGCCGTTATCGAAGTCTATCACATCCGGGATAGCTTCGATGCACTCCTGGTTGGTTTGGATTAGCATCTCAATGGAGGAGCCGACCCAATCTTCTCTTACTTTTTTATGTACTTGCAGTACAGTTGTTTTGTCCTCGATTCCGACGAGGACAGACGCGGCCAGCCAAGAAGGGGTCATTCCGGGGGGGACGTGGGTCAGTTTGACCCTCACCATTTTTTGCCCACAGTAGGAGGGCACCAACACCATTTCCTCGCTCCTTAGGGTCACTACTGATTGGGCCTTTGCCTCCTGGGGTGTGGCAAAAAGTACGTCTACGGTGGCATATTTTTTGCCTCGGGTGATGTGCGTTTTCCGCTGCCACACAGACCCCAAGGCTTTTTGTATTTGGGCCTCTGTGGCTCTTTCCAGCCTACGGGATTTTGTACTTACTGTACGGTACGTGACCGTACAGTGCTCTTGGGTTTCGAAAAATTTTTCCGCCGCCTTGCAGATTGCTCAGTGTCCGTTCTTTGTCACCATCTTCTTCGCTTCCTCTAATTCCTCATTTGTTATGAGGATTGTTTCCAAGTTTTTCGCAATACCTGCAAATGAGATTGGTTTTTCTCTGCTGTTGTTGTTGTCGTCAGAGCTGCTGGTACTTTTGTTGTTGCTGCAGGTACTACGACTACTACCTCCGCCGCTGTTGCTGTGGTTGTTGTTGGTGTTGCTGCTGCTAATGCTGTTGTTGTTTATGCTGCTGGTGATGCTGTTGCGGCTGCTACTGTTGTTTTCATTGTCACTGTTGCTGTTGTTATTACGGCTGCTACTGCTATTATTCCTGACGTCAGACGAATGAACTGGGTTTTCGTATTTCCCGCACACCTGTTTCGTCGCTGTCGTCGTCGTCGTGGAGAAACCTTGCACGCTTTGCACGAGACTTTTCTTTTCTTTCGTCACTTGCGAAAGAGAAGGGAGGGAGAGAGACACATTTAAAGAAGGGAGGGAGAGAGACAATCTTCTCTCTGCTGTAGTGATGATTGAGGAAGGAGAAGACGGAATGAGTGGGAGTGACGTATGAAATTTCTTTTTCGTAGCCATGTTGTTTTTTGTTTAAAATGAAATTTTGGGTACAAAACCCCAATAACTGGTTATTTAACCCCGAAGGGCCAAATAACGGACAGAAAGACCCCTCTCACGAGGAGGAGGGTGTCTTTATCAACAATTTGGTTCAAGTTTTAAACAATTTACAATTGTTTTAACGGTTAAAAATTACTATACCTTACAGAGCCGAGCCTCCGTCAACCATGGCATTCAATAATAATAATAATAATGATAATAATACAAGGTCGATTTGTTAAGACTTCATTACGTTTATTGATTGGTGACGTGCGTTTCGCTATTGGTCAGCAGAAGTTTCGATCTGTATCGATCTAGCCCGACACTGGAATCAAGGAAAATTTAATATAAATGTGGTTGGATATAGATATATATTCACATACTGGGTGTCCCCAAAATATGTATACATAATTTGATGACCTGTATAGGCAATATTTATCAGAGTCCTGTTAAAATATGTATACATTTTTGGGGGACACGCCGTATATATAAGCATATATATATATATATATATATATATATATATATATATATATATATATATATATATATATATATATATAAATATATATATAGGGAGAGAGACAGAGAGATAGAGAGAGAGAGAGCAAGAGAGAGAGGGATAGAGACAGACAGGGGGAGGGAGAGTGAGATAGAAAAGAAAGAAAGAAAGAAAGAGATAGAGAGAAAGAAAGAGAAAGATATATATATATATATATATATATAGAGAGAGAGAGAGCGAGAGAGAGAGAGAGAGAGAGAGAGAGAGAGAGAGAGATGTAGAGTTTGAAAGTTAGAGTTAGCGAATGTTATTCTCTAAAGTGGGCGTTGGATTGGCAGTATCGGTAGAGGGTTGGACGCTATGCTTTGACGTATAGAGTTACGACCCTTGCCATTCTGAGTTC
>OZ024742.1:156686800-156706800 GCA_964016885.1 Eledone cirrhosa | reverse complement strand
TAGCTTTATTCATATGGAGTTTGTATTTCAAAGTAGATTATAATTACATGTAAAAGAACGATAATAGAAAATTCAATAAAACAAATACTGCTGACGACGCTTCATTACCTTTACTGATGGTTTTCATTATATCAAATTCTATGCCATCAAAATATAACGTGTACATTTCTGCTTTCGAATTACAATTTAACGAAATGTCTAAAATAATAATAAAAAAGACAACATTACATCACAAAGCTCTTATACACCCGTTGAACAAAGAAATAATTCAAATGAGTGCGGCATTTAATGATACTGAAATGAATTTAAATTCATACGGCCTCACGTTAGTTGTTGTTTTAGAAAAGAGAATTTCTTTCTAATTACTTGTTTATTTGATTTATTTTATTAATCATTACTTTTCTATATATATATATGTTTCGTTTGACAATAAATCTGTTTTGAAAATAATAATAAACGACATCAAATGCTTAAAGAAAATTTCCTTGTATTACCTTAATTATTTCCCATTATTTGTGAAGTATGTGAGATAAAACGCACGGAGTCTTTCAAATATTGTATTTTAGAAAAATATGCGTTTTATACTTAAGATATATAAATCAATAATCTAAATTCAATCTTGGTCAAAAGCTGCCGTTTGAAACGGAGATTATTAATTTCTATATTAAAATTGCAAATTGTATCAACTTATCAGCTAAATAAAAGAAATCAATCTCAAATAATATGAACTTCTCTTCGATTTTAATAAAATTTCGAAAGTATTATTTATATTAATATTTAGAAAAGTGTTAGATATTCTAGGACAAACATACGTTAATATTATTAGAGCGTCTAACTGCGTTCCAATATTGTCAATGTCGAAATTTCAATTACATTAGTTTCGTAATATAAGTATCAATGTCGATATATTATGTCGGCTGTACCCATTCACTCTACTAAATATTTTACCTACACATATATTAAACTTCAAATATATTTATCGGCAAATAATAATTTGACACATAATTCAATACTGAGATGCTTGGTGACATCATAATTTTCGGAAATCCAAACATACAAACCTGTTTGATAATCATAGTCAACAATAGAATTTCTCTTGCAAACTTACAGATATCACTTCCAAAAATAACTAGTTCCAATATCATATATGATCACCGAAGAAATATATATAGATGTATATATATATATATACAAAGTGCTATAACGATCAAATTTTAGTTCAGAACATTTATTTGCTGACAATTGTTTCAATCATTGGAGCATAGGGAATGTTGAAACATGTAACTAACATCCTAGTCATTTAGAACATTTAGGGTACATACTTGTTTTTAGTGTCAAAGGCATCATGTGGAGAGTCAGGAGTTAAACAGATGTTTTGCTTGAAAGAACACAATGACAGGTAGCACTGGTTGAGAGTGTAAGATGTATAACCGAAAAGCACAAGCAAAAAGAAATCAGGGTAAACAATACAGGGAAAACAAGTTACAAGCAAGGAAAATTGTTGTACAATGCAGGAGTCAATACAGTCAATAAGGCTTATTTTTTTGTTTGTGCTTTTCATCTTACACTCTCAACCAGTGCAACCTGTAATTGTGTTCTTTTAAGAAAAACATCTTTTTAACTCCTAACTCTCCACATGATGCATTTGACACTAAAAACAATTATGTACCCTAAATGTTCTAAATGACTAGGATTTTAGTTACATGTTTCAAGATTACCTATGATCCGATGATACCAGACTTCCCGTTGGAAGAAACAATTGTCAGCAAATAAATGTTCTAAACTAAAATTTGATCGTTATAACACTTTGTATCTCGGCTCTGTAAAACACTTGAAAATTTGCATTGAGCCTTTTGCCATACGGGTAACCGGCTAGTACTTAGTACTACCCTACATATTTATAGCTGTATTAAACATATATAAATATAAATATTCTTATTACTATATGTATATATATATATTTATATGTATATATATATATTCATTGTGTGTGTGCGTGTGCGTGTGCGTGAACAGTGTATACCATCGCTACCACAATGATTTGTTACTGGAACGCTCTCTGATTAAATGATCAGTTGTGTGTTTACAGTTATTTGCATTCTTCCTGTAAATAAGGAGCTAGCTTCTAGCAATGATGCACAAACCACAGCAATTGAAATTGCGTAAGCAATGTCAAGAGATGTTGCTTCATAGAGACATTTGGCATAATTTTATATTAGTGGTAACACATTGTTTTCACAAATTGCGTAGTATGTGTGTTAATTTATTTATATGTATATCTTGTATCTTTCTCTTAATTAGAAATTTATATTTATCCAGTCAACTTACCGACTACAAGGTTGTATAGAAAACGAAAAGATCCTTGTTGCTTGGGCAATTGTTCGTTATTCATTGCATTAGTATGTTTCAAAGATAATAACATTTGCAAAAACCATGGCCATTCAATATACAGGTGCGTTGCCTCTCCACGAATCCAAGTCAAGTCCTAATTAAATTCGTGTTTTATGGCATATATCATGTAAGTCTAATAATAATAAAAATATGAAAAAGAAAGGTCTATGTTGTGTATGAAGATAAGAGAGAAAGTAAGAAAACTTATATCGTTGAAATTATGAATCAAAACTGACCAACCATTTTTTAGCAAGTTGCTCCACTTAAACAACCAATGTTGGCTATTCTTTAAGTGAGAAATGTACCCAATATGCGTAACTTGCAGATCAGAGAGTCGATATTTAGAGATGTATATGCTGGTATGGTTAATTTTACTCCGAAATAATGAACACATATTGATCTGTTTCAAGTAGCAGTATGCTACTAACCTGGGCCCTTTTTATCCAGGTGGGGTGTAGTTTTCAAACAATAAGTTAGTCTTCTTTGCGTTGAGAATTACGTCGGTTTCCTGATCACTAATGGGTGTGATATTTCGTGTGTAATCTGTTACCAAAAGTGGTTTAGTTATTGAGGTGAGTACTTTTATACTATTCCATAGGCTGTGCCTCGCTAGTGGTTTAACATTGGGTATAATTTCATCCAGGATCCTTTCTGGCTGTACCCAACTAAGGGAATTCGATAAGTACCGGAATAAATGGGATGCGTGAGAAACGACTGTGTAATGCATTCGATACCTTCATTGTGTAACTAAATTAACAATATTCCTAACTTTTCCGAAGCAAATTGTAAACCATCTAAATTATATCTGTGTATATTGCTTGATGTTGAGCTTAATGAACATTACCTTTTTTCATAAATCCTTTCAGTTCCCGGTTTCAACAAATATCAATATATTTTGAGAAGCACCGTGAACATTTTAACCTTTGATATAATCAATTGATATAATCTAATTTATTTGGGCAATTAATGTATTTATTGTATGTATTGTAGTTCTTACGGATATTTAAACGTCTTAACCAAGCTGTAGAATCGCTATTATTTACGAATTATAAAGTAGTATATGTTAGAAAACCTCCCATTTTAGGTGTGAGATGAGAATAATGTCAAATGTGGGATTTTAGTTGCGGTATATGTCATTGAATTTGAACATCATTTCATGTGTGGAACATACATAAGTGACGATAACGTAAAATGCAATGTATTAATTTATTCTTATCAATTTATTTCCCATAAAATCACAATTAAAGTGATTTTCACAAAGTGAATATTATCAGACATAAATAGTTAGAATTGATATCTATTTTCTCATATTTGAAATGGATATTTATTTAATTGAAAATATGTTTGCTATTAGCCATGATTAGAAAGTATTCAGCACTCATAGATATTAGGTTAAAAACATAGATATTAGGTTAAAAACAATTAACTCAATATAATTCCATTATATAAATGAATCTACAGATATGAAGAAATGTATAGTGCTATTTTTTGTTTCAAAAATGCTTTACTTAAGAAAAGCGTTATGCTATGGGAGATTGTCTAGAAGAATTAGTTAATTTCCGTTCCAATATTGCACAGGAGTTGTGAAAAAAGAAGAACAATATAGGCCTTTATAATGTGCTACTATATGCAGTATTATAGATGATGAAGTGAGGATATTGTCTCCAGTGGAAAAATATATTAACTTCATAAATGGTTACAGAAATATAACGCTTAGTTATGTATTTCGAGCTGTGTAGTCGTTGATTTGATGTTTCAAAGCATTCTGAAAAAACGTAATGTTTTTCCACTTGATATTGACCAATTGGGTAGAGACGATTTCCAGATAGTGAGAATTCCTGATAGTAGTAATTCATGTGGGATAATACCTTTATTTTATGCAATTCCGTTACATGGTAATATATAGAATTAGTAATATGTAACTGGATTATATAATTTGTGCGCAGGATCAAACAACGACAAAAATAATTCGAAACTAATGAGGTATAACGATTTGTGAATATCATTGTAAATAGTATCTGCTATATTCACCAGATGCTCTTCTGAAAAATAAATAAACCCCTCACAGTGTATTGAAAAAAAAATCAAGGCTTTTGATAATTAAGAGACATAGTAATATACACTTTGATAAAAATAAATACACAGTCGCACTAACATTTACACTCATAAGCACTTACGAACACACGTTTTGTTTGTTGAAATCTGAGTGGAAGTTTAAGTCAGTGGAAGTTTATGTCACTGTCGATAACTAATATACGTCAGTGTCTCAAGTGATGTGTGACGTTACAGCTGCTCTATATGTTGCCACTAATCTCTATAGGAAAATGTCATACCAAGTCTGCAGTTTGAGAGTAGCATTACATTAGATTAAATATAGAATACATTATTTCCTATACATGGTAGCTGTGTGATTTAAAGCAGAATTGGTTGAAGTGTTTCAGAATATTCCTCTTTCAAATGAAATGATTGTCGCTAGACATCTGGTAAGAACGTACATCTTCATATTAATCGTAAAGAATGATATGAGAAATTGTTAACGCGACAAATGAAATTAAAGAGTTGTTGATGGTATATTTCTTTTTCCATTTCATTCTTGCTATATTTGTGTTGAATATTACGTTTTGTCTAAACTAAGTATCATTGTCAATAAATTGTGAAATGTTTTATATTTATTTTCAAATGGGAAGCATTATTTCAATAGTTTTCATTTTATCTCTAATGAATAAAAACATTTTTGCTGAGATAACTTTGAATATGATTGTACAGTAAAATATTCCAAATAACTTCGTGTATTAAACTATATCTTATCTTCCTTTGTGAGATGAGTTTGCCTATAAAAACACTCGTTAATAAGAAAACTTATCCAACAACAAATATACTAGCTTCAACATTATCGTCTGATTAGTTACAATGTAACCGAAAGACATTCTATTGCAAATTGTTTATAGTAAATTGTAAATTTTGTAGATATAAATGTAGCTAAAACACAAGGAAGATATCCATGAGGTAAATACGAAAGGCAGTAGGGTGGAGATATTTCGATTAATATGTTATTTTGTATATGGAGAGAATCATACGTTCCACGATCTGAAATGTAATTGATATTATATCCAGCATTTGTTGATACAGGAACGGCGAGATATTTGATTAACCATAACATTATTTTATTCGCTCCGATTCAATTCCAAACCACATAAACAAATAGAGAGAAAGAGATATATTGAAACATATAATGAGATAATTAAACAGACTGTTACGCCAAACTTAAATGCAATTTTGAACAAATACAGTTGCGCTTTTTCTTATATAGATGTTGATATGTGTGCATCTTTCGCTGGTAATATGTATATACGCAGAGATGTCACCACGAATGGACCTGTTATTTTTAACTAAAGATGTTTTTTTCCAATTAAAACCTCCCTGTCCCTTCAACCTATCTCATTTCTCATTATTTCTTCTGATGAAGGACTAGCGTCCAAAACAGTAATACCCCTTTCCTGCTATTTCAAGCGTTAAGCTAATATATTCCTTCCATATACTGTACCGATTGAGTTATTAGTTCAGCTTACCTTTTACACACATACACGCATATATGTATACATATATATATATATATATATACCAACCGGAGGTATATGGTCTTTAAAGCGATGAAATGCCTATGATAGTTGGAAGATCACTGATGAAGGACAAACTTGTTTCATATGTAACCCATTTGCAACTCCGCAGCGCCCTTATTATCATATTTACACATATTTTTTCCTCTGCTGCTACACCGTCTTTTTCGTTCTATGTATCTTTACCCTTTCTAGCAGTCTCTCTCTCTGTTAGCCTCTTCCTTACCTCACCCATCACTCACTCATTCTCTGTCACTACCTCTCCTCTTCCTCCTCTTTCTTCCCGTTTGACCTGTGAGTAACTCTTTTCTCTCACATTCTCGGCCAAGCTGGTCGGAATTTTTTCTCTCTCGTCTACGATTTCACAGAACTTATGTTTACCGAATTCGCAGACCAGACCCCTTCTTCCTCCCGTTAGACCTGTGCGAAATTCCTTCCTTGCTCACATTTCAACCAGGTTTGATGGTCTTTATTCTCTGGTTCACGATTTCACCGAACTTAAATTCATAGAAATCTGGAACTTGTCTCATTCTTCCTCACTTTCTGTTGCCTCACCATTTTGTTTGTTTACCCTCGCGTCCCCTTTATTTACGTGTCCCAACGACTTTTTTAGCCGTTGCTCGCACCAACCGAAGGTATATATATATATATATATATAGGGAGTGTAACTTGGAGTTACTGTAGGTTCAACCGGGTGAGCACTCAATGTTTAGGTTTACTTCTGTGTCGAGGTGTTGAGCTATACAGAGTGTAGAATGGATCCGTCGAGCTGCGGATTGTTGACTCGGGTAATATCGATACAGACCGAATCTTGAGCTAATCAGTGGCGAACGCGGTTCACCTACCAATAAATATAATGAAGGAGTAAACAATCGTCTTTGTTATCTTTTCAATATATATATATATATATATATATATATATATATATATATATATATATATATATATATATATATATTAAATTTGGATTTTAAACTTATAATAACCCTCCGTGGAACCCAGCATTGCTACCCTTCGAAAATGATGTCTTGGAACTCATTTGGAATATCAAATTTCGGAATAGGAGCAATTCCTTCCAGCAAGACCTGAAGAATAGAATTCGTTCTATTAAGGATTCTAATGCCGTGCACGTCCATTCCGACAAAACTGGCAACCTATATCAAGTGGAGCGCAGTACTTACCATAAACTACTACATAATGATGTAACTAAGGATTACCGTAAAACTAATCTGTGCGTCATCAATGAAATCAACGATGCTGGGTTTAAAATCACATCTGATCATCACACCTGGACCGGACCGAACCTCTGGACCCTATCTCTCCCCACTTTACCCTGAAGGATCACAAATCCAATTTTCCGAACAACCCCTCTATTCGGCTTATTAACCCTACGAAGTCCGATTTAGGTAGACTTAGTAAAACGATTCTTGTTAGAATTATACCTGAAATTAGAAGTTTGGTCCCTCTCGCACTGTGGAACAATTCTTTCGCGGTGATTGATTGGTTCAACGGCATATGTAACAAGGAACATTGCCGTTTTATCCAATTCGACTCTCAATAGCCATGATGAAACTAGCTGCATTTAGCTTAATGTTTTATTGCATTATATAACTTAGGTAAATAAGTGGCCACACGCCAATGTTATTTGAACATTTAAAGTCCAGCTACTAGCACATACTGTACAATAATTAATTGGGCTCACATCTATTCTAAATTCTAACATTATATTGAAAGCACCATGCCGTGAAATGAACATATTTGAATCCATTAAAGGACAAGTAATCCATACTGAAATTCATCCGGAGAATTAGTCCACCCAACATGGTGACATATCGGAGTCTCTTTATAGATATCCACTATCATCTTCTCGCAAAGCGACTTGTAGAGGCTACCAAATACATTTTGGTCCCATATTTATGGGAATATAAACATTTAATTTGATATGTACACATGCACAATTATATGTTGAGAAGTTGAAACATTGTAAAATATATCAAACCAAACTACGATATATATATATATATATATATATATATATATATATATATATATATATATATATATATATATATATATATGTAGGAGGTTTTATTGTAGCACAATAAATCTGCAAATATCGGGTAAGTAGCACTCTACATTTTGTAGGACTGGAGTATAAATAATATAAGATCAACAGATGGTTAACAGAGTTCCAATTATTTTATTATGCACATTTCAAAAACAAATATCATCATGGGATATCTTCGTTCTCATCAGATAAAATAAGGAGACATGATATGAAGCTTAAAAAACACTTGTGAATAGTGAAGTTTTAAATCAACATATGAAAAATAAATAAAGATTGATGTATGCGATTGGGAAAGGGGGGGGGGGGATATGGGAGTAAAGAATGGTGGAGAAGGAAGGATGAGAGAGGACGAGAGATGGGTGATATATAGAGAGATATAGCCTTTACAACTGAGAAAAAAATATATATTGTCTCACAGAGAGAAATTAAAAAAGCCGTTGGAAGATAATAGATGATTTAAAAGATTTTAAAATTAAAAGTTAATGAGGTTTATGCATGAAGAAAAAGGAATTAAGAATAGTATTAAATTAAGGTTTGTATATTCAAGGGTTTAATAATATGTGCGAGGAAAATAATTTATTAATATGTATTATTAAAATAAAAATATTAATTTTATTAAGGATATAATGTGAAAAGAAAGATATATCCCTTAATCTTGACACTGGCCTATATTACGCTTACCATAAAAACAATGAGAATCTAAATTATGTTAATTTTAAATCTAACCACCCCCATTAACATTAAAAATGCTATAGTCAGTAATATTTGAAAAATAATCTCAAACCTATCCTCTAATAAAGATATATTCGATGCTAATGCCAATTACTATGATAATGCGCTTTAAAATTAAATACAGTAAAGAAACCAATCCTTGAAGGTCTTACAGTAAAATAATTAATTATGAACATTCCAATAACTTAAATAAAAGACCTAGATAACAAAATATAATCTGGTATAATGTTGCTTTCTCTATTTCTATTAATAATAATATTCCTAAACTATTCTTTAGGGCCATAGGTAAATGCTTTCCTCCCTCACATATTTATAGTAAAATCTTTAACAAACATACAATAACATTTTCTTATTCCACCTCTTCCAACATTTCTAACATTATCTCTAAACACAACAATAAAATATTAAATAATAAATCACATTCTTCCAGCACTGAGCATCACAATAATAGCAGTAGTACTCCCGACGTCATTGTTAACTCTAGGCTAGATTCTGTAAAGTTAAATACGACGTCAAAAGTAACTTCGTTGAATGTTCATAATACCATAATGTTCATAAATCAGGAAACTATTAATCCTATCGTAAATAACTTCTCCAATCCAATTTCTCCTATAAAAAAGACTAGGTCACTTGTTAATAACTCTGTTAATTTCTCTAATCGTAATTGTAATTGCCCTGTTAGAACTAAATGTCCTCTTAATAACCATTGTCTTGATAAAAACTTAGTCCATGAATGTAAGGTTATAACTGATACCAATTCCTTTACCTATTTCGGTTCCATCTCCACCTCCTTCAAAGCTAGATGTTATAATCACAATTCGTCTTTTAGACCAAACACGGCACTCTCGGAACTCATATGGTCCTTTGAAGACAAAAATATTAACTATAACATCTCTTGGAGGAAGGTTTGTTCTGCCTTTCCCTACTTGAATTCTTCCCTATCCAGAACATGTAATCTCTGCCTAGCTGACAAATTTACCATTATATCTAATTTCAATTCTATAATAATGGACGCACGGATTTATTTTCTCTCTGCTTGCATCAATTCCAAAGAACATTCCATAAAGTATACAGCTAATATCTAATACCTTACTAGTTTAAAATCCTTTACAAATATACCCGTATTTCTACCTTATTTCAACATTATTTATTATATATTATATAATACAATTTACCCATCCTATACCATTCCTCTTTATCATTTTCCTTTCTTCCTTTCTTTTTTAATTTCTAACCTCTAATCTGTACCTTTTCTTCCTAACTACTTCTCAATTCTTATTATTACTCACCACAACATTATCCATTCTCCCATCTTTCCTCATATCATTGGCTATACAAATTATTTTTTAATACATTATAGTATTACCATTAAAAGTCCTTCGTAAAGGTATACTTTTTTGACGTTAGATTTTTTTTTTCCTTAAGTTTTTCCTATCTCCTCCATACTTTCATGCTCGTTTTAAACTACTACTTAATTTGACTTTTACATATTACAATACATAAAAACATAAAAAACAAAATTAAACCCTAACTAATTTCTTTTAATATATTATATTATTACCATTAGAAAATATATCGTAAACATATATACTTTTTGATGTTAGATATTTTCTTCCTTAAACATTATTTTCTTCTTTTCGTACCCCGCTCATTTTTAAACGAACTATTTACGTACACATATTACATTACATAAAAACAAACTTAAACACTAACTAATTCCTCTGAATTCATAACTCATTCATTCTTCTCCTTCTTTTCACATTATATCCTTAATAACATTAATACTTTTATTTTAATAATACATATTAATAAATTATTTTCCTCGCACATATTATTAAACCCTTCAATATACAAACCTTAATTTAATACTAATCTTAATTCCTTTTTCTTCATGCATAAACCTCATTAACTTTTAATTTCAAAATCTTTTAAATTATCTATTATATTTCAACAGCTTTTTAATTTCTCTAATTGAAAAACATTTTTTTTTCTCAGTTGTAAAGGCTATCTCTCTCTCTCTATCACCCATCACTCCTCCTCTCTCATCGTTCCTTCTTATACTCCTTTCCCACAGTTATTTAATCTCATCTCTTCCTCCTCCTTACCTTTTCCATACCCCGTCACTTTTTTCCCAATCTCATACATCAATCTTAATTTATTTTTCCTCTGATGATTTAAAACTTCACTATTCACAAGCATTTTTTAAGCTTCATATCATGTCTCCCTATTTTATATGATGAGAACGCAGATATCATCCCATGATGATATTTGTTTTTGAAATGCGTATAATAAAATACCTAGAACCCTTTTAACCATCTGTTATATTATATATATATATATATATATATATATATATATATATATATATATACATTCATATAAGTATACATATATATATATATATATATATATATATATATATATATGGATATTGCTATTTGGGGGATTCCATTTTATAAAAACATATATCACTCACCCTCTTTGATATTGATATTAGACAAATGTGAAGTTGCAAAAACAAAAAAGCTTATTTAGATGCATTAGAATGTTTCCTTTCATATGATGTTCCGAATAAATAATTATAGAATGTATGGATATAAAATAATTTATTTTTTAGTTCAAGGGATTGCTTAAACCCCGGGGAAAAGATATCTGAATCCCATCCTGGTACATCGAAATATGTCAGGATGAAAACATAAACGTGTTTTGAAAATATTGCTACACATGCTGTAATAATCCCACCATATATATATATATATATATATATATATATATATATATATATATATATATATATATATATATATATATATATATATAAATGACAAAGGAAGTGTGGTAAGGAACCAAGAGTATGCTTGGGTGCCTGTGTACGCGCGGGTATATGTATGTGTATGTATAGGTGTGTATATACGTATACATATATATATATGTGTATGTATATACATCTACATGTGTGTGTGTGGCGGGGGGAGGTTCGTGAATAAGAAAATCTGTGCGTATATCTGTGTATGCATGTACCTATATATGTGGGTCTGAATATATGCATGTGTACGTGTATACGCACGCGCCTGACCGTACGCGCGGGTGTGTGTGTGTGCATGTCCGCACAGATAAGAGTGTGATCAGGAGCTCGGAATGTATGTGTGTGATCTCATGTTTATGTGTGTGTGTGCGTATCGGGCTGCGGGCATGCTAGGGACAGGCAATTTAGATCAGAACACCATGCCCACTTATTAATAATTCTGGCGACAGAATTAAGGTGAATGACTGCTCACGCCTGAATGGAAATGGCCAGTCGGCAGTTTTGAATGGGGAAACATGCAGATAACGTCACAAACTCTTGACCAGTTGATGGGCCGCAAAACGAGATGATGGCAGATGAAAGAAATACAAAGGGACGGAATGCAACAGATAGGGGATTCGATTCGATGTCGCTAGACGTATCTGAGGAACTTGCGAATCCAGTGCCGGGTTCGATCCACAAATAGATCGTACCTCGAGCTGTTCGCTGGAGAAACAATTGTAATACGTTAATAAATTGTTTCGATACATCACTGATTCTTCGTTTTCCATATTATTATACTCTGCTCTGAAGGGGCATAGAGGGCTCAACCGACATACCGCCTGTGGACGCATCCAAGCCACCTTACTACAAATACATATATATATAGTAATAATAATATATTTGAAGACTAAAATCCGAAGAGGGCTCGAATCGTAGTATCGTCTTCCTGTCTTCCTTCGGTTGCAACGTTTTTCGAAATATTTACTTCTGCGTTTACAGATTGATATTTTTAGTTTCAGCACATCCTGTTAAGGATGAAAGCAGCGATTCTTTGCTTAAACTTTAATCTGTTATTTTAATAAATATATATATATATACAATATATTAACAAATAGAAACTGTATTTATAAAAGCATATTTATTTTATTATACATATTTCAAGGGCCACCAAGGCAAATTATATTGCGCTTTCATCAGATAAAATACAATACAGAATTAGTTTTATAAATAAATATTGACATACTCTGAGAAAAGACAACCTTAACGGTTGGAGCTTCCTCAGGAAGCTCCAACCGTTAAATATGTATAATAAAATAAATATGGTTTTATAAATATGGTTTGCATTTGTTAATATAATGTATATTTAATCCACTATATTTGCATAGTTAATCCACTATATTTGCATTTGTTAATATAATGTATATTTAATCCACTAAACTGTTGAAGACTAAAATCCGAAGAGGGCTCGAATCGTAGTATCGTCTTCCTGTCTTCCTTCGGTTGCAACGTTTTTCGAAATATTTACTTCTGCGTTTACAGATTGATATTTTTAGTTTCAGCACATCCTGTTAAGGTTATACAAATGTTTAAGCTTGTTTAATCCCAACAAATTAAATATAACCTCCGCACATATATATATATATATATATATATATATATATGACTCCAGTTCCCCAGTGAATTAACAACCCAACAAGGAACTGGGCATATCAGAGTATTGACAATATCATACACCTAAACAACATATGTACTTGTCTATACCATACTAATTCAAACTTCCTGAAGAGGTCACAGCCAAAGATGGCTGTCACTGAAATATATATAGCAGTAATAAACGAAGCTAAATTTTAATCATTTGACTTTTATTTAACTTTATTTTATATATATATATATATATATATATATATATATATATATATATATATATATATATATATATATATTCATATATATGTGCGTGTGTGTGTATGTGTCTGTGTGTGGGGGGGGAGATAGTGTGTGTGTGTATATATATATACACATCCGTCTTTAATGTTTCATTTGGAAAGGAGTGTGAACGTGAATAGAGAAGAGCTTCTCTCGCAATTACATTTGCGGAAAGGTTGGTGAATATGGCGAGAATATCCCGCGTGATTGGACCTAGTCAGCACCTTTAGTCTGGATAGATTGAGGAGGAGAGTGGTGCCCTTCCTGGGTGCCCTCGAATTTTTGAATGGATCAGGATTTATATGGTACCTGATTCAATCTTGGGTGGTTATCCGCGCTATTAGGGAATTTAACTTCTTATATTTTTTAAAATTATTTTGATATGTTATATCATGTTATATGTAAAAACTCAACTGACCCTGTCTTATATTGTCTCCTATTGCCAATAAATGAAACAGCAATTATATGTATTAACATTTTAATTGTTTCTACTTTAGGCACAAGGCCAGCAATTATCCAGTGCATTACTGGTACTTTATTTTATCGACCCCGTAAGGATGAATGGCAAAGTCAACCTCGGCGGGATTTGAACTCAGATCGTAAAGGGACGTAACTATGCTGGAAAGCATCGCGTCCGACCCTCTACCGATACTGCCAATCCACCGCCCTTCATATGTATATGTATTAACATTTTAATGATCCGTAATATTTTTATTATTTTGTCTTTATTAATATTTTTCACTTTATTTATATTTTTTCTGCCTATACATATAATGTTTTGATGAATGTGAAACTTGTACCTCTTCTAATATATTATGGTGACATTCAAAGATCGTTATTAGTGAAATGTTGTTTCATTTTAGTAATGGTTTTATTAGCTTTTGTTATGGTCACCCTCATTTTTGTGTACAACAATTTCGATGATAATTGTTTTGATTCTGATATTTTTTGAGATTATAGTTGTTACTTATATTGGCAATATAACGTGTGTGACTAGTACTTTATTTTATTGACCCCGTAAGGATTAAAGGCAAAGTTAACATCGGTTTGGATTTGAACTTCAAATAATAAAGGCCATAATTGTATGCTGCAATGCATGGCATCCGAGCCTCTACCGATACGCCAATCCTCCGCCCTTTTTTGTGCTTATAATGAAATTTGTTTTCAATATCATCATTCTTATTTGTTATTATTTTTATGCTTTTGGGTTTCCCTTTTACCATTATTACTGATGTTACCTTATAATCTGTATTAGGACGGCTGCTCTCGGTACAGTTGGTATACAGGGCGCGTTCCGTCACTAGTCGATTGCCTGTGAATTTTCTTTGGGAAACTACTCGGATTCCTGGATATGTACGTGGGCTACATTGAAGTTAATATTCAAGTATTTACTCCTTATTTGCATATCATATTGAATGTACTCAGAGGCATAAAACTCTTTCCTGGATTCTGGTGCCCGATGAGAGTGTACCGGTTAAGCATGCAATATGGCTGCATCATGGAGTCTTTTCGCCATCATCTATGTATATAACCTTACACGTATATGTGAATAGTTGTTTTAACTAATTACTTACGTTGTTAATTATTTACTTACTTTTAGTATCTATTATTATAATAGTATCGGTAGAGGGATGGACGCCATGCTTTGACGCATATAATTACGGCCCTTGCCATTCGTAGTTCAAATCCCGCCGAGGTTAACTTTGCCTTTTATCCTTACAGGGTCGATAAAATAAAGTAGCAGTAATGTACTGCGTAATTGCTGGCCTTGTGCCAAAAGTAGAAACAATTATTTACTATTGTGATTCTTTCTTATGAGTAGTATAAGAAGCGTTATTATCAATGTTGCCATTAGCGTGACGTAACGCTAGGATTGCATTTAATCTATGCATCACGGTGGTTAATATCGCTTTCTCTCGTTACCCGGGAAGCATTATATCATGAATCCACTTCCTAGTTGTTCTTTTAATTACTTACTCTGACGCCGGGTTTGATTCCTATCAAGAGTGCTTGTAATAAATTGAAATAAGTATCCGCAAATGATCCCACATTTTCCTACATTTCCATATTATTTTGAACCTACGTGGATTCATGCAACCCTTCTTGGAACCTGGGTCTTGAAGACCATCGGTAGGTCGAGCTTATGATAAAGGCACGCCGTAGAATATGTTCATCATCAACTTAATATATATCAGCGTATGGGTTTGGTAACCAATTTCTTTCTTTTGTAATTAATTATGTGCGTATTTGTAAATACTCATATTATAATTATAATTATTCATTAGTCAGATATGTATAATATTATTACTTTGGTTACTTTTTACGGTTTATATACTACTGTGCAATTATTTACTATTGTGATTTTGCATCTAATCTATGTAGCCTTTATAACTGTATAATCTTAAGAGATTCATTGCTAAGGCAAAGGTCCAGCGCTGTAACCTTAGGCTTATACCACCTGAATAATAGTGTCACATTAGCTTGCAGTTTAAATGTTTCACTATGAAATACCGCTTGTCGTCCCGTTTACTAATCCACAATGTATAGCATTGTCAACTGAGTGACATACGTAGGCCATTCATCGTGGGCTTCGCATTGCTAGGCGGGCAGCTCTGTACGTATCCATTGCTTATATTTTGCTGTAACTCAATAACTATTATTGAATTAAACCTTTAATATATTTATGTACATTGCCCATGAAAATGTCTCCCATTATCTTGCGTCATATCTGGTATCCCGCCATAGAAATATGTATTATTTAATTGGAAACAATAAAGGAATATTTTGGAATACAGTCTCCAGTTTTCCTTGAATCATATAAATCTAACCTTGCACCAGCCAGGAGATGCCACATCTTAGATAGATGATACGCCTAACGACGTCTGCTTTGGTTTATTGCACCATGGTTTGCTAATCGAAATATCTATATCTACTCATTAGATAAACCGTGCAACACACACACAAACACACGCACACACACACACACACACCCACACCCACACCCACACACACACACACACACACACACACACACGCTCACACACACATACACATATATATATAATATATATATATATATATATATATATATATATATATATATATATATACACAAATAGACGAGAATCGATCCATTAGCCTAAATGTTTGTTTAAACACTATAATCTCCAATACCTATAGCATCTCAAAATTTGGCGCCAATTGGCAATTTAAACATGTCTCTTATCACCATAAAAGACACCACATTACAAATGTATCATACCTTATCTTAAAAACATAGCCCTTTATCAGTCCAATAACTGCAATAACCAACTAAACCAACGATCAGCAACTTACTTAAAAACTCAAATCATGCCTCCAACGACATCAAAGGACGTACTATTAACCAATCAAATGCAGGGAACGAACAATTAAACAATCAGATGGAAGAAAATCTGACACACCTATATTAGATACGAAATCTATCTTTTCAAATCTATTATCGTCACATGTCGTACCAATCATTTATTATTGTTGGATTGTCAGTATCGGTAGCGGATCGGACGCCATGCATTGTAGTATAGAGTTACGGCCCTGTACGGTCTGAGTTCAAATCCCGCCGAGGTTAACTTTGCCTTTCATCCTCACGGGGTCGATAAAATAAAGTACCAGTAATGCACTGGGGTTAATTTCTGGCCTTGTGCCAAAAGTAGACACAATTATTATTATTGTTATTTAAAGCACCAGTAACGCACTGGGGTCGATTTAATCGACTTTTTCCTCCCGCCTATAGTAGAAATCATTACTATTTATTATTATTTTCATTCTTTAATTGTATCATACACTTTCAACTGTATTACCCATCGGGCATATAAATCCTTACATTTATATCTTTTATTTTATTATACTTTATTTTATTATACTTTATTTTATTATATTTTATTTTATCTTGATTATCATCTGAATGTCTGTATGCCTCAGGATAAATACGTTGTATCAACGGATCCAAAATCAGTATTTTGATAATTTGCCTGGGAAGAGTTGTATTTAAAATCGAATTTTACAATATCATTGCAGATATATTTCTGAAGACGCATCAAATCACATTACTAGCCAATGAAACATATGTTAATGCTTGGAATAAACCCTACTGTATAGCTTATCTGTGTTAATCTTCATGATTTTATTATATATATATATTAGAAAATGAGGATTTTTTTCCAAAATAAAAAATAACGAGATGTCCTACACGAGTGAATGTATGAGGAAATAAGATGAAATCGAAATTGCAACTGGTGTCTTTTTAAGAATATTTATTTGGTTCCTCTACCGGTTTCACAGTTCTTATGGTTTTGTGGGTTTTTTCGCAACCACAAACTCTCATGCTCAATTCAACTTTTGAAAAGCACAAGAACTGTGAAACCGGTAAAGAAACCAAATAAATATTCTTAAAAAGACTCAAGTTGCATTGTCGATTTCATCTATTTTTCTTATATATATATATATATATACGAAATTAATAAATGGAAACTATATTTATAAAACCATATTTATTTCATTATACATATTTCAATGGATACCACATTAAATTATGGTATGCCTTCATCAGACAAAATACAATATATAACAGTTTTACAAATAGCATTGACGTACCCTTTTAAAATACAACCATTACTTTTGGAGGCTGTCTGGATAGTGATTTGTTTATATTATTTTAATAAGTCATAGTGTTAAGCACAATTAGAAAAAGACGGAGAGAAAGAAAAAAGAAAAAAAAGAAAGAAGAAAAAAGAAAAAAGAAAAAAGAAAAAAGAAAAAAGAAAAAAGACGGAGAGAGAGAAAGAAAACCTGGAGAAATATCGGAGAGAGAGAGAACTGTATGGAGAAAAGAAAGAGATAAATAAAGATAGGAGGAAATAAAAAAGAAAGAAAAAAGGAAGAAATAAGAAAAACAAAGGAAAGCAACAGAGAGATATCAAGTCATCATACAGATAGAAAAACTCAAGAGAGAGAAATACTATATAGAGAGAGGGGGAGACAATGAAAATTTTACGTCATGTTATATTAAGTTGAATTAACAATTTATATGAAATGAATAATACAAATATAAATATCAATATTCATGAATGGGACAGAGGTATATAATATGAGAAATTAAACATAGTTCAATAATGATTATATGTTTAGTTTAAAAACTTCAGATCAATATACCAAAATCTGAGTTAAATCGTTCAAAATGTACCCTTGCTATAGAGATTAGTATATTATACAAAGACATACAAATATATATGTATATATATATATATATATATACACATACGCACGTCTAGAAAATAGAAATGATGTTTACTCAAGCCAACAATATAGCCATACAAACGTAAATGATTTCTCTTAATCACTGCTATACATTCCTTGTGTTATAAAAAGTTCACAGTATATATACATAAATATATACGATTAATATTCATGTCCTCATATATACGATTACCATTCACGTATTTAATATTATGCATATCTGCAACATACCTCTCACCCACATAGATATATACGCATACATATATACACATACATATGTATAAATAAATATTTGCGTGCGTCCTCCCGCATCGCTCGTGTATATATGGTGGCTGCCAACTCGTTTTCGAGTACGGCCACTACTTTATATCCATGTAGGAGAACTCCTACTGATGCGCTGAACGAGTGTGACTTATTCGTCCAGCCAGCGACTTGAAAACTCTGGTACAAACACTACACTTTGACAATTACTGACACATAGTGCTGGGCCCATGGTACCATGTGATGACAAGTGCAGAGAGATCTCCAGATATAAAGCAATGCCTGTGCTGTGAAGCTTTTATAGTGAGCAAAGGCACTGCACAAAGCCAGTCCCACTCTCTTAACCAATATGATATTTACCAAAAAGAAGAACAAGTCAACATCATTGGATACCATCAGAGTTGCAGGTGTTATATCAGAGTTTTCCTTCTCCTAGAATTCCGCCTTGACAAAGGCTAAGGGGTCATCTCTCCCGGTGATTTTAGATGGCCCTTGACTCTTAAGAGCTCCTTTTCCCTTTGACAGGTTTTGTTTTTAGTCCTGCAGGATGTCCAAAGTCACCCTCCTCACCAAGAAACCTTGGTGGGGTTGCCAGTTTAGTCGCCAACGAACCGATCATGAGACAGGTTGTACTGGGATACATGTTACCAGTAGCACCAACTGGTGACCTGACATGTATATATACAGACATATATACAAACACAAACAACCTATAACACTTTATATGCATGTTAATACACACATATGCATTTGTATAGAGATAATCAAATATCAATATATTACTAAAGGATTATAACTTGTAAATATATTTTCAGTATAGTCAAAAGAAATCTAGAAGTATCAAAGCATAAATATCTTTAAAACACTATAGAGTATCTTAAGTTAAAATAATATGTTTTATATATTTAGTATAGAAATTTTAGTATAGAAATTCCTTTGGTAT
>OZ024742.1:156674300-156681800 GCA_964016885.1 Eledone cirrhosa | reverse complement strand
TTAAGTTTTTACCGGTTGCGCATTTCTTATTGCTTTTCAAAAATAATTTTGAGATAGAGTGTCCGTGCTGTTTGCTCTGATCTGATTCGTTTTGGGAATTCTACCTGTTTTTATGTTAAAAAAGTGGCTCCAATTTGCAAAAATTCTTGTGATCAAAACAATTTTGATTGGTCGGTAGAGGTCATGTGAATGTAAAAAATTGATTTTGCGCCAAGACTGTTTTTATGTTAAAAAAGTGGCTCCAGCAAAAATTCTTGTGGTCAAAACAATTTTGATTGGTCGGTAGAGGTCATGTGAATAAAAAAATTGGTTCACACATATTTGTTGTGAAAGAGTCATTTCTCAATCTTGGCGCAAAACAAATTTTTTATTCACATGACCTCTACCGACCAATCAAAATTGTTTTGACCACAAGAATTTTTGCTGGAGCCACTTTTTTAACATAAACACAGTCTTGGCGCAAAATCAATTTTTTACATTCACATGACCTCTACCGACCAATCAAAATTGTTTTGACCACAATAATTTTTGCAAATTGGGACCACTTTTTTAACATAAAAACAGGTAGAATTCCCAAAACTAATCAGATCAGAGCAAACAGCACGGACACTCTATCACAAAATTATTTTTGAAAAGCATTTAGAAATGCGCAACCGGTAAAAACTTAATAACTTAAAACCACAACTGAATACTAACCCATAAAATCACTAATACTCTTTTATTCCTAATTAAAACATTTTTCAACTGTGAACAATTTGTCAGCATTTTCTATTCCGTTTACCAATATATAATAACTTGTGTGTTACACCTCTATTCTTTTAACTATATATATATATATATATATATGTATATATATATATATATATATATATATATATTATGAAGAGAGAAGAAACATTTAGATATAATTAGTAATAAAATGTATCATACCTAAACCGCTCCTAGATTCCTCGACTACGTGGTTTCGTGGCATAAACAAAAACAATACATCAAAAAGATATAGAGTCCTTGCGAGGTCTGCCGACTTATCAAGAGGATACCTCATTTTACGAGTCTCAAGAACGCGTCTACACGACGTGAGAAAGAATCCCAAAAGGCGGAGGGGGAGATAGTCACGCGATATAACGGTCGAGAAACAGAGCTAAGCCTCTTATAACCCCGAAAAAAATACCACGGAGGCGGAGGGGGTATTTATATCGAAGCCGTAGAAGAGGTGGTGAAGGGGCGAGAAGTATGAGTAATGGAAGCTTTTCAGCAGTCCCCACACTTCAAAGGTTGCTCGACCAGAGGGAGTTATTAACAATATATTTAGAAACACACAGATACATGCGGACACACACCTATACATGAATGCATCCGCACCCAACCGTGAGTTAAGGGTGCCAACTTCACCGATGTTGCTCAATGAATGACTGGGACAGACCAATCCGGTTGAACTAGACTGAACCAGTATCATAATGTATTTTTAACTCTGATACTGGTTCAGTCTAGTTCAACCGGATTGGTCTGTCCCAGTCATTCATTGAGCAACATCGGTGAAGTTGGCACCCTTAACTCACGGTTGGGTGCGGATGCATTCATGTATAGGGGTGTGTCCGCATGTATCTGTGTTTCTAAATATATTGTTAATAACCCCCTCTGGTCGAGCAACCTTTGAAGTGTGGGGACTGCTGAAAAGCTTCCATTACTCATACTTCTCGCCCCCTTCACCACCTCTTCTACGGCTTCGATATAAATACCCCCTCCGCCTCCGTGGTATTTTCTTCGGGGTTATAAGAGGCTTAGCTGTTTCTCGACCGTTATATCGCGTGACTATCTCCCCCTCCGCCTTTTGGGATTCTTTCTCACGTCGTGTAGACACGTTCTTGAGATTAGTAAAATGAGGTATCCACTTGATAAGTCGGCAGACCTCGCAAGGACTCTATATCTTTATGATGTATTGTTTTTGTTTATGCCACAAAACTACGTAGTCGAGGAATCTAGGAGCAGTTTAGGTATGATACATTTTATTACTAATTATATCTAAATGTTTCTTCTCTCTTCATAATGTATTTTTAACTCTGAAACTGGTTCAGTCTAGTTCAACCGGATTGGTCTGTCCCAGTCATTCATTGAGCAACATCGGTGAAGTTGGCACCCTTAACTCACGGTTGGGTGCGGATGCATTCATGTATAGGTGTGTGTCCGCATGTATCTGTGTGTTTCTAAATATATTATTATATATATATATATATATATATATATACATATATATAAATAATCAAGGTTTAGCAAATAAGAAAAAGTTTAAAAATAAATTTCAAAAAATTCACTGTACTTACTATGGTTACTTTTACCGAATCAGTTTCGAGTCTCAAAAATAAGTGAAAGTCCTTGCGGGTTTCCATTGAAAAGATACACTCTCGTCAGAAGTTTCTTTTCACTCGGAGAATATAAAATTCCCGAGTTCAGATTACGAACTGGCGCTATTCAAAATTGTTCCCGAGATGAGAATGAATGATGTGGAAGCAATTCTGTCCAGTGCCGTGTATAAAGATAGAAGGCAGAGGCAGGGGGCTCAATCTACTACCACTATAAATAGCAGTAGTCAAATCGACCAGATTTCATCTCGACCAGGGGGAGATTAATAATAATAAAGTATATATCCCTACACGCAAAAAACGAATAGGGACAAATGTATTATCCACCCATATGCTAATGTGGTTCAATGGCAGGTTAATAAATTATTAATCTCCCCCTGGTCGAGATGAAATCTGGTCGTTTTGACTAAATTGTACTAGTATATAAAACTGTAAGTTCTAAATTGAGAATATACTTCTATCTTCTGTCCGGCACTCCCACCTGGCCTATGAGGTTAAGAGATCTTTGTTGAGAATAACAGGTATTAGATATAATTTTGACATCGAGTGCATTTCTTTCAAAAATGACTACTACCCGAGGTATTTGAAAAGATGCATGTGAAGAAATATTGATATTCAGCTCAGTATAGATATTAACAATTGCCACGTTTAAGTGAAAGATTCTAAACATTGTAATATATTGTTTTCGCTGAAGACTGGAATGTTGTAAGCTCCATTGGTACATTTATCTTAATAAACACATGCCAAAATATTAATAGTAAATATATGCCAGATATTGTGGTATTTCTCATATAAAGCAATCAATATCTGTCATATCTATCAATACTTAATTGTGCTATCTTCCTTGAACATAGGTTCATCATTGCAGTTTATATATTCGACTTCATGGAGAAATTCCTTTGAAATAGTTTCATACTAATCAACTCTATGTACATGTTAAGTTTCTAAGTTTAAAAGCCACAATATTGAATCAAATGCGACACAATATTTGATGAATAAAGTATTTTCATTTGGGAATAGTACAAACGTCTACTAAACTAAGCTTTGTCAAATAAGCCTTCTCGTTAATAAAATTCCATATACAGTTTCCTATTGAATCTGAACGTAACCATATAGAGAATATGTTTATGCATTTATAACACAACTATTGAAGTAAAGTACATGATTATAATATATTTGAATTTAATATCTTCAGAAGTTGATGAAATGCAGAAGATTCGATTAGTTCCATCCAGGTTTGTACTGAAATCTAATACCATTTTTGCAGGAAGCACAAATCCATATCACTCATGGTAAATATTCAAGCTACTAAGCACCAACTCTCCGAATGAGACGCATAATACATATGATTGTGATCAATAAAAGTCCATCAATTCTTTCCGATTAAACCGTATATAATCAGCAAGGATTGTGGTATAAACTTTCAGCTTTAAATTCAATATAAAGACCTTCTTAGTAAGCCCTGACATTCAAGACATGTAACAAGTCATAAAATACAAATCTATAGCAAACGGAAAACGACAGACCTTTAAGAGTATTTTTAAAGTAGCTGTTCCATGAAATGACTGAATGATTTGGTGTTTCACTTATACTGCTCTCTCAACAGTATTTTAGAAAGCCAATATCAAATGCAAAGTGTTTCAGAAAACGCTTAGTAATATTAATATATATTATATCTATTATGCATTAAGTCTAGCAGTCAATATTATCTACTTATCTATGTATAGCCCCCCCCCCCCCCCTCTGTGCGTATATATATATATATATATATATATATATATATATTACCCGCGAATTACCCGCGCCTTGGTGCGTTTCACAACTTTTTTTTGTCAGAAAATGATGATTAATTTTAAATCAGGGATATAATTTATGGAGAAAAACTCTGCATTTCAATATTACTCAATGTAAAATGTAATGCATGGAAAATTGGAAAACATTATTTTTTGTAATATGTCAAATCAATTTACATTATTAAATCTTATTCTAAAGAGGTGGACTGGCAGTGTCGGTAGAGGTTCAGACGCTTAGAGTTACGGCCCTTGCCATTCTGAGTTCAAATCCCGCCGAGGTTAACTTTGCCTTTCATCCTTACGGGGTCGATAAAATAAAGTACCAGTAATGCACTGGGTAATTGCTGGCCTTAGGCCAAAAGTAGAATCAATTATTAAATCGTATTCTCATTTTGTTTCTTGTAAATAATGTTTTTCAAAATATCAATTCAAAACTTGGTCATTTCATTTTTGCGTAAAGCATTGTTTTCAAATTAGAAATTCAAAGTTTAATTATTTATTTGTTAACATAATAAATACATGAACATATATTTCATACTTTGTCCTAATGAATGACTTCAGAGTAAACAACATTTCTTGTCTTTCTTTGATTGGCTAAAATGTAGAGATATTTTGAAGTTCCAGTCCTTGAAACAGCCGCATAAAACATGCCATGACTGAAACATGGGTTTCTCAGATCTATACCAATAGTTCTGTAAGTTTGACCTTGATTCTTATTGATGCTCATGGCAAAGCATGGCCTCACTGGGAACTGCAGCCTCTTAAATATAAAAGACAACACGCTATCACTTTGTATAAGTGGAATCCTCGGAATGAGAACAGCTTGTTACAACATATATTGTTCCATTTATTGGCCAAAACTTTCAATAGAGGGAGTTTAATCCTAATTAGGGTGTTCTAATATTATTGAAATTTGCTGAAATTTTGTGAATATGCATCATATCTTTTCATTTACCTGGTTCCATTTCATATATATATCTAAGAGAAAACATTTGATTAAAATGAAATATTCTTATTCAAGTACCCTGGGCAATGTAGTTTCAGAATAAATATGGTTATGGGGCTCTATCTCCAAAACCTTAGGAGTAGTTCGTGAAGAAACAAACAGACAGGAATTACTTTATATTTATAGATGCGTGTGTGTGTGTGTGTGTGTGTGTGTGTGTGTGTGTGTGTGTGTGTGTGTGTGTGTGTGTGTGTGTGTGTGTGTGTGTGTGTGTGTGTGTGTGTGTGTGTGTGTGTGTGTGTGTGTGTGTGTGTGAGTGTGTGTATACGTTTGTGTGTCCGTATATGTGTTTATGAAGGCGCAGCTTAGCTATCTGCTCAATGTATCAATGATATCAATACCTTCTCCGCATAGTGTAATTGGTGTGTACTACTTTGATCGGGGCGTATATACTGCTGTTCCTCCCCCCATTGTCGCTGATGTTTTTCTCTAATTCAAACATAATATAACTGAATACATATAATTACATCTTATAAGCTAAATGCTCTCATATTAGTATTATTGCTTAACTACGCTGGATTGGCAGTATCGGTAGAGGGTCGGGCGCCATGCTTTGACGCATAGAGTTACGGCCCTTGCCATTCTGAGTTCAAATCCCGCCGATGTTAACTTTGCCTGTCATCCGTACGGGGTTGATAAAATAAAGTACCAGTAATACACTGGGTTATTACTGGCCTTGTGCCAAAAGTAGAAACAATTATTACTTAAGAATATTCGGCTTCAATTGAAATGCAGAGGGCCCCTTCACAGCGGCCGCTTGCAGTAGTTGAATTTTGAAAGTGTAATACGTTTTAACAAATTATTTATTTATTTTACAAATTGAACGCATGCCCATTAGAAATGCAGCATTTCTGGCATACTTCATTCTGTATATGCCGGTATATATTTGTAGATTTCATGAACTTACAGAAAATCAAGATTTAATTCCATTGACATATGTGTCACGTAAATATATTTACTTCTGTCTAATTCAAAAGCAAAACATACATATACCAATTAAATAGCTGCTATATATATATACAAGAGTATCGGAATATATACATATCAAATAAATAGCAGAAATAATTATAAGAATATTTCGTCTAAGTTGACTAATATGCGATAAAGTTTATTTGATAATCTTCTCAATACTACATATCCCATTTGTTGCCTTGATATTCTTTTATCACTATTGCCAAATTTCCCAAAGAGAATTTCGAAATATCAATACACAGGAAGTGTGTTTTGTTAAGCCTTCAAGCAAAATATTGATTCGTTATTTTGCAAATGTAATTTAAAATTTCATCGTTGATTGCGCATTTTATTCAGCAGTAAATTAATTTGTTTATGTGTATTTTACATTCTACAACTATCTCATTCTAAAGAGAATAAAAAAAAGAAAAATATATATATATATATATATATATATATATATATGTAAGTATGTGTGTATATATATATATTTTTGAAATTTCGTTTTCATTTTTTTTCAACTTATATATATATATATATGTATATATATATCAGGTCACCAAACAATACTGATATTGGATGTCCTACATCAAACTTCATGGCATTGAAATAGAAGGGATATTTATTTCCCTGTATATATTATGAGGGGTTACATCCGATTCTTTGGTTGATAGATATCACTACGTTATTGTCGATAGCAACTGTTACAAGGGCATATGTATAGTACCTTCTACACTTTACATTCTTTATAACCGAGTCATAGAAAATAGTATATATCTGACCGTGGAAATGTGTTACATTTAATTACTAAAATGCTTTGTGTAGTGTAGGATATGCATCTTGAGATGGAAATAATAAATAATTTCCAACAGTAAAAAGGGCGGCTATGGGCATATTTTATGACAGCACTCTTATTAAATGTTTCTAAATTTGGCACAAGGCCAGCAATTACTCCAGTGCGTTACTGGTACTTTATTTTATCGACCCAGTAAGGTTGAAACGCAAAGTTAACCTCGGCGGGATTTGAACTTAGATTGTAACGGGAGGCAATTCTATGCTGGAAAGCATGGCGTCCGACTCGCTACCGATACTGCCAATCCACCGCCATTAGTATTATTAATATTAGCAATATTATTAACTAGCGGAGGTAAGCCGGCGTTGCTCGCGTATTAAATAGGAGTTATGTATACCATTTATGTCAATACTTCAGTGGTGATTCGAACACTATACTTTTACAAAGTATCGGCTTTTTCCCAAAGGGGGTTCCTGCCCCAGGAGTCCCCTACTCAATATGTGCCAATTCACATTCATCAGTCGAACAAACGTAGCCCATGTGTCAAGTTTTGTGAAAATCGGTTGCGAACTCCAGAAGTTATGACGTTTTTTTATA
>OZ024742.1:156631800-156671800 GCA_964016885.1 Eledone cirrhosa | reverse complement strand
TTTATTATTATTATTATTCTTTGAGTCTCAGTCATTGATGTTAGTTAACTGGAAAGTTTGTTGAAATGAATATCAAGCCACTACCTGCAGCCTCAGATATTCAGGACGTATCGGAGGGTTCTTGCTGTTCCCAGCAAGCATGCCTTTTGAAGCGTTCCAAAAAGCGTGAAGGGGCCAATTTTCTTTAACCATCCCTGGAAACTTTTTGAGATAGTACCTACTGCGCCTATGACAATCGGGACCACTTTGACTTCATGGCAGTTCCAAATCCTTTTTACCTCCCACTTTAAGTCATGGTATCGGTTAATTTTCTCCCTCTCCTTCTCTTGCACTCTCGTGTCGAATGGGCAGGCCACATCCACAATCAGGCACGATCTATTTTCTTTGTCCACAACCACCAGGTCAGGTCTATTATGTTCCAGTCTCTTGTCCGTCTGTATCCCAAAATCCCACAGCACCTTCACCTGATCGTTTTCTATCACCGACTCTGGCTTATGCTCATACCACTTCTCAGAATGTGGTAAATTGTTTACTTTGCATAGGTGCCAGTGGATCACCCTGCCCATCACATCATGTCTCCAGCCCTTATAGTGAGTCTGGGCTAGGTGTTTACACTCGGATACAATGTGAGCCACAGTCTCCCCTCTCTCTCTCCACAGATCCTGAACAGTGGGCTAGCCTCCTCCTTGTAAATATGGTGTTTCAACCACTTCGTTTTGAGGGCCTGCTCCTGCGCAGCAATTAACATTCCTTCTGTAGCCTTTTTAAGGTCTCCTCTTTTCAACCAGTTCCATGTCTGTGGATATCCCAATTCAGTTTTCTCAAAGAAGGTAATATGAAGGGATTTTTCCTGAAGGCTGCTCGTTCTCCTTGATGGTATTTCCTCCTTGGACATCCCCTGGTCTATTGTCCCCTCCTTCAGTACAGTTCTGAGCATTGGCTCCTTACTATCAGTCACGTATTTGGGTAGGTTGTTTTTCTCCATCTGAACACAGTCCTCTATGCTGATAAGACCTCTTCCACCCTCAGATCTCCTTAAGTAGAGTCTATCGACATCATTCCTCTTGTGTAACATATTGTAGATAGTTAATAGCTTCCTAGTCTTCCTATCCATTTCTTTTTGTTCAGCAACATTCCATCTCAGAATTCCCGCACTGTACCTAATAATAGACACAGCTCAGGAATTGACTGCACTTATGGCATTCCTACTGTTCAGATGTGACTTTAATACGCTCCTTACTCTCCGAATGTATTCAGTTCTTATCAATTCCTTCATTCTTTTGTTATTGATGTCATCAGCCTCCAGAACACCCACATACTTGTATCCTTCTTCAGAGTCAATTTCCTTTGTCATATCACCTGTTGGTACCTGGATTCCGTTACTTCTGCTCAATGTACCCCTCTTCAGCACAAGGACTCCACACTTACTAATACCAAATTGCATACATATATCATTGCTGAAAATATGGACAGTGTCAACAAGCACATCCAACTCCTTCTCACTCTTCCTGAAGAGCTTAAGATAGTCCATGAAGAGGAGGTAATTGATGGTAAGCCCTACCTTTCCCAACCTGTATCCTGCTCTCACTTTTCGTAGTACACTGGTCAGGGGCATCAGGGCAAGGACAAACAATAGAGGGGACAGACTATCTCCCTGGAAGATACCTTTCTTGATCTTCACGCTTCCCAAGGATTCTCCAGTTGATGTTAACTCTGTTTCCCAGGACTTCATACTTTTTCCCAACAACTGTCTGATGTTATCTGCCACCTTGAAGATCTCCAGGCTTTTGGTGATCCAAGAATGAGGCACCATGTCAAATGCCTTTTTGTAGTCTATCCATCCCATGGCAGAGCAGTGTGTTATTATTATTACTACTACTACTACTACTACTACTAATAATAATAATAATTGTTTCTACTTTTGGCACAAGGCCAGCAATTACCCAGTACGTTACTGGTACTTTATTTTATCGACCCCGTAAGGATGAAAGACCGAGGTTAACTGTTCCTTTCATCCTTACGGGGTCGATAAAATAAAGTATCAATAATGTACTGGGTAATTGCTGGTCTTGTGCCAAAAGTAGAAACAATTGTTATTATTATTATTATTATTATTATTAGTAGTAGTAGTAGTAGTAGTAGTAGTAGTAGTAGTAGTAGTAGTAGTACTATTAGGAGTAGTAGTAGTAGTAGTAGTAGTAGTAGTAGTAGTAGTAATAGTAGTAGTAGTAGTAGTAGTAGTAGTAGTAGTAGTAGTAGTAGTAGTATCATTATTGCAATCATGCATTATAATATTCGTACAATAGATATTTTGACATGAAATATTCGTTAAACATGTGTAACATGCACTAAAAAAATGCAACATTAATTCGACAACTGAATTTGATATATACGATTATTGAAGTAATTGTATATATATATATATAATGCCCACACTAATATATATATATATATATATATATATATATATGAAAGGTATAGAAAACATTGTAGCAAAAAGCCAACAGTATTCCATAATATATATAAATAATATATAAATAATATATATATATATATATATATATATATATATATATATATATATATATATATATATATATATATATATATATATATACTTACATATATATATATATGTGTGCATGTATATATATATATACATACTACTGTACGTCTGTATACATATATGTATGTACGTGTACATACTTATATTAAAGTAACAGCCGTACTAAGAGTGGGAAATGAAATTTCGTTTCATTTTTTTCCGTTTATCGTTTTCGGTGCACCCGACCGATTAACCCACTCGATATTCAAATTGGGCTACTCAGCCGTTAATATGCATTAGGTATGTATATACGTTTAATAATCAGGCAGGAAGTTATACGTTGCTGACGATAGCTAATAAACTTGAAACAGCGTTCCTTTGTCAATGTTGAACAAACGAGCAACGATGGTTGCTAGACACTATGGCTTAATACGGGATGTTTGTTTACAAACACACCGAGCATTATAATAAATGTTCGGTGAATCCATACGTACATATATATATGTGTGAATGTATAAAACTTATAATGAAACAATTGTTTGGAAAAGGAGATATATTTTAATTATGTCTCATATAAAATAATACTACTGGCCTTCCGCAAAATACATATAGTTAGCACCCCAAACGTAAAATTGGGATTATACTATGGTATATCCTAATGTTTGTTGAGTGAGATGGAAGCTAGTCAGAGTATAGCTTAAGGCTTTCTCTGTTAATGTATTGAATATTATACTCTTGATTTGGCCTGAGATGAATACTTCCAGATACCTTTCAAGCGTAACTTTCCGTATTTATTATTACTATGTAATATTGATTGTTATTCTTGTATCATATCTCTGTTTTTAGACTAAGAAAATACCTGGATGCGTGTATAAATAATACTTGCATATATTTATTTTTTTTAAAAATCTAATTGAGATCTTCCCACGCAAAGTTAAAATTGTAGAAAAAATTAATTGACCCACATGTATATTATTTTAAATCCTTGTGTTTCGCGATTACCTCCCCTTTCCGCTTGAAGACAGTGTGAGACTCCTCATTCTGAGACTGCTGGAATTTCAAATTTGGCGGTCATTCTGATACGGAGAGAGACCATCGCTGACAGGGTAAGTGAGTTTTTTTTTTATATCGATGTTTGACGTGCATCCACTGATGATTTATAAGTGCCCACCTGCATATATTCCTACGGAATGTGTGAAAGCTTCTACATAACCCGGACGCATTCTCCCAAATTGTAGAAAACTTATAATGAAACAATTGTTTGGAAAAGGAGATATATTTTAATTATGTCTCATATAAAATAATACTACTGGCCTTCCGCAAAATACATATAGTTAGTACCCCAAACGTAAAATTGGGATTATACTATGTTATATCCTAATGTTTGTTGAGTGAGATGGAAGCCAGTCAGAGTATAGCTTAAGGCTTTCTCTGTTAATGTATTGTAAATATATATATATATATATATTATATATATATATATATATATATATATATATATATATATATATATATATATATATATATATATATATATATATAGGGTGGCCTTTATTTTTCAACTTTCTAAAAGCTAAGCCCCCCGCTCCTATCTTATTTCAATTAACAAGTCACCAATCTGGGTTGAATTTTAGCTGAAGCGGCCAACTGCAATTGTTTGAAGTTTTCAGCCGGAAAGTCATTTTTTCAGATAAAAGCTTTTTACATCTTGTATAATTTTCTCTTAAATTTTAAATATTGTTCAGATTTATTCTTGGTATTAGAAGGATAAGTGACAATAAATATATGGGGAAGGTAACTTGCAAAGCTGGGGACAGAGCGCAGGAATAGGGCATACACTTATCTTTCGCTGGAGGAGCCGCAGAGTTTTAACTTTTGTGAAATTACCTATTGCTAAGAGCCACGGTAATATACATATATCCGTATTTGGTTGACATCTGACAGAAATGAGGACTCAGTATTGAGTAATATATATATATACTCCCCTATTCTCATCGTATTTGTATATAAACAAGTACATAGATACAAGGAGAAATTGAGACCAAGGAGAGGAAGGAGGGAGAAATGGGAGGGGGAATGGGGAATGGGGGAATGGGGCGGGGACGTGTCAGAGGGCGAAGAAGTGGAGGATAGGGGGCAAGGGGAGAAAAGGGTGGAAATGGAGGTAGGAGATGAAGAGCGGCAAGGAGAGGAAGGGTGTGAGGCAGAGGAGGAAGGGAGGTGTGTATGATGAGGAGGAGAGGATGAGAGGAGAATATAAGCATATATCAGAATGTGGTTATACAATGTATTTGCTGGGCTTGCCTGGATGTGTCCACATATATTTCTCTAAGAAGTAAAACGAAAATGGTAGAGATAGGGAACAGTATACCGCCTTTGAACATAATTTATCGTTACGTATAATATGTTCCAACTTCAAGGCGTTTGAGGGTTGCTTACGATTGACGATTGAGCTGAAATTGTGCACAACACGATTCATTTTTCATTGAAACAGGATGAGCGGATGGAAGCAGCAAGACTTTCGGAAACTGACCTATTACTAAAGGCCACCCTAATATATATATTTATATATATATATATATATATATATATATATATATATATATATATATATATATAGCAAACATCACGGGCGCTCTATCTAAACATTATTTTTGAAATGCATTAGAAATGCGCAACCAGTAAAACTTAAAACCAAAACTGAATACTAACCAATACTATTACTAATATTTACTTATTCCTAATTAAACTATTTTTAACTGGGAACAATTTGTCAGCATTTTCTTTTCCTTTTACCAATATATATATTATATATATATATATATATATATATATATATATATATATATATATATATATATATATAACAAAGAAAGTGTTGTTAGATCTGTTCAGATCTAGCAGTCGATATATATATATATAGTTGTGTAAAATCGTAACTATGGTGGTGCCATAGGCGGTATGCCAAGATTAGCACTCGATATTCAGCAGAGTAGAGTGTAGATGGTATAAAGAAAATGAAAAATCAGTGATGCATCTGGACTTAATTTATTGCGTATTACAAATGTTTCGCCGGCAGGTAGCTCGAGACATGGTCCTTGTATGGATCCGGCTGATTCTACTGCTGCAGGTTCTTTCAGACACGAGTGTTTCGTCTGGTGCAAATTTTATCACTGGGGTATTATCATAAAAAAACACCCTCAAAAAACCCTACATCCACTCTTGTCATGCGGGTATTGTAGTATTTGTGAGTGTTTACTCTGATGTGTGAACAGACGTGTGAAATACTGAACCCAGCATGACTCCATCGAAATGTGTCGGACGGAAAATGGCTGATGAACCGTGTGGCAGCAGATACTGACCAGAACTTGTGATGACGTGGAGTAAAAACAGCCAATGGCAATACAAGAGTGGAAGTACAGTTTTTTGAGGGTGTTTTTTGATGATAACACCCCAGTGAAAACATTTGCTCCAGACGAAACACCCGTGTCTGAAAAAACCCGCAGAAGTAGAATCAGCCAGATGCATACTAGTACCATGTCTCGAGCTACCGGCCGGCGAAACATTTGTAACACGCAATAGATTAAGTCCAGATGTATCACTGATTTTTCGTTTACTTTATACTATATATATATATATATATAGTATTAAGGATACTATTTATGGTTATGTATGTAATAAAACCTTTAATGGTAATATATTATTTATACAAACTTTAAATATTGAAAGATAGTCATTAATTACTATCCTATTACCAGTAAGATAAATAGCTCAATGTAATAACATCAGTTGTTTTACAGAGCAGTTATATAGAGATTACAATAATCAAAGTTCAGTTTAAGTCATTTATTTGCTTACAATTGTTTCCTCCAAACCGAGGTTTGGATTCTTCGGAGCAACTATTTACTGATCTATAACATACTTGACCTCCTTTTCAACCCAAGAGACATATAAAACATATGCGCATATTGATCAACAGTGGGGTGGCATTCATCAATTGATATAGCAGGGCAATTTACATATAAAGGTTACAGGATAAAAATAAAAATAAAAACAAAAATGAAAATAAAGATAAACATGAAGCGTTGGCAGTCTATGAAGATAAAGCAAGAGGAAAGTTTAGAGTAGTCAGTGTATGAAACAATCTCACGCGTAGCATGCACGCGTGTCTTATTTATACATGATTAGAGTGCGTATCATTCTGACGCACTCTAATCATGTATAAATAATTTGCATATCGGCCGGGCGTACCGAAAACGAGAAACGGAAAAAAATGAAACGAAATTTCATTTCCCACTCTTAGTACGGCTGTTACTTAAATATAAGTATGTATACGTACATACATATATGTATACAGACGTACAGTAGTATGTATATATATACACATACATGCACACATATATATATATATGTACGTATAGAGATTATATATGTACGTATGGATTCACCGAACTTTTATTATAATGCTCTGTGTGTTTCTAAACAAACATCCCGAATTAAGCAGTAGTGTCTAGCAACCATCGTTGCTCATTTATTCAACACTGATAAAGGAACGATGTACTAGCTTCAATATTCATAAGGAAAGTATATACTTTCCGACGTTCAATCATCTGGCAGGAAGGTATACGGTGCTGACGATAGCTAATAAGCTTGAAACTAGTACATCGTTCCTTTGTCAGTGTTGAACAAATGAGCAACGATGGTTGCTAGACACTGTACGGCTTAATTCGGGATATTTGTTTTCAAACACACTGAGCATTATGATAAATCTCCTACTCGTTCCTATATATATATATATATATATATACGTATGTATGTATGTCTCTCATTATATTGTTTTAAAGGGCGGTGTATTGGCAGTATCCGAAGAAGGTCGGACGACATGCTTTGCAGCGAAGAGTTACGGCCCTTTATGACCTGAGTTCAAATCCCCCCGATGTTATCTTTGCCTTTCATCCTTACGGGGTCGATAAAATCAAGTACCATTAATACACTGGAATAATTACTGGCCTTGTGCCAAAAGTAGAAACAATTATGATATTGTCTGAAACTCTCTTATAGTTGAGTTAACCCGAAAGTATAGTAACTGCTTCTTAAGCAAACACTATAATCGCTTTCAGTCCACCTGACTAACCCGCCTGTAACCTCTGTATCATGTATTAATTTCTCCCTCAACCTTCTGAGAAATGTTTAACTTGCTACAAGGGATTCCGTGAGATTTTCTCACTTATTGCAAACGTGTCTGGAAAGCGTTCTTTCCCTGAGGAGTTCCTTGACAGCTGGTGTGCCTTACAACAATATTGCACATCTATAAAGTGCAATAGTTGCAAACTGTCCAGCGAAACTGTAAAGTCGGGAATTTGAAGAAAAAATAGGTATATATCTGTGTCTATTACTTCTTCTTATTTTATAATGTGTTATACATATATTTATATATATATATATAATCGAATTTATTCATCCACGAGGTGGTTGGTCTACAACCACTTCAAGGATGGCGCAAATGGTCGGTGCCCAGCTGAAAACATGGCTGCATACCGTGAAAAGCAATGCTGAGCTCCACCTGGGACTAGGTGTATTTCTACCGCGTTGGAATCAGATTGATTGGCCCTTACCGATTCAATTGTCTCTGACCAACCTGCGCGGTGTGCACTCAGATTGGACTCCGTGATTTCCTTCGATTGAGCCAGTTCGACCCACCTCTGGTGAAGGCCGCTACAATTACAAGTAAATACTATACATAATAATGAAATGAAGCTATCGATTTGTACCAACATGCCTTCGGTCGTTTACTTCCTCACTCAATAATCTAATTAAGTTTGTATTATTAAGTCACAAATCCAAGAAAGCTCGAATGCATACTTAGAAAAAAGATTTCGAATGGACAGATAATTTATACATTTATGAATATTGTATAACTAGTGTTGGTTCAAACCATGTCTAACTTAATAGAACCAAGGCGGGGGATATGTATACCGCTAATGGAATTCTAAATTAATACTATTGGCAACTACTAGAAAATAATTCACTAGCAAATCAAAACATCTGAAGTACGATTGAACTCAGGGGCCGTAATTTCTCAACAACGATATGTCAGAAAGGCTTGTCTCAATGGCTGACATTATGTATCGCTTACTGTGAGAGAGATATGGTTGATGGATGAATTAATCCCTATGCAACATATGTGCACAACTGTAGATTGGAGGTAAAATGCAAAAGGGAAATGGCACCGACAATGAAAACATCAAATCGGTTCATTTGAGTTGCCTGGGCAATATAACATTATTGAATAAGATGCTGGCTGCGCGATCGAAAAAACACCTACCCATGAACGCAATCGAAATATTAACATAGCCTAGCAATGAAGACTTCTGGTGTCATTGGCTTTAGAACCACCTCCCTAAACATCACCATCGGCAATGGGGATTTGATTCCATTATGTTCAGACTTTATAAATATGTATATATTTAATTACCATAGATAACACTGGGAGTTTCACCTAAATCAAATTATGCTCTGTATTTTTCCATATGCTATTATTGCATTGACCTTTTCTGCACTTTGTAACAAACAATTGTAAACCAAATCCTATTCATCTTATATGCACACACTCATACACACACACACACTCATACACACACACACACACATACACATACCCCCACCCACATATATATATATATATATATATGTATATATATTTGTTTTGCGAGGTTTTTGATATGAAATCGTGTGTCGAAACAAATATTGTTATAATTGGGGAGGGTCATGTTGTTGTGATAATATTGCCAGAATTAATAACAGAACACACTCACTGTTTGGTTGGTTTTCACTCCTCTATCTTTTATATCAGTTAATTCATTCGGTCCTGAATGTTTACCATTGACTGACCAACGGTCAAAAATACAGATATACTAAATATATAAACACATATATATAGTCTAGCAAAGTTATTTCATTGCACACCTGCAACATCGTCGGTGGTGCTGTTATGTTCCTCCTGTTGTATTGTATATTTACGTAATCTTTATTTAATCTGTTTATTTATTTATCTTTTATTTGTTTGTCTTCTTCTCTGCGCATGCGTTTGCGTGTGTGTATTTTGTTTGGTGTGTTCGCGTTTGATTGACTATGTTTTGGTTATTGTATTTTATCTTAGGTTACGAGTGTGTGTTTATATGTGTTTGTTGTTATTGTGCTTGTGTATATATATTTATTTATTTATTTAATTATATTTCTCTTAGGTCAGTATTTTTTATCGGGTGTTATTGTTATTCCCTTCATTGTTTTCTGTCTAGCTGTGGCCTTCTAAGTTCTATTTCACTTGCGTCTCTGCTTTGCTCATCTGCTGGGTCATTTATATGTTTAGATATTATTTTAATTTCTATGTTGTCTATGTTACCGTCGTGTTATTGTCTGGCGTGTTCGTATAGTACTGAAACGTTGTTTCGTCCCTTTAGTTACCCCCAGTGTTGGTCTATCATTTCACCTATGCTACGAGCTGTCTCGCCTATGTATGTTGTTGTCATGTTTCTGCAAGTTTCCTCTGAACATGTTATGCTATAGACTACGTTTCTATTATTACAGTTTATGCGGGGCTTTACTTTACATATAATACATTTCCTATTAGTATAGTAGGTTTTCTTAAAATGGTATGTTTTGGTGATCAGGGATTTTATGGTAGCTCCTGGATTTTCTACCACTTTAATCATCAAGTGTGTCTTTCTCAGGGCCTTTCTACACTGGTTAGCTAATTTCCCTCCAGAGGTAGCGTCTACGAACATGATACTCTGTTATCTCTGGTTGTCGTACCATGAGGTGGCTTTCCCTATCTTATGTTTAGTCCTATCTAAATTATTCCATGATTTGCTCTTGTATAATGGGCAAATTCCTTTCATGTCCAGTTCTATGAAGGTCTTATACTTCTCCATGGCTCCTTCGTATACTCTGATTCTGTCCGTTTGGTTGTAGCCAGAGAACTGCATGCCGTTGATGAATTGTTGGATGTCTCTTTCCATTTCTGTTGGGTCGCAAATGCGGGACACGTTCTTCATCACTCGTACCAAGTCTGAGATCAGAATATTAAAATTAGCACTACTGGTCATTGTTGAGTTTTTGAGTATCAGGTATTTGGAGGCAATGGGTTTAGCATAGTGTGAGTGGAGAATTTGGGCTCTCTCGTCTATAGTGTTAATCCAGAGTTCCGTGTCTAATACAGGTATCTACTGTTAGGGTGTTTGGAAGGGTAGTCGATAGTTACAGTTATACTCTGGCGTATGTAGTTAGCTGTCTGCTGGATGCTTTCTATTGTGCTACATTCTAAATCATACTTGTTAGTACGCTCTTGTGGGGGTGTCCTTATTACTCTATTGATGTCGCTTACGTAACGAGAGTACATGATGAGGTCTATAGAGCCCTCATCAAGGAGATTTTTTAGTCTCCTTTCCCACCATATCACGAAAAGGTTGGCAACGTCACCAGCTATGCTGACGCCAATGGCTGCTCCCTCGTTTTGTGTGTAGATCTTCTGGTTGAATTTGAATACGTAGCCCTTTTGCATGCGCAACCATTTTTCTTACCTAATCATTGTTTCGGGGGTCCGTATGGCTTTGGTCCACACAATCCACCTTCCCATGGGAGTCCTATTTATGTGTTTATATCTATATTATATCTGTATGTTTGACTGTTCGACAGTCAATGGTTAACATTGAGGACCGGATGAATTAACTGATATAAAAGATACAGAAGCGAAAACCAAACAAACAGTGAGTACGTTCTGTTATTAATTCTGGCAATATTATTACAACAATATGACCATCCCCATGTATAACAATATATATATATATATATATATATATATTTATAGGAAAAGAGTCAGGAGCCTGAGGTTTGTGTTCCGGTCGTTTCGACAGCTAGATCCGAACACTTTTTTCTTGAACCTTTCCGACGGAATTACTTCATTTACACACACTCACACACACACACACACACATATATATATATATATATATATATATATATATATATATATATATATATATATATATATATATATATATATATATATATATATATATATATATAAAGAATGAATAAATACAGGTAGACATCATAAAAAGGTGATTTATTCCGTGTGCTTACAAATGTTTCCACGATTGTACTATAGCCTAGTTATGCTATGTGCAAATTTACAACTATTTGCAGAACTCAAATATCCAATGCTGTGACAAGTGTATCCTCAGAGCAGACTGGTTTAAACCAGTCTGCTCTGTTATTATTCATTCTTTATATACACTCCGGAATACAGAATGATCGGAACTAAGTTTCTTCAATAATTCTTCCATAACTCGTAGAGTAACCTCTCACCGTACGTCAACCATATCCAGTGTAGTAATTAACCATTACTACATCTAGGATAATCCTATACCTAATATATATATATATATATTAGAAAGTGAGGTTTTTGTTTACAAAATGAAAAATAACCGATGTGTCGTACACGAGTGAATGTATAAGGAAAAAAAGTTGAAATCGAACATGCAACTGAAGTCTTATTTTAAAAAATATATATATATTTATTTGGTTCCTTTACCGGTTTCGCAGTTCTTCTGCTTTTCAAAAGTAGTGTTGAGATGGAGGGTCTGTGGTTTTTCGCACATCTGGTTGGTCTTTGAATGCTACTTGATTTTATATGGAAAAAAGTGACCCGAAACGCCAGGTTTTAGAGAAGTAATTTGATTGTTTGGTCAATAAGTATAATAAATTTCACGTCAGTTCGCGTTACAAAGTTCTTCAAACAAGGGGTATGGGGCTGAGGTTGTTGTTTTATATATTAGTGTTTGAATTTATTTTACTTAAAAAAGGGGGCTCACGAAGGCTATTTTTTAATAAATGTAATTTGATTGGTTATAAATGAAATTATGCTCTCACGTGAACAGTTCATTAAATTTCGCGCCCGTATTTGTGAATTTATTCGACTATTCGATTATCGGTATGTATATCAGTTTGGGTATATGTTCCACACGGTTTGTTTTCAAATGCCATTAAAGTATAGATTTGGTTTCAATTTCTTTTGGGGCAAGTGAAAGAAAACATACTCCATCGTGTAAGGTTGATACTTACTCGTATACTATGATATACACAGTTTTACTTTTAGTTTCACCGATGACAATTGTGGAACTAAAACTTATAATTCTGTTAAGAAATCATAAAAAAGAAAAATACTGGAAAAGCTTTCCCTGAAAGTTAGATATGAATATAATATCACCGGGAATGGGTATAATTATTTAGTTTCTACGAAACCTACATTTATCTACATGAATAATTAGCAAGACCTATTTAATTATCCACACAGAGTATAATGGTCTGGTGCCTCAAAGAATTAAGTTATCTTGTATGTACTATTTGTGTTGTATAATAAAAGCATATGTCGATTTTGAAGGACATCCTCTATATTTTCCTACATTCTTTATGTCAGTTGTGTGCGTGCATGTATATATATATATATATATATATGTGTGTGTGTGTGTGTGTGTATATGTGTGTGTGTGTGTGTGTGTGTGTGTGTGTGTGTGTGTGTGTGTGTGTGTGTGTGTGTGAAAGGATGCGAACGCATCAGTTCGGAGGTCAGCCGTCGGTCTCCTGAATCTTTTCATATTAGCCACTCCTCTACCTCAAGTATCGAGTACTCTGGAGGCATATAGCCTACCTGGTTTTACACCTCACCCTATCTGATATATATATATACGTTAGGTAAGTGCATAACTACAGTTAAAAGCAACACATATAAATGTTATGTATGCGGCACCATATATAAAGTCTATTTATGGTGCAGCATTGCCTTCAATCCTGATAACATATTCATGTATGCCCCACCCATATATATATATATATATATATATATATATATATATATATATATATATATATACTGAATTAAAAGGAAAGCACAAACAAGAGAAATGTCGCCCTCTCCAGTTGTCTGCTGGTGGTCTTGGACAATTCAACGCATTAAAGACTATCCCCAGTGCTTCAATAACTTTAAGTTATCGTTGTCGGAATAAAAAAGACAGACAAAATAGATTAAACAGAAGGGAAAAAAAGAAATAAGGCGCAGAAATCATACCGATAAAGGAAAAAAGACGAGGATAAGCGCATGTATGTAGGTAACTCGAAGGGGGAGGGAGAGGAAGAGAGCAAAGAAAAACAAGTCTTCGCTCTCCCTATTTTGCTGTCAATAAGGCCTTGGACGTATGTCCAACTGCCGGTTTGACTTCTCTATCTATCACTTTCCCTATCTCTCTCTCTCTCTCTCTCTCTCTCTCTCTCTCTCTCTCTCTCTCTCTCTCTCTCTCCCGGTTACTTACATACATGTGCTTCTCCTCTTGTCCCCCCTTCATCGGTATGTTTTCTGCGCCTTTTTTTCTCTGTTTACCTTCCCCAACAAACGTCACTGACACACTGGGAATGGACACTTTCCCTCTCAAGAAAGCCTGCATTGAAACAGATGGAGAAGTTTAAGTAACTCAGAGGTGTATTCCCGACTGATGGAAGTTAGGCGACTGGATTAAGTACAAGAATTCCAGGAGCTGATCATGATAGCAGGAGCAGCTGATCATGATACGGTCCGGAATGGAAGCGACAGAAATGGGGTCCCGCCGAAGAATCTTAAGAGTATTGTTACTTGATTGTTAGAGCTGCTCCGCCTCCGAATTGAGAAATCACAACTCTGAATCTATGAGCATCTGGTTAGAATGTACCAGGAATGAATCGTTGGACAGATTTTACAGGCAACACCAACCGGCAGGAGACGAAAGGATAGACCCCGGGCAATATGGTTGGACAGCATCCCTGAGCTTGGCTGGTCTCGCTTGGGCTCCTGCCATATCAGTTGGAAAAAGGTTTCTTTTGAGAAGACCTGCTGGAAATATTAGCTGAAGATTCTGCGCCCTCGACATTCTCGGGAATAAGTGTGTGTAGAAGAAGAAGAAGAAGAAGAAGAAGAAGAAGAAATGGCTGTGTATTGCATTACTGTAGAATTGCATGATACACATTTTAAACCAATGAATGTAAGACATACACATGCACCCTATGTTATTACGTATCAGGAAACATTCGTTGAAACAGGACTTGGATGGATACGATTGATTTCATTTTTTTGTCTAGATGCAAAATTAATCAACTGCATGCACTATTGTTTAATGGGAAAGACCTCCATTGTTCCCGAATTACCATTTTTTCTGTAGCTAGAAATTTCCTCAACGAGGCACATGGCGTTTCAATGTGGTTTATTGAAAGCCTGCTGTGGCCAATGTATACTTACCTCCCTCTTTACACCTCAAATGTTGTCCGAGTCCTACACAAATTGGTATTCATGACGTACCAACTTACTTGGTCCTGTTGGGTGAAAGGAAGCAACGTGATATAAAGTGTGTTCCTCAAGTTCACAACGTACATCAGAAATCTAAAAACGAAATCAGATATTAAGTACTTTTATTGTCTCATGTGACAGAGAGCACTAGACCGATATATAATCTCTTACTAAACATATTCGTCTATTGCTTTGTTTCCGGGTCTGTAAATATGTAAATGACAAAATGCTATTTCATAATCGTGTTGTGTTTCCGCAAATATAATTGTAACGATGACAAAGATGAAGTATTAATTAAATTCATACGTATTCTTATGTGATGAGGGGGGGGGGGGGGGGGGGGGCGGGTACATAAACGTTGCATAGAAACTGATGTTTCTGTCATATAGTAAAACATAACATAGTAATTATAATTAAATCAAAAGACGCTGTGTTTATATTATTTGGGGGCGAGCGATATAAGAACCTGAAAGCTCAGATTCCAAGTGATTTCACTTATTGTAAGGAAATCTAATAATTAAGGTAATAGTAATATGAACTCAAACACATTATTTTCATTCCACGATATATAAAAGATTTATTGCTTAGATTTGACACGTATTCAAATAGCATTACTGACGGTATAAAGAAAAATTGTTTAAAAATATAAACGTTTAAGATAATCTATACTTCTTTCCTCTTCAATAAAGTTACAAAAAAGAAATACTTATCCAATACTAGAAGTGTCAGCAACTGCACAGTAGATATTTCCATGCTTTTCAAAATTTAGTTCATTCCCCGTAAATTCTGAGATCACCATGCACCAGTATCAGCCTTTTTTCAGCTTCAGTAGTTAAGTTTTAAATAACGACACATTCGATTAAGTATAACTCACCCCCGGCCATACATTTATGACCTGAACAAATAAAATCAATGCTGACGTTCTGATAAATATTTGAAAATGTACATCTGATGTAATATACGAAGCACCCTCTAAAAATATTGCACTGGAGTTATGTGTAATTAAACATTATTAATTTTATCATATTTGTCTACTTAGAGAAAAATCTCAGTTGAAACTGTAGCGATGTATTAGTAGCAGCATTAATGCAGAATAGTGGGCAATAAGCGGTGTGAGGTATTTAATCTATTCCTAGTACGTATTTAATTTAGATGAATTATGGAGAAATACTGCCAAGAAAAGAATATAAAAGCTCATAAATCTTTTATCCATGATTAAGTACGTCAAGACAACACTACCTGAAACAATTTCACATTCATACGTCTATTATCAAAGAGAGGTTTATAGATACACATAATATAGCTAGATGTATAAATGTAAGTACATAAATACACACATTCAAGCATAAAAGCAGCAACGAATGCACTGACACATGATTGCGCACACACACACACACACACACACGCGCGCATCTATAACTATGTATTTATATTGAATATGCGTTCTTGTGTTTATATATATATATATATATATATATATATATATATATATATATATATATATATATATTTATTTAGGTTTGTTGGTTTACCACTGGATAGAACTGGTCATTCCGTATGGTCAATCTCGATGTAATATTATGGAGAGCATTCAACGTAATGCAAATCACCCATCTTCGTTTGTGTAGTTGGTGGTGTGAGTACGGAGTTAATTATTATAAAATAACAGGAGGCTGGACTGGTGTAAATTCTTGAATGGTTTATTATACTATAATATTTCAATGACCGGGTTCAGTATGGATCCCGTGGCATCATCAGGTATTCAAAATATAACAAAGGAATAGAACAGATAACATCCATGGGGCTAAAAACCAGAGACAAGAGAACGACCGACTATTTACCAGCTTCTACCTCAGTCGGGGCGGCCCGCTGAGGTAGAAGCTGGTAAGTAGTCGGTCGTTCTCTTGTCTCTGATTTTCAGCCTCATGGATTTCATCTGTTATATTCCTTTGTTATATTTTGAATACCTGATGATGTCAAGGATTCATACTGAACCCGGTCATTGAAATGATCATAGTATAATAAACCTTGCAAGGATTTACGACAGTCCAGCCTCTTGTTATTATATATATATATATATATATATATATATATATATATGTATATATATATATATATATATATATGGTTATATATGTGTGTGGACCTAAAAAATGTATTTTTTAAATCAATATATGTAGATATATCTATATTCACATACAGATATTCTCTCACTTAGTGACGAATGAATATATATATAAATATGTGTAATCATGTTTATTCAAAACGAATATTTATTGTTATATACATATATATGTAATGCAAGTATTGCGTTTATCAATATAAATATGTGCATATCAAAAATGAATAGGCACGAATTGAAATTTGCGCATTTTTGTCGTCCTCGCTGGAAAAGGTTTAAAATGTATGAGTTTCATTCTCCGTATTGCCCTCCTTTATTATGGGTAAATGTAAGGATTTGTTCCATAAGTAGAGGTGTTCTAATATAAATATTAACAACAATACAACAAAAGGAGCAACAGCCATAATATTAATAAAAGTAATAAACGTTTGTTATATAGGCACAAGGCGGACAATTTTGTGGGAGGGCAAAGTCGATCAAATCGAACCTAGTGCGTGACTGGTACTTTATGTTATGGAACCAGTAAGGATGAAAGGCAAAGTTAACCTCAGCGGGATTTAAACTCAAATTATAAAGGGCCGTAACTCTATGTTGTCCGACGCCCCTCCCTCAATTATAATAATAACTGTTTCTACTTTTGGCACGAGACCAGTGAAATTACTGGTACTGTATTTTATCGACCCCGTAAGGATGAAATGCAAAGTTAACATCGGTGGGATTTGAACTCAGACAATACAGGGCCGTAACTCTATGCGTCAAAACATGGCATCCGACCCTCTACCGATACTGTCAAACCACAATAATAATAACAGTATATGCGCTCGGCATCCCCAACAGTGGTGCCGATTGAGACGGCCCGTAGAAAAGGGCCATAGTTAAAGCAAACATCTCGACATGGCTGCGAGACCCCCACTTGTAGAGCACTCCCTAAGCCACACCATGTTCACCTACCCATTGTCCTGTCCTATATATCAAACAGGTCATCGAGCATGTTTCTCAATGTAGACAAGGTCTTACCATCTTAAACTGGCGTCGGACAGGACGACCCATTGGACTCTTGCTCTGCTTAACGTCCTTCTTAGTGGATTAGCGGAATCGATAGAGCGTCGGACAACATGCTTAGCGGCATAAAGTTAAGGCTCTTTACATTTTCAGTTAAAATCCCCCCGAAGTTAGCTTTGACTCTCTTCCTTATGGGATCGATAAAATAATATACCGTCAATGCACTTGGGTCGATTTAATCGACTTTCCCTTTTTTCCCCTAAAATTGTTGCCCTTGTGCCTAAATCAGAAACTTTCATAAACATTCGAACAACAAATCTATATTAAATAGAATGTTCTGTAGATGGTGTATTTTTTATTTCTATAATATATAAAATAGTACGCCGTATCTGCCAGTTGTATCTCTATTTCATTTTCACTTCAGTTGTGCGACTAAACTCCTCTATATCCATATTTATCAACCAATATATTTATTTCCATATATAGCGATGATGAAGTTAAGTGATATGACGAAAGAGTCCCGGTCACTAACTGGCATAAAATTAAGTAGAGATATGCTCAAACATATATCTATTGAATATACGTATTCGCATACCTATGCACATATAAACACACACACACATACGTACACACATATATATATATAACTACAGTATTTACATTAAGTTCCCTGCAGCACCGTAAGAGAATTGAACACTGTATTTTTTAAAATCCAGGTAAGCGCGTTTACAAAGACGCTAAGTGGCAGCTAACAACATTCCCTTTCCTAATTAGAAACTATATTAACATATTTAGCGGGCAAAGCCAGAAGTAAACACATTTTAGAGTTTTTCGAAGCGTTTGGATGATTTGAAATTTGAATAGGTTGAAATCCAAACACACAGGCAGGTACCATTTTAAAATGTTACGTTTACGACAGTAATTTTCATCAGAAGATAGAATGAGAAATAAAAGATAAAATAGAAAAAAAAATGGAAAATGAAAAGAGGAAGGGTCGGACAAAATCACGTGTATATTGTCATCATCAGTATATATGTATAAATATACATACTTATATGTTCACGCATATATATATATATATATATATATATATATATATATATATATATATATATGAAAATGTTCAAGACCCTGACGGCAGAGTTGAAGCCGTTTCGACGGATATTTCTGGACTTTTTCTGGGTCCAGAGATAGCCCTTGAAACAGCTTCAGCTCTGCCGTAGGGGTCTTGAAGGTTTTCATATTACCCACTCTACTACCCTCAGTATTGAGTACTCTGCTGCGTTATGGTTCCAACTGGTGCCTTACCACACTTCCTTCGTTATATATATATATATATATATATATATTATGCTTCCCCCTCGTTATCGAGTATGGCCATTGAACGATGTACCATTATTAATAGTTATTTCTATCGTGTGTGTAACTGAGATTGCAGTAACGGTTATATAAATATAAACATGATTAATATGCAGGCATATAAACAAGCCATACATTATGAATTACTCTGTAAATTGATAGACACTCGGAAAAAAACGGGATGCTCATCAGGATGCGTGTATATCATCCAAACAAACATGTATTTGATGACCTTTTGATAGCGCACTTCTAAATATATTTTAATTAATTACGTACAAAAATGCTGATAATATGTAAATTGGTACGTCCGATTCCTAATAATAATCATGATAATAAAAATAATAATAATAATAAAATACTTTCTTTATTAACCACAAGGGTTTACACAAAGTATACATTAAGGACAGTACAGAACAATACAGGACGGTACAAAAGGGCATTTCTGCGTGTAAAAACACAAAAAAACAGAGGATGTTATTATAGAACAATGAAAAAATTCCCCAATAGGGAGGAGACTTCTGAGGGACATTCGTGGAGAAAGCCCATTAAAAAGCCACAGTGACACTGACCACCAGGGCAAGTGCCCTATTCCAGTTTTGCACCTTTAATTTACAGACACATACTCAGAGTAGGCCCATTCACTCGTGCCATTCTTGCTTCTCTCACCCATCTTTCAACAAAATGCTGGGAAGAGAGCACTTCCCTCTCTACCCTGATTTTCCTTTTCAAATGAAATTTGAAAAAGTTAATCAGGGTATCACCGAAGAGGTAAGTGCTCGTCTTCAGCCCTTTCAAACGTGTCCATCATACTATCTCTTTCGCCATGGCCACCAGACAGATAAAAAACTGCCTGCCCTTCCGGGCTAAAGGAAGAGGGCGGGGCATTCCTCAAGATGGACTCAGCTGATAGCTGGATCCGTCCTACACGCGACAGCAGGCGTTCGACATAAACACACAAGTCAGCAATGCTCGGACACCAGACGTGTGCCTGCAGGACGGTTTCGTCGCCCTGCGCACTTCTCGGACATACCCGGGTGACGGCACCTCCATGGCTGTAGAGTATATCCCGAACGAGCAAAGCTCCTCCGTAGCACTGCCAGGCCAGGGATTTCTGGAAGTTGTCCATACGCCCCCGGCCCGAAAGTTGTTCCGAAGAGATTGGCTAGTTGATTTTCGTCGACGCCTAGAGTTTCGCCAAGTACGTCGTCGCTCTTCCCCTCCACTAATCCTCTATAGAACTCCAAGGTGGAGTCTACACCGATCACATTGCCCAATTGGTCGAGGGCTGTGAGCGCCTGAAGACATTCCAGTCTCCAAGCGCTCCCTCTCGCTCTTCGCTTCGCCACATCCCCCGAACAACCGAGCAAAATGTTGGCGAAAGGCCTCACACATCCGCTTGGAATCGGTCAGATCGTTTCCGTCTCGGTCCGTCAAAGACCGATCGTGGCATTATTACCACGCTGCGCCTCTGCCATCGGCCCATCGAACAGCTTTGGTTCCCTCGTTTCTCATAGCACGCGCCTGAGCTCGTGTTTCGCATTGAAGAAATAGTATGATGCCATTCTCGCCGCTAGAACGTCAGTTGCAATGCCACTGCCAATAGCCTCGTCTAACTTATCTACCAACTCCCCTCCTTTCTATTTTTCTCTAACGCTACTTCTTTGCTAAACTCTATCGACGTTATTCTAATCTCTCTTTTGAGAGCCCCCCACCATCTATTGTTGACGACTTCCCCTGTCAACTTTTTCTTATTTAAATTGTTGACCTGGTCCCTGTAAGCCTTACGTGCCGGAAATGACATGTTTAGCTTCCAGTAACCAGGTCCTAACCTACGCGTCTTTTCTAGGTCAACCATACACTTGTGATCTGAATAGGCGACCGTTTCAAAACGTCGACAGCTTACACTATTTCTGTCTATTTTCCTAATGAATATTCTGACTATTTACGATCTAGATGATTCTATGCGGTTAGTCCAGGTCCACACTGGCGTATTAGGGGAATCTAGTCGGTACCTGTCAGACAGTTGGAACTGGCTGATCAGGTTCTTGAGGCTTTTGCATCCCCCGCTCCTATCGGATACACCCACACAGTCCCAGCGTGCGTCGAAGATGCCGTTCCAGTCCCCCGCTAACAGTAAAGGGCGAGACGTATCCAGAAAGGCTTCCAATCTTCTAAAGAAGTCCGGCCGCCTGCCCCTCTAGGAGCATAGAAGGCCACCAGTCTAAAGGCACCACCTTCGTTATTGTTCACATCCAGGACCAGCAACCTCCCGTCCAGCTCCCGGAAGATCGACCTTACCTCGAGATCAAGGCCTTTCTTAAACAGCACTGCCACCCCGTCTCCCATTCCCGGCCGGCTAACAGATTAAAAGATCTGATGGTCGTAGAAAATGGGGGCTAGTGCGCGCGCGTCGGAAATCCTGGTCTCGCTGATGGCAATTACATCCATTTCTAGACACCTGAGGTCGTTGAGCAGGTAACCCTGCTTTCAGGACGATCCCAGGCCTAGAACATTTAAACATCCTACTCTTAATACGGCCATGTTGGGAGGTTAAAAATAGAGAGAAGAAAGGTTTACTTATCTTCCGGGCTCTTGTGAAGGTCGGGTTGTTTGACCTCCATAGTTGGTGGGGTTTCTTTTGGGAACCCCTTATAACTCTTCGGGATTCCCACGTCCCGAGGTAAGCTGTCTCGCATTTCTTTGTATAAATCGAGCGACATTCGCACCAGCACCAAATCTTCCGGTACGCGAAATGTGCTCGATTTAAAAATGTCCCCCTCTTTCTGTATATTTTCACTTCGTGCTACAAGGGCCATCAGTTCCTTGTTGGCCCTCCTGAGGAGCACGAAGTTTTGTATGTTGTGTTGGTGTGATTTTATTGGTTTGCGTGGCTGTGTTGGTGATGGTTTTGGTGATGTTGTTTCGGTTGTGTCTGTGTTTGTTGTGAATGCGGTGTCTGTGGTTTCAAATGTTTGTGTGTATATTTCTTCTTGCGTCTGTTTAGGTTGTTTGCGTTTGGGGGATTCTGGTGATGGTGATGTGGTGTTGATGTTGGTGTTATTGGAGAGATGTTTGCGAGGATGGTGTCTGCGTTTTTTATTGTGGGTGATTTTGTGCTTTGTTGATTTTTGTTTTCTTTTTGTGTTTCCTTTTTTGTATTTTGGGAGATTTTGGTTTTCCCACATCTTCACTGCTTGTAGATGAGGGGTCTGCGTCTGTAAGTGTGTCTGTGTGTATGTTTATGGTTTTATTGGGGTGTGTATTTTTTTGGGGGGAGGGGGAATTTCACAGCTTTCCTCGTTTCCCCCCTGGGTGGGCAATGTTGGTGGTGGTCTTTCTATTGGTGTTGTTATTGGGTTTGCTCTTGCTTGATGAGCTTCTATGCCTGGGCCAACTTTTCATCTTTGTTTGAGAGGTCCATGTTGAAGCATGGCCTCTTTTTTGCTGCTGCCGTAACGAAAGTGTTCCTCTTGTTTTCGTTGGGGGTGTTGTTGTCGTTGTCGTTGTTCTTGTTGGTGTTGTTGTTATCATGGTCGCTGTTATCATTGTTGTCTTTGTTGCCACCGTTGTTCTCGGTGCAGTTGTTATTGTTGCTGTTGGCGTTGTTGCTATTTGTTTTCATGTTAATGGTGTTGATAATGTTGTTGCATTTGTCCTTTTTTTCTGTTATCTGTATTTTCGTTGTCGCTGTTACTGTCATTTTTTTCAAAATAAGAGTTCTTATTGGTATCATTGGTGTCTTTGTTTACATTGTTTGTGGTGGTTTTTGTGTTATCAATGTGTGTTAATTTCGCTGTAGCGTTCCTCTCAACTTCTACGTCGTTGTCGCACGACAGCAGATATATCGCGGGGGTGGGGGGTGGGGGTGGGGGGGGGCGTGGCTCAGCCATGTTTTTTATTTCTCAGTAAATTTTTTAATATTCAACTTTTTATTGTACATTGTATATTAAAAAAAGAAAATGGCTATAAATGGAAGAAGAACGCCCCCTCCTCTGTCTACGCTATATAGAACAGCCAAACAATACCAGAAACTAGATACAACACCTACCCCATCACCTCTCTGTGAACACTAAACACAACAGCCAGATAACGGCAATTTCACCACCACCACTCACTACTGCCATCATTACCACCACTATCCCATCACCGCCGCCACCACTCCTTCATTGCTACCACCGCTACAACACCATCACTACAGTGATACGACCACATCACCACCACCACTGCCTCGGTATCCACATCACCACCACCACTGTCTCAGTATCGATACCGCCGCTACTGTCTCCCACATCTCCCCGCTGCCACCACTCCTTCAATGCTACCACCACTATTCCCCTGTTAACTTGAGAGAGAAAGGGGAAGGTGGCGGTATCACTAGACAAGGGAGTGGCTAGCAAAAGATATAAATAGATTGACATAGTGACCTGGCCAAGGCCAAACGTCAATATCAACAACTATGGGACTGCTGGCTCACCCTTTTCTCACCAACACTATAAAAAGCCCCGGCACCACCACCGACATAGCCAACAACAAATAACAGCCAACTACAACAAAAAGTATATTATATTATTGTAATGCACTGGGTGATTGCTGGCCTTGTGCCTGGAGTGGAGACAATTATTAATGATTTCATTCTTAAGCCACACAATGCTCACATTAAGGAACCACTCATGATAATAACAATTTAAAAAAAAACAACAAAAAGAAAACCCCGTGACCAAGAAATACCGGGATGGCCGTCGGCGGGGAATAGCCGTGTCTCTAGGGGAGAACGACCCCTCTAGTCTTGGTTGAGACTCGTTCTAGAAGTGGTAACACGAAATGATTACCCCTTGGCGGATAAGGATAAAACACGAAAAAATAAAGTAAATGTCTAATGATAAAATCTCATACCGGATCGGCCGTCACCCGGGTAAAAAAGGGCTGCGTCCCTCAGAGAGGAACAAGACTGGGGTCGAAAAATCAGCTAATGGTTCAAACCTTCCCATCACTTCGGAGCTGGAGACCTCCCATAATCGGAATACTCCTACTGTTGGCCCTCCATGCTCACCACCAAGAAATCCAAAGAAAAAGAGAGAAAACTGGTCAAGGGAAGATAATAAAGAAGTCCTTGAGGCTTTCTACACTGCCATGTACTACCCATCAAATACATCGAATACAGAACAGACATATATCAACTGGAAAAAGAAACATCCCGAAAACAGAGGCTATATTGACAGTAACAAACTAGCCAATATACGAAGAAATATTGTAAGAAAAAAGTTACTAACTGATATAGAAATTGATCAGATCAAGCGATTAGCACAAAGTCAGCGAAGGGAAAATGAAACATGTGTCAGTGAAAACGAGGTAAACTGTAACACTTCGAATCCCAGGGTTGGGGCGGAATCACTGGCAACAGAACAAATTAAAGAAAGGATCGAAAAAGTGGAGTGAGTGCATGCTCAGGATGAAACTCCAAATGAAAATAATGAGATCGTAAATGATAAAGAAATGAATGAGAATGAACTTGCCAACTTGAAGGATGAAATTATGATCGAATGGATGAAAATGAAAGAATCTGACATGGGGCAACGAGACACCCTCCCTAAGATCCAGAACTCCAAACAGAACCAAAAGACAATACACAAGACTAACATAATTCTCAAAAACATTATCATCACAAACAAACTAAACATTACTGATTTAAATCATCTCTATTATGCATCGGCTAAAGTCACCACTCACTTATGTGGAGTGAAGATGAAAAAACAAAAGGATTCCCACAAGAAATCTACTTGGCAAGAGAACATCAATCGCCAAATAAACCTTCTCCGATCTGACATAGAAATTTTAACAAACTATAAAGTAGGTGAACATGTTAAACAAACTAAACTTAGAAAATTGAAAAAAAAGTACAGTATAAAATCAACATGTGACATAGACATGCTGATAGAAACAATCAAGCAAAAAGTGTCGGCCAAAGCTGCTCGTATAAGGCGCTTTGAAAAACGATCTAGATTCTATAAGGACAATAATATGTTCAAAAACAACCAAAGAAACTTCTACAGAAAAATTGGTAAGTCAACGATAACTGCTAAATCAATACCACCCAAGGAGGAAGTGCAAGAATTCTGGGAAAAGATCTGGGCCGAAGAAAAAGTTCATAACATACATGCCCCATGCATAGACAGACAAATGAAAGATACAGCTCACCTTGAGGAACAAACATGGGAAAATATAACAGTTGAAAAGTTGCGCTTGGCTCTAAGAAAAACCAGCAAATGGAAATCCCCAGGAAAAGACAAAATACAAAACTTTTGGATAAATGCCTTCACAGAGTCTCATGAGCTGTTAGGCCAACTTTACAATGAAATAGTTAAGGAGCCAGAAAAGATACCATCATGGCTAGTTAACGGCATTACATTCCTGCTTCCGAAGAATGATGAGACAAACAATCCCAAAAATTACAGACCGATAACTTGCTTGACAACAATGTATAAAATGTTAACATCAGTTCTAACTGAATACACATATGACCACCTGATAAAAAATGACCTATTTCCCATTGAGCAGAAAGGGTGTAAACGAGGCTCATACGGCTGTAAGGATCAGCTTCTGGTTAACAAAATGATACTGGAAGATTGTCATAATAGACACAAAAATCTATCGATTGCTTGGATAGATTATAAAAAAGCATTTGATAGTTTGCCACACAGTTGGATTGAAAAATGTTTAGAGATTTTCAAAGTATCCCCCGTTGTCAGGAGGTTTTTGTCATTCAGTATGAAGACATGGAAAACGACACTCCTTTTGAATAGTGAAACAAAATCACTGGAAGCTGGAGAAGTTAATATTAATTGTGGAATTTTTCAGGGTGACTCTTTATCACCGCTTTTATTCTGCATCGCGCTTATACCATTAAGTAAAATGATCAATGAAACAAAACATGGATATAAAGTCTATGACAAAACCATTAATCACCTGTTCTACATGGATGACCTGAAACTATTTGCAAAAAATGATGTACAATTGCAAGTGCTATTATCCACTGTGAAGCAGTTCAGTGATAACGTTAAAATGGAGTTTGGACTAGATAAATGCGCCAAAGCAACGTTCACCAGAGGAAAGCTGCTGAAGAGTTAAGACATTAATCTTGATCGGGGGAACGTGATAAGAGAACTTGATCAAGAAAAAACTTACAAATATCTAGGTGTTTGTGAAGGAGACGGAATCAAGCACTCGACAACGAGGGAAAGGATAAGGAAGGAATGTTACCGCAGAGTAAGAGCAATCTTAAGAACGGAATTGAATGCAAGGAATAGGATCGATGCCATAAACACGCTTGCCATACCAGTAGTAACCTACAGTTACAATGTCATCAACTGGTCAAGCACAGAGATCCGTAGGCTCGATACAAAAATTGGAAAATTCTTAACGATGCACAGAATGCATCACCCTAATGCAGATATAGATAGAATATATCTCCCTAGGAAAGAAGGAGGACGTGGGTTAATCCAGTTAGACATTGCGTTGAAAACTGCAACAATTGGATTATCTACATATCTAAGGGAATCACATGATTGGATGATCAAACGCGTTTTGAAACACGAAAGCATCAAAAGATCATATTCCATTACAAAAGATACAGTAATGGACTACAAATTTCAGAAGTCCCATTTACTGCTGAAATGGAAAACACAGATAAAGCAAAGAAGGTAAAAGTAACTGCAAAGAAAGAACTGCTACAGAAACTGGCTAAGAAATGGCAAGAAAAGCCTCTGTATGGAAAATACCCAGAGCGAGCTAACAATCCTGATGTTGACAAAACTTTAACCCATCAGTGGTTGGCATCCTCTGGACTGAAATCGGAGACTGAAGGACTGATTATATCGGCACAAGATCAGTGTCTGCCAACAAAAAATTACCAAGCCAACATAATAAAAAATGGGTGCAGCCCATTATGCCGTGTATGCAAAAAACAACCAGAGATCATTGACCATATAATTTCAATGTGCAGTCCTATAGCTCCAACTGAATACCTAAACAGGCATGACAGAGCTGCACAATACATACATTGGATAATGTGTAAGCATTTTGACCTGCCCCATCAAAATAATTGGTGGGAGCATCAACCACCTCCCATACTTGAAAAAAATCACATCTCAATCTTGTGGAACATTAGCATCCAAACAGACCGAAAATTAGATGCAAGCAGACCTGATATAATATTGAAAGACTTTCAAAAGAGGGTATGCCTGCTAATTGATATGTCCGTTCCAATAGACAATAATGTATCTATAAAAACATTTGAAAAATTGAGCAAGTATAAGGACCTGGAGATAGAAATTGGAAAAATGTGGAAATTGAGAACTAGAACAATACCAGTGGTTGTAGGCGCTCTGGGAATGATACCTAAGGGGTCTAATGATTACATATCGCAAATCCCAGGAAACCCGCGTATAGGAGAAATACAAAAGATAGTACTAATGGGAACTGCCCATATACTAAGGAAGATTCTGTCAATATACATCACAAGTCTAAACACTAAAGATGCATGTGTGAATATGTATGTTCTTTCTTGAACATGGCGGACTTTGTTGTCTCGTGAAGTCACTGGTTGTGACTTGGTGATAACTCGTATGAACATAAAGCAAGATAACTGCAACTGTAATAATAATAATAATAATAAAAATAATAATAATAATAATAATAGAAAAACAACCTATACAAATACGTGACCTATAGTAAGGAGCCAATGCTCAAAACTGTACTGAAGGAGGGGACAGTAGGCCAGGGGATGTTCAAGGAGGAAATAACATCAAGGAGGAAGAGCAGCCTTAAGGGAAAATCCCTTCATAGTACCTTCTTTGAGAAAACTGAATTTAGAAATCCACAGACATGGAACTGGTTGAGAAGAGGAGACCTCAAAAAGGCTACAGAAGGAATGATAATGGCTGCGCAGGAGCAGGCCCTCAAAACGAAGTGGTTGAAGCACCATATTTACAAGGGGAGGCTAGCCCACTGTGCAGGATCTGTGGAGAGAGAGAGGAGACTGTGGCTCACATTGTATCCGAGTGTAAACACCTAGCCCAGACCCACTATAAGGGCTGGAGACACGATGTGATGGGCAGGGTGATCCACTGGCACCTGTGCAAAGTAAACAATTTACCACATTCTGAGAAATGGTATGAGCATAGGCCGGAGGCGGTGATGGAGAACAATCAGGTGAAGGTGCTGTGGTATTTAAGGATACAGACGGACAAAAAACTGGAACACAATAGACCTGACCTGGTGGTTGTGGACAAAGAAAAAAGATCGTGTCTGATTGTGGATGTGGCCTGCCCGTTCGACACGAGAGTGCAAGAGAAGGAGAGGGAGAAAATTAACCGATACCAGGACCTAAAGTGGGAGGTGAAAAGGATTTGGAACTGCCATGAAGTCAAAGTGATCCCGATTGTCATAGGCGCACTGGGGACTATCTCCAAAAGTTTCCAGGGATGGTTAAAGAAAATCGGCCCCTTCACGCTTTTTGGAACGCTTCAAAAGGCATGCTTGCTTGGAACAGCAGGAACCCTCCGATACGTCCTGAATATCTGAGGCTGCAGGTAGTGGCTTGATATTCATTCCAACGGACTTTCCAGTTAACCAACATCAATGACTGAGATTCAAGGAATAACAACAATAATAATAATAATGTTTTCTTTATTAACCACAAGGGTTTACATAAAGTAGACATTAAGGACAGTACAGGACAATACAGGACGGTACAAATGGGCATGTCTGCGTGTAAAAAAACAGAGGTTGAAATAAAATAACAAAGAAAAATTCCCCAATAGGGGGGAGACTTCCGAGGGACATTTGTGGAGAAAGCCCATTAAAAGACCACAGTGGCCCTGACCACCAGGGCAAGTGCCCTCTCCCAGTTTTCCACCTTTAATTTACAGACACATACTCAGAGAAGGCCCATTCATTCGGGCCATACTTGCTTCTCTCACCCACCTTTCAACAAAATGCTGGGAAGAGAGCACTTCCCTCTCTACCCTGATTTTCCTTTTCAAATGAAATTTGAAAAAGTTAATCAGGGCATCACCGAAGAGGTAAGTGCTCGTCTTCAGCCCTTTCAAACGTGTCCACCAAACTATCTCTTTCGCCATGGCCACCAGACAGATAAAAACTGCCTGCCCTTCCCGGCTAAAGGAAGGGGGCGGGGCAATCCTCACGATGGACTCAGCTGATAGCTGGATCCGTCCTACACGTGACAGCAGGTGTTCGACATAAACCCACAAGTCAGCAATGCTCGGACACCAGACGAGTGCGTGCAGGACGGTTTCGTCGCCCTGCGCGCATCTCGGACATGCCCGGGTGACGGCACCTCCAGGCCTGTAGAGTTTATCCCGAACTGGCAAAGCTCCTCGGTAGCACTGCCAGGCCAGGGATTTCTGGAAGTTGTCCATAGGACCCGGCCCGAAAGTCCCTCCGAAGAGATTGGCTAGTTGATTTTCGTCGACGCCTAGAGTTTCTCCAAGTACGTCGTCGCTCTTCCCCTCCACTAATCCCCTATAGAACGCAAGGTGGAGTTTCCACCGATCACATTGCCCGATTGGCTGAGGGCTGTGAGCGCCTGAAGACATTCCAGTCTCCAAGTGCTCCCTCTCGGTCTTCGCTTGACCCAGGACTACAGCTCCGTCAAGGAGACGAGCTGGGGAAAAACGTGTCTAGCAAACGGCGACCACACCTGATCACCGTCGAGGAAGAGGTGGAGATGTCGTAGCCTGAGCGCGTGTCTGCGCATCATCAGCCACGGCATTCCCAGCCCTCCACGTAGCGGGTGTTGACAGCAGATGGACCGCCTGACCATCGGAGCGCGTCCCTTCCACAAGTAGCGAAAGAGCAAACGCTCCAGCGCAGTCAGGCGGGGCTTAGGACAAGGTACGACGGTCAGGCGGTAGTAGATGACGGATGCGATGTACGCATTCGCCACCTCCGCTCGACCTTTCAGGGATAGCTTCCTCTCGGCCCATTTCTGGGTGAGAGAAGCCACCCTGCTCGTCACCTCGTCCCAGTTTTTGTCCGTCTGGAGGTCTGGACCGAACCAGACCCCTAGCAATTTAACCGGTCCGTCCGTCCAGCGCCCGACGACGCTGTTGGACGGCATGGACCTGCCTCTCCAGGTGCCGAGCTGCAGGCCCACTGACTTTTCCTGGTTGATCATTGCTCCTGTCACCGCTTCGTATTCTCTTAGTGTAGTGCCGATCGCCTCGATGTGTTTGGCGTTCGACACCACTACGGTGACATCGTCGGCATATGCTGACACGGATCTTCCGCATCCTAGTTCGCGCGGGACCTCCCTCAACGTCTCCAGTTTGTGCAGTAATGGCTCTAGAGTCAATACGTACAATACGGACGAGAGGGGACATCTTTGGCGGACCGAGCGCATGATGTTGAACGGTTCCGAAAGGTGACCGTTTACTCTCACTACAGAGCAGATGTCGCTGTGCATGGCAGCGATCCAGCCTCTGAAGACGGGCCCAAAGCCAGCCGCCCTCAGGAGTGCCGCTAGGTAACGATGGTCGACCCTATCGAAGGCTTTCAACTGATCTAAATTGATCAAAGACCCACCCGTGCCAGGTTCCCTAGCTACCCTCTCTACGATGTATCGCATGAGGTGGAGGTTGTCGTGGATGGATCTGTCGGGAATGGCGCATGTCTGTGCTCTCCCACCAGACCACCAACGACAAGCGCCAACCTCTTTGCTAGCACCTTGGCCAAAATCTTGAACTCTGTGTTTAGCAGAGTTATGGGCCTAAAATGATCTATGTTATCCCCCTTGTTCGGATCCTTTCTCAGCAGCGCCACCGCTCCTCGGCTCACAGAGCTGGGAATTCTCCCGTTCTGTTGCCAGTTGCAGTAGACGTCCGCCAAGAGGCCTCCGAACAAGTTTGGCATTTGTACGTAAAGTTCATAGGGCAGACCATCCAAACCAGGCGATTTACCCCTTTGTGCAACTAGTCATTGCATCCCGTACTACAGCGGTTGTTATCGGCTTTTCGCAACACTCCGCCTCAGTGGCCGAAAGCCGCGGCAGTCCGTCGAGGTAGACACTAAAGTCCATCCCTCGATCCGGCCCGCCACTGCCCCCGAACAGTTGAGCGAAGTGTCGCTGAAAAGCTTCACACATTTGCCCGGGATCGAGTAGCATGCGCCCGTCGTGGTCCACCAAAGACCGGATCGTGGCTTTGTTGCCACGACGCGCCTCCGCCACTCGGGCCCATTGAACGGCTTTCGTCCCCTCGTGTCTGAGAGCACGCACCCTAGCTCTGACAACGCAGCCTTCGTGCTTTTTATTGAAGAATTGGTCAAGGGCCAATTTCGCCGCAAGTACGTCGGTCGCGATGACTTTGCTAAGCGCCTCATCTAATTTTCTAACTAATTCTCCCTCTGCTCTATTTTTCTCTTTTGCTAAAGTCTTACTAAACCTAATGGACTCTATTCTAATTGCTCTTTTCAGAGCAAACCACCAAGTGGTTGACGATGGCCCCCGTCAACGCCCGCTTAACTAGTTCGCTAATCCGGTCTCTGTAGGCCTTGCGCGCTGGTAAGGACGCGTTTAGCTTCCAGTAGCCGGGTCCTTGTCTATGAAGCCTATCTAAGTCAAGCACACAGATCACGAATTTGTGGTCCGTGTAGCTGACTATCTTGAATTGTGGACAGCCTATGCTAGACCTATCTATTTCCCTACAAAATACTCTATCTAGATATGATCTGGATGACCCTATGCGATTTGTCCAAGTCCACATTGGTACATGCAGGAAATCCATTCGGTACCTGTCAGACAGTTCAAAACGTCTGAGCAGGTTGGTGAGACTCTTGCACCCTCCTTCCCTATCCACTAATCCCACACAATCCCAGCGTGCATCTAAGATCCCGTTCCAGTCGCCCACTAACACTAAAGAGCGGGACGTTCCAAGAAAGGTCTCCAGACGCCGGAATAAATCAGGCCGCCCTGCTCCTGTCGGGGCATAGACGGCCACTAACCTGAAAGCTTGACCGTCTCCGCTGGTCACGTCCAGCACCACCAACTTACCTTCTGGGTCCAGGAAGATAGCCCGTATGGCAAGATCCAAACCTCTCCGAAAAAGCACAGCAACTCCTCCCCCCGATCCCGGACGGCTGGGAGATGCGTACACATCGTAGCCGCCGAAGATCGGTGCGAAAGCCTGTGCTTCGGAGATTCTGGTCTCGCTGATGGCCACTACATCTATGTTTAGTGACCTGAGGTCGTTGAGCAGGTGGCCCTGCTTCCATGACGACCCCAAGCCAAGCGCATTTATGCTGCCTATTCTGAGTGAGGTCATGTTGAAAAGGAGTGGAAAAGATGGGAAAGACCACTTACCTTACTTCCCGTAGGGGAAGGACGGTTTTTCCATCCTTTTCACTGCTTGTGGCCTCCTCAGGAAGGATGTCCTTATAAATCCTCCTGGAGAGTGCTTGTCGGAAGTCTCCGATGTCTTTGGGGAATTTTTGTTTTAGTGTCATGTACGTTTTCTGTGTGATGCGAGTGATTTGTATGTGTGGAGGTGGTGTGAATTTTGGGGTTGTTGTGTAGTCTTTTTCTGTGATGCTGGTGTTGTGTTGGATGTAGTGTAATAATTGCTTGTTGTTCAAATTTAATGCTGTGTAGTGTGTATCGTTTTGGTTGTTTTGTTTTGTTTGCGTTTGTTGTGGGTTTGTTTCTGTTTCGCATTTTGGTGACTTTTGTGGTGTAGGTGATGGTGGTGTTGGGGTTAATGATGGTGATGGTGTTGGTGTTTGGGTTGATGGGGTTGGTGATGCTGGTGTGGATGGTGGCATATCTGTCATAACTTTTTTGTTTCTTAATTTATTTGTTTCCCTCTGTATTTTGTTTTTGGAGGGGGAAGGAAGAGAATTTTTTCTTTTTTGGTTTCTTTTTTTTTTCCGGATATCATTTCCCACTCCTCGTCGTCACAATCTGTCTCCAGTTGTGATAGGCCGGGGAGTGGAAAATCCTCCACAGCCGTTAGTTTTGGTTGTGGTGTGGTGGATGCTGAAGGCGCTGGTGCTAGTTCTGAAGCGTTGGGTGGTGGTGGAGTTGGTTTTGCTGGTGGTGGTGGTGTTGGTTTTGCTACTGTTGCTGGGGTTGTTGCTGTTATAGTTGCTTCTGTTGTTGCTGCTACAGTTGTTGCTGCCATCTCTGCTACTGGTGGTGTTGATGGTTGTGTCACTGGGGTGGGTAGGAGAGGTGGCCTCAACCTTTTAGCCTGAGGGCAGAAAGCCTTTAGGTGGGTTCCTTCACCACAAACGACACACCTAGGTCTTCTGCCCTCGACAATTACCGTGAGGTGGCAGCCGTCAGTGAGGTATATTACCTCTGGGATCTCCTCAATGCTTTTTTTGTCCGCTTGGATCAGGAGCTCCATCCCAGATCCGGACCAGTTTTCCTGTTTTTCTTTTGCTATTGCTATTATTTTCGTGTTGGCTTCGATGCCGGCGAGGACGGCCGCTATTAGCCAGGGAATTTCGATGGCCGGTGGAACGTGGGTCACCCTGATCTTTACGAGTCTCTGGCCACAATAGCTTGGGACGAGTGTGAAGTCGTCACTTTTTAATGGGGCCATGGAGGTTCCATACTTTTGCCCACGTCTGATGTGGGTTTTTCTTGCCCACACATGTCCCAAAGCTTTTTGGATTTGGGACTCGGATGCCCGTTCCACTCGGCGCGATTTTACATTTATTGTTCTTTACGACACGGTGCATAGGCGCCGATGCTCCATTTTATTAGGTGGGGGGGGGAGGCTGACCCTGTACCCATCTTTCTTTACCATTTGTTTGGCATTTTCTAAATCTTCCTGAGTTACCTTAAATGCTTCGAATTGTTTTGCTACTCTGGCGAAACTGAGGGGGGGGGTTATAATGTCATTGTTGTTGTTGTTGCTATCGTTAATATTAATTTTAGTTTCAGTTGTGGTGGTGGTGACGTCAGTCGTCTTTGGTGGGGAAGAGTCCATTTTGCTTGATTCCATTTCGACATCACGAGTTAATTTATTTTTTTCTTGTTTTGTTTCTGTTGTCGCGGTGGTGGTGGGGGTGGTGGTTTTCGCGGTGGTGGTGGGGCTGGTGGTTGTCGCGGTGGTGGTGGTGGTGGAGGCTTTAACACCTGCAGTCATTGGTAATGGCGGGAAATGAATGTCTGCCTGAGACAAATTTAAAATATTGCTACTGCTTATATTTTTTTTTGTGTTGGCAAACGTAGTAACATTTACAATGGTGGTGTCGGTGTGAGGTGTTATTTTGTGAGGAAGGCTTTCAGCTGCTTCGTGCAGAGGTGAAGTAGCCATTTTTTTTTCAAAGAAATTTTTTGATAATTATAAAAGTTAAAATTTTGGGCACAAGGCCCCAATCTTTTTGGGTGTCCTTTTCGGAAAACAATGTATGTGTGCTTATAAACAGTTAACAATAAAATTTTCCATAAATGGCAATTTTTAACAAACGGAAATAACAAACATTTGCGGAGCTCACGATGATACGATTTACTACGTAGGTCGCCAATAATAATAATAATAATAATAATAATAATAATAATAATAATAATAATAATAATAGGAGGAGACACACTGATCTTGCCATGGGATGGATAGACTACAGAAAGGCATTTGACATGGTGCCTCATTCCTGGATCACCAAAAGCCTGGAGATCTTCAGGGTGGCAGATAACATCAGACAGTTGCTGGGCAGGAGTATGGGGTCCTGGGAGACAGAGTTGACATCAACTGGAGTATCCTTGGTAAGCGTGAAGATCAAGAGAGGTATCTTCCAGGGAGATAGCCTGTCCCCTCTGTTGTTTGTCCTTGCCCTGATGCCCTTGACCATTATGCTGCGAAAAGTGAGAGCAGGATACAAGTTGGGAAGGGGAGAGCTTACCATCAATCACCTCCTCTTCATGGACGATCTTAAGCTCTTCGGGAAAAGTGAGAAGGAGTTGGATGTGCTTGTTGACACTGTCCGCATTTTCAGCAGTGATATATGTATGCAGTTTGGTATTGGTAAATGTGGAGTCATTGTGATGAAGAGGGGTAGGTTGAGCAGAAGTAACGGGATCCAGATACCAACAGGTGAGATGATAAAGGAAATTGACTCTGAGGAAGGATACAAGTATTTGGGCGTTCTGGAGGCTGATGGCATAAAGAACAAAAAAATGAAGGAATTGTTAAGAACTGAATACATTCGGAGAGTAAGGAGCGTATTGAAGTCACATCTGAACAGCAGAAATGCCATAAGCGCAGTAAATTCCCGAGCTGTGTCTATTATTAGGTACAGTGCGGGAATTCTGAGATGGAATGTTGCTGAACAAAAAGAAATGGATAGGAAGACTAGGAAGCTATTGACTATCTACAACATGTTCCACAAGAGGAGTGATGTCGATAGACTCTACCTAAGGAGATCTGAGGGTGGAAGAGGTCTTATCAGCATAGAGGACTGTGTTCAGATGGAGAAAAACAACCTATACAAATACGTGACCTATAGTAAGGAGCCAATGCTCAGAGCTGTACTGAAGGAGGGGACAGTAGGCCAGGGGATACCCAAGGAGGAAATAACATCAAGGAGGAAGAGCAGCCTTAAGGGAAAATCCCTTCATAGTACCTTCTTTGAGAAAACTGAATTTAGAGATCCACAGACATGGAACTGGTTGAGAAGAGGAGACCTCAAAAAGGCTACAGAAGGAATGCTAATGGCTGCGCAGGAGCAGGCCCTCAAAACGAAGTGGTTGAAGCACCATATCTACAAGGAGGAGGCTAGCCCACTGTGCAGGATCTGTGGAGAGAGAGAGGAGACTGTGGCTCACATTGTGTCCGAGTGTAAACACCTAGCCCAGACCCTCTATAAGGGCTGGAGACACGATGTGATGGGCAGGGTGATCCACTGGCACCTGTGCAAAGTAAACAATCTACCACATTCTGAGAAATGGTATGAGCATAGGCCAGAGGCGGTGATGGAGAACAGTCAGGTGAAGGTGCTGTGGGATTTTAGGATACAGACGGACAAAAAACTGGAACACAATAGACCTGACCTGGTGGTTGTGGACAAAGAAAAAAGATCGTGCCTGATTGTGGATGTGGCCTGCCCGTTCGACACGAGAGTGCAAGAGAAGGAGAGGGAGAAAATTAACCGATACCAGGACCTAAAGTGGGAGGTGAAAAGGATTTGGAACTGCCATGAAGTCAAAGTGATCCCGATTGTCATAGGCGCACTGGGGACTATCTCCAAAGGTTTCCAGGGATGGTTAAAGAAAATCGGCCCCTTCACGCTTTTTGGAACGCTTCAAAAGGCATGCTTGCTTGGAACGGCAAGAACCCTCCGATACGTCCTGAATATCTGAGGCTGCAGGTAGTGGCTTGATATTCAATCCAACGGACTTTCCAGTTAACCAACATCAATGACTGAGATTCAAGGAATAACAATAACAATAATAATAATAATAATAATAATAATAATAATAATAATAATAATAATAATAAGAAGAAGAAGAAGAAGAAGAAGAGCGAATGCTATTTTAATAGCACCTACAAAAAAACATATCAGAAGAGCCCTGAAATTTGTGTTATATATGTAACATATATCAAAATATTGTTAATATTTTCGTCAAAATTCTTTGATATATCAGTTACCGTTACGATAAAATATCCTCAGGCGTTGGCGTTGATGATACTCTCATTATATTCTTCTCAGACATTCTCTGATACCATCGTCTTAAGTTTTATTAGATGCAAATTGTATCAAATAAACATAGAAATTACATGATTAAAAGTCTTAAATGAAAAATGTTTACGGAATTTATATTTGATTTCTTTTTGCGTGTAAAACATTATTATTTCTGCTTTATGTTATAGTAAATAGGTTTTGGACAATATTCAAACTTGATTGCTAAGATTAAGAAAACTAACGTTTCTGCAGTCAGTTGTCAGTTCAGATCTGACGTATATTCCCCACGTATTGCCGTTTGAAAGAAATTATTTTACATCTAAAGCTGCAGTACTTGTTGAACTACGTATTGCTGTCACATTTGAATGACCGTTTTGTTCTAAACAAACGATAAAACCACACTGTTTTCTTTAAAAGCCATACACAATGGTAATTTGGGTGAGATAAAATATATTTTGAGCTGCGTTTATTATTATGATGGCATGTTATTAGATGGCATATATTTTTTTCTGTATAATATGGATTACAAAAATATGTAGTTGTAGATTTCGTGAAAGAACACAAACGATTTTACACATGTTCTCAAGACAATTCTATTTGTGTTCTTTTGTGTAAGAGGTGTTCATGACGATTATTGTTCTTAATAATATTTATAAAAATAATCACTTTTTGAATGAGTTACTATTTTAATGTATATGTACAGAAAATGAAATAGTTGCAGATGTGGTCATTACGAATATGGTCATCTATCAGTGGTTATCTAGAAAATGAGAAGCGAGGGAAAGATTGCTACTATAACTGTTCTTACGAATTTAGGATATCAATGTCTGTGTATCAATATTAGGATATATTATTTCCTCATATTTTATGTCGATCTGCTGACAATACTGTTCCTACAAGTAAAGATGCTGCTGCTTCCACTAATTCTATCCTCATTGTTGTGTTGATATGAATGTTATGAGGAATTACATCAACATACTGTATAGAATATCGGTGGGTTTTCATAGATATTTTCCATGAATGTGCTCCCAAACAGACCGACACAAACATACAGTTATATATATACACAACCCATCCTGAGAGACATACACACACACGCGCGTAACATTACACACAATCATATATATATATATATATATATATATATATAAAGTGGGTGAGTGTTTTGTATTGATGTATGTGGGAATACACCAATAGAATCTACATTTGTTTGAATGAAATATATGACCATTTTCCTTTGTTTCACTTGGCAGTCGTTGGTGTTCATGTCTTGCATAGTTGATTGTAGAGGTCACATTCCAGTTAGTTCCGAGTGAGTAGAAAGTGCCTCCCTACTTAATGTCAGACGTGATAATGATTTTACTCTGTAGGGATTGCATCTCACACTTTTATTTCAAAGGTATATTCCCTCTCTCGAGGTACCTATCAACATTACGCAAGCTATACAGAAATGTGGTACCCATCCACTCGAATAGGATTAACTATCTCAAAATTATTTCAAAATCCTAGCGAATTTTTATTTACTACGAGTTTCAAATACTTTTATTCCAAGTTAAATGGAAAATGAAATCTATTTACCCTACTAATGGCAACTTTTTACTTATCAATCTGGTTAGGTACTAATATCATTTTGAGTAAATTCGATGGTGGCCAATTAGGAGGGATAATTATGGTAAATGTGAAAACAATATACTCGTATAATGTTGATGGAAATCTAAATTGGGAAATTGAATTAAAGAAATAAAACCACCTATCATTGAAAACAAGAAATCAACATTACAAAGAGTAACTACACCAACAATACAAGTTCTACTCGACAAGATAAAAAAAAACGCTATATACTTCTCTTCCTCTCCTTCTTCATCAACATCATCATCAGCAGCAGCAGCATAATCATCATCATCATCATCATCTTATTCTTCTTCTTCTTCTTCTTCTTCTTCTTCTTCTTCTTCTTCTTCTTCTTCTTCTTCTTCTTCTTCTTCTTCTTCTTCTTCTTCTTCTTCTTCTTCTTCAAATAATAATAATAATAATAATAATAATACAAATAATAATACGTTTTTATTTCTTCACATAGCAAAGATTTAGTTTCAAACATTTTTTTTCTTTTGTTACCTACCATGTATATGTACGTGATTAGCATTCCTACTATCTAATTTAATATTTATATTTTTATTTATGTATTTTATATTTATTTATACATTTCTATTTGTATTTATATATGCATTTATTGGTGATAATGAATACAAAAAAAGTAATAATGCTAAAGACAAACCACATACCAAACAAAAAGCTGAAAAACATAAAGTAATAATACAAGAAAACAGTGCAAAAATAATGTTACTTCCCAATTCTCTAATGCTGCTTAAAATAGTATAAAGAAATGAAAAATAACATTGTGATATACTGACATTTATTGGAGAAATCAGACTATATAGGGGAAACTATTCTCTCTTCAGACTTTTGATGATGAAAAATCGATATGGTTAAAATGTAAAAAAGATGTTTCGTGTCAACCACGGTCATAGGATTCCGTGACTTTCCAAGAAAACCTTTCGAATTCCTAGTCTTTTGAGGAATCTTTAATACGTTCTTACTTTACATCACAATTTTATACTGATTACAAACAGGAATAGAACATTACCGAAATGTTTGTGGAAAAAATGTGTGTATATATATATATATATATATATATATATATATATATATATATACACGTATATTTGTACGTATGTTATAGTGTGCGTACGTAAGTATTTTGTATTTGTGAATGTGTGTGTGTGTGTGTGTGCGTGCAGATATATATGTATGCAGTTTCGCACACGAATGTATATAGATAAACATGAGTGAGTGTGAGAATGTTTGAGTGCGTGGGTGTATGTACATGTATGTATAAAATAGT
>OZ024742.1:156596800-156629300 GCA_964016885.1 Eledone cirrhosa | reverse complement strand
GTCATTTTGTTTGCACGTTTATATATCGTTTCGCTTTGGAATCTTCCTTCTGTATTTCGTCGTTTATGATCAAAATATTTTTCTCGTTTTGGTTAGTTATATTGTTATTTATATATGAACTTTTAAAATTTATATTAACTATCTTTTTTTTCAGTTCGTTATAACACGCATTTAATATTAGTTGTATAATATGTACTTGTTTATTTGTCCATATTATTGTTCGTTTTATGTTAGGTTATTTTATTATTATTATGTTAGATTTTTTTTTATTATTATGTTAGACTATTTGTATGTAATATTTAATTTTTATTAATTCAACTATAACAATTATTATGTAAAATATATTTATTTAATATCGATTGTTTTTTGTAGTTGTTTATATTAAAAGTGTGAAAATATTTTTATACATCTTACAATAATATTTATAAGATCATTTATAAAATAACAATTATATAATCTAATTACATTACAACAATAATTTATTATTAATATATATCATGTTTAACTAGGATTATTACCAGCGTTGCTTTCAAAAAATATTAAACTAGACCTGAAAAATGCGCAAGCTCAAAAGAACAAATACATATTTTGTGACATCAGTCCTGGAACGTTTCTGCCCCACCTCGTATATTGAATGTTTTTTTTTCTTCTATTGTCAGAATGCTTCTCCGTTAACTTCAGTTGGAATATCCGATCATGTTTTTGCTACTTCCTTCAATGTCCAAATAAGAATTCTAAGATTGTAACAATAAATTACTAGACCCGAAAAATGCGCAAACTCAAACGATCCACATAATGTTATAATAAACCTTCAAAAGTGTGGGACTAGAGTTGTTGCTCAGAAATATTGTAATCATTGTCTTTCGTACACTCTGTGGCATCCTTTTATAAAAAAAAGAGACTCATAACGAACTCAAGACGACTCGGTAATTATTTAAGTGAATTTATAATATAGAATTCGGTTTAAGTGCATTTCGTATTAATCATTACTAAACATCTAATATGAGATATTGAACATTTGCTTAAATAGTTATCGTGTCGTCTTAGATTCGTTATGTGTCTCCTTTTTGTAAAAAGATACCACATAGTGTACGATAGATAATGATTACAATAGTTTTGAGCAACAAATCTAGTCCCACACTTGTGAAGGTTTATTATAACATTCTGTGGTTCTTTTGAGTTTGCGCATTTTTCATGTCTAGTCTATATATGCATATGCTGCATTAAAATTCTCTTACGTCCGCAATAGCTGTTTCTAATTTTGTGCAGGTGTCAAATTTTGAGGTGTTACGAATTATATACATTTTTGGAAACGGGTTAAACTATGATATACCGAACAGTCATAATTATTATGACTATTATTAATAGTTTACTGAATACCGAACGATCATTACTAATATCTCACTATTATTGGTCTAAAATGGCGGTGAATTGGCGGTATTGGGAGAGGGTCGGACGCCTTGCTTTGACGTATATAGTTACGGCCCTTGCCATTCTGAGTTCAAATCCCGCCGAGGTTAACTTTGCCTTTCCTCCTTACGGGGTCGATAAAAATAAAGTACCAGTAATGCACTGGGTATTGTTGGCCTTGTGCCTAACGTAGAAACAATTATTTGTCTAAAATTACTATGCATTATGTATCTTAATTAGATTTAAATTTGTGTTATCTTCAAATAAAATACATAATTTGTTTGATGTATTAATTCTATCGTATTTATGCAATTTATATGTGTACAACTGTTGCATTTGCTTTAAAATAGTATTATTATCATCATTGTTAGAGGGTATGAGGCCATGCTTCACAGCATAGAGTTACAGTTTTACGTTCTGAGTTCAAATCCCGCCAAGGTTAATTTTGCCTTTCAACCTTATGGAGTCGATAAAATAAAGTATCAGTAATGCACTGGAGTTATTTCTGGACTTCTGCCAAGAGTAGGAACAATATTTCTATTATTAAATAAGAACCCATTACAAGCGAAGCTGCACGTATTTTTTAACGATATTCGTCATCCCTCTTGAATTGGAATAATATGAATGTATTCCTTTTGTATAAGGCTCTTACAATATAAATATTTATTTTAAATTAAGCCAGATGATAGTGATAACTAGTTAGTCTATTCTTATTTGTTTCTTTGTTTCTTTGTCTAATTGAGTGAAACGAGAATTTCATGAATGTTCCTTATTGTTGTTGTTGCACACCTTCATCTTAATCAAAATCATTCTATTATGACGTAAGTATGGTAATTAAAGTGTGCTTAAATTATTGTGGAAATGTAGTAGTGCCATCCTGAGAGGCAGCGTGTTTGAATATTTATTCACCTGATGTAGCCCTGCCCTATAAAGAAAAAGAGAATGCCTCGACACTGTTTAAACAGTCCCTTCCAAACGAAGAGTAACAGAAAATGCTCCAATTCGTTGAAACGTGAAGTGGAACAGAGCACGTAATTCGGACCGCATTATATTACGAAGGGGATGTAAGCATTTTCCACCTCAGTCTGACATTTCTGTGTGAGTGGTATCACCCAGTTCGTGGTCTGGAACAACCCAGACCCCAAACAACTTCAACGACCCATACGTTGCCGCGCACCATGCGTTAATAAAATGTTATGCAATTCCATCACTAGATACCGATTTGCAAAGCCACTTACATTGCAGACATGATTTTCTCTCCGGACAAAGTTTCCTAATTCCAAACAAATTACTCGCCACCTAGATTTTCGAGGTGTTTGACATCATCACCGTGATGTCTTTCACATAATTGGACGCAGACCTTTCAGGCCAAGAGTCAATACATATTGAAAGAAGGAGAGATGACATCCATAATGAACAGAGAACGAGATGTTAAGGGCTTTCAATGGGTGCCCATTTACACGGATCACTGAACAAATGTCATAATACTTTGAAGAGATCAAAATGGCCGACACGAATGAATGATTTTGATTGATTAAAATTGTGCCACACCGAAGCCAGGTTTACTCACTAGCCTCTCTATGATATGTTACATGAGATTGAAGATGTTGCAAATAGACTTGCTCGGATCGCGTGCGTCTGCATTTTCTCCGACCCGACTTTAAACGAAAATAGCCTAGATCTTTACGCGCTTCTAAGCTAACATATTAAAACCTACGTTGACCAGTATTATGGACATCAATGTTCTCACATTTTGCGTATTTCCTTATCAGTGTTACTGCTACCTGACTTACAGAACTGGGAATTTTCCCATTCTATCACCAGTACCAGTAGACATTATGATAACAGCGTTGAACATGTCTGCCATATCTACATGAGGTAGATCATCAACACAGCGTAAACTAGCTTAGAGTGCTGCGTTTTCGGCTGCTGATATCAGCTTTTCACATCACCCCGCGGCTTCCATCGAAGTAGGCTGTCTAGACAGGATCTATAGTCCGAGAACTTAACCACCCGCCGGATTTCATATAGAAACTGCAATGTACAATGCATCATTCCCCAATCAAATATTTGCCGTATGTTTTCTATTCTCTAATGATATAAAGAGTTATGTAAATGCCTCTTAACTCCCTGTGGCTTCATATCAGCACCGCCTTGGTATACGGTGTATGTTGAGCATATTGGAGAGTGTGAGACGATTATAATATTGTCAGGTGAATATTTAAATACATGTACAGAGCAGAAACGATAACTATTCTCCGGAACCTGTTAGCTGCGTTATGTAACTTATATTGCTATTAAATTAAACACAGTTACATATCATCGAATTAATTAACGTAAAACAAAATATTCCCATAGACTGCCATTAATTATCAAACGGTATTATAATCTCAACATTTAATCAATGTAATATCGAATTGCTTAATGAACCCTTGCGTACTGCGTATTGTAAAATGTTTATTAATTTTATCTTATTCGTTGCATTACTATATAATCAGTTAAATCTTGGAGGCTTGTTATCTGTGTCTATACAGTTTCATTATTAGTCAAGATAATATAACTGAAATAATTACATTGTGTAATATATCGTTAGGCATTATTATAATCGATACTATGGAAATAACATCTAGATATGGGTTTCCCAAACGTTCCTTATTTCTAGAATATTTCTAGAATGATGAAAAAGTTTCAGAAACTAACAGATATTGGACAGACAACAATTTTTGAAAGAACATAGTTATACTATTTGTTAAGTGGTATGCTTAATTAAATTACATGACGTAGACATTACACGTTAATAACGTGAATGAATCTGTTCACTTAACGCATAATTTAGAATAAACGATGTTAATTGTAATTCTACTTAAGACCCTAAATTCTGTGTTTAAATTTCCATTTGTGTTAATTTTTAATTTAATACCGAGAATGTGATCTCCAACACACACACACTCGTACACACACACGCACGCATACTCACCCCAATACACATACGCCCCCCTTACGCATACGCACACGCTCACATACATACACACACGCACGCACATACACAATCACACACACACACCTACACACACACATACACAAACACACATAGACGCACACGCACAGACTTATTTTAAAATTGCACCAAGCCGTAATGGTATTATGACGGTACTTCCTTATCGATTTAATCCAAATCTTAGTCGGCTGCTCTCCTTTGAATGTTGTATGAAAATGCAGATTTTATGTCTACATGATGTCTTTTGTCCTCCAGCGAAAGAACTTCTGGTATTAATGTCTGCGTATATATATATTTACCCGGAAGCTAGTTTTAAATTCAACACATATTCAACTTTTGCAAATTTGTAAGCTTAGTGTCTGACAGTGGATTGTTTTCTTTGATATTACAATACTACTATTACACTCACAAAATAATTTAGCACCCTTAGATACGTAGTCATACGAGACAACAAGTTTATATTTAAGTACATGTATTTTACCCTGGATTTAAACGAAGTTATATTGACATTTTACGAATATACCAATTCTATGTGAATATATCAAAAGTATATATCATTCTATGTGAATATATCAGAAGTATATATCATTCTATGTGAATATATCAGAAGTACATGCAATTCCAAATGTCTACACTTTCCTCTTTGATCAACAATCCATACCTGTATATAGCCATAATAGTTCAGGTAGATATCCCACACTTTCTAATAATAAGCCATATCAATCATGAAAGTATATTTATAACATATTTGAAACGTTGAGGTAGTATATACAGTGTTATAGATTGACATTTAAGTCAGCAGTGGGCAATTTCCCAAATCCCATCTATTTTATTTAGAACTGAAACCAAACTTTTCACTGCAAATCTAGCAGTTACTTCCCCGCAAACACCAAAACCCACCATTTGAAGAATATGAACTCAATACATTAAATAATTTTACACCGTTTTCATGTTCTTCAATGAGCTAGCAAATTATTAAAGTCTCTTAAGTGCAGCCTTCTTGAAGTAGCTAAAAGTCCAAGAAAAAAATAGCCACCATCAATATATTCTGTGGTACTATATAGTCGTGAATCCTAATTGATAGGTCAAGCGTTATGTATTATCAACTACTACTGTAGACATCATCGCCATAGTCACCGTCAGTCTCGATGTTTTTGCCGTTGTTTTTATTCTTGATAATTTTTCCATTCTTTGTTTATAATTTTTCTATTTCGTATATCTCTGGGTTTTTTGTTTAATATCTATTAACTGAATTTATTCATCTGCCTTTTATTCTTCTATTGGATTTATACATTTTAATTTATTACATTACACATCTGTGTGTCCATTTATCTATTCATCTACCTCTCCCAACACCCAACATAAATGTTCATAAATGTATCAATTGTCATATTTTAGCAGATAAAATGTTTCTACGCATATGAACGCATATTTAATGAGATGTGGAAAATGTGGGCCCTGATTCATAAGATCGAACCCTAAGCTGATCAATATCGAGACAATTGTTATGTAATAAACATTTAAGGTACCATCTTAACTTAGTTTCTGCTCACCTGTACACACACGCACACATACACACACACATACACACACACACATACACACACATAGACACACATACACACACACAACCTCGCCACACATATATATATATATATATAAATGATATTAGTTGTTTCTAATTTAGGCACTAGGCTAGCAATTACCCAGTGCATTACTGGTACTTTATTTTATCTACCCCGTAAGGATGAAAGGCAAAGTCAACCTCGGCGGGATTTGAACTCAGATTGTAAAGGGACGTAACTATGCTGGAAAGCATGGCGTCCGACCCTCTACCGATACTGCCAATCCACCGCCCCTATGATATTAATAAATGGAAACTATATTTATAAAACCATATTTATTTTATTATATATATTTCAAGGGTACCAACATTTTGGTACGCCCTCATCAGATACAATACAACAATTGTTTTATAAATACACAAGAAACAAGACCTTATCGGTTCAGGTTCAATTTGAAATATATATAAAAAATAAATATGGTTTTATAAATATAGTTTCCATTTATTAATATCATTGATATTATACTCCAAAACTGTAGAGTGCTTTGAAACTGTTATAAATAAATTTGATGAATAATAAACAATTTAAATATTTCTTTGCTTACATATATATATATATATGTATATATATATATATATATATATATATATATATATATATATATATTTATATATAAAATATTAAAAAAATAATGAATAAAACAATGAAACAGTTCCTTATATTAAACAAAAAAAGTTCATTATTTAACTATCGTTTCTAGGATATATATGTGTTAGAATTGGCATGCATATTCATCAGATCTATGTACAAAATTATACAAAATTATACAAACTATCAAAATTAAATATACATACACTACCGTAAACTCTTGGTAGATTTATCTACATATATATATATATATATATATATATATATATATTTATATATATATATGTATATATATATATATATATATATATATATATATATATATATATATATATATATACATACACACACATATATATATGCCTTTAATCAATCGATGAACACGACAATTTTTCTTATTTCCATATTTATGTTTTTGTATCTCCGTCTTTGTTATTCGCATGACTAACTTGCTTGAAAGCTCTGGCATGTATTCAGTTATCTGAATGTTACCAACAAAAGTATTTTTGTTGTAATGGCTGATTTCACCCCCCCCCCCCCTATTCATAAAGATCACCTCATTCTGCGACAGTATAAAACTACAATCAGTCTCATTATTTGTCAGTTCGACCCATGTTACGTGAGTCTTGTTTATGTAATATTTCTAATATTTGGAAACATTGCATGAGTGGTGAGTAACATTTGCTAATGCAACTGTTTTGGGAATGACGTGACTTGGAAAATGCTAATTGTACACACAATCAGCCGTTACTCTCCCAATTAATTAGTAGTGTCATCCCCAGAAACTTATAGATATATGTATATATATGTCTTGCTTAAGGACATAACACATCGCCCGCGATCCAGGCATCGAACTCACAACCTCAAGATTGTGAATCCAATTATTTAACTATATATATATATATATATGTTTCCGGGGATGACACTATTAATTAATTAGAAGAGTAGCGGCTGAGTGTGTGTACAATTATATATATATATATATATATATTTCTATACTTTTCATTTATATATATATACATATATATATATATATATATATATATATATATATATATATATATATATAAATATATATATATATATATATATATATATAAGGAAATGGTAGTTTACTTGAAGCATTGCGTAGTTAGTTGTAAACGTTTGAAGTTAAAAGGCCAGAACAATGCAAGGATGGATATAGAATATAAATACAAGTGCTAAACATATGGCTGACAATTTGTCTTTTACCTGAACTTTATTTGAATTTCCTGATATTTCGAGATAATATCTCTTCTGCAGAGGGAAGTAAAGGGTTAATCCAGTGTTCTAATTAGCTTGCCAAATTATACTGACAGGAAATAGTATACAAATTCCATTCTATTTCTTATGTCAAAGAGTGAAGGTTAGGTGGATAAATAGTTGTCTCCCTTTAAAAGGGTTTGGACATGTATGTCTAAGTGTGTGTATGTGTGTTTGAGAGAATGCGTGAGGGTATAAGCATGTGTGTGTATGTGTGTGTGTGTGTGTGTGTGTGTGTGTGTGTATGTGTGACTGTGAGAGGATATGTTTGTATGTAAATGTGGGTGCTAGATGCTCTATCATGTTAAAACTGGTCTATGTGTGTGTATGTGTGTGTGTGTGTATGTGAGAGAGAGAATAAGTAAAGGTGTAAGCGTACGTGTGTTTGTGCGTGTGTGTATGTGGGTGAGTGTGAGGGGATACGTGGAGGTGTAAGCGTGGGGCTAGGTGCTCTATCATGTTAAACATTTGGTGTTGAGTTCTAGTATGTTATCGATTAGTGGTGGCGTTTTATCTATACTTACGGTTTCTTTAATTCTAAGATTGCCGAGGTTTCTTCCCTTAGCTTCTATTCGAACTATTATGTTTTTCTCGGTGTTTTTGCATTTCACTAGGTGTTTCTTAAATGAGGAAGCATTAGTGTTGAGGTGTACTGTTATTCTAATGTGAAGTGGTCTGATGGTGCTACCTATGTAGAAACTGCTGCAATTGTCGCACTCTAATCTGTATGCGACGTAAGCCAGGTGGCGTAGGTCTGTGTCGTCGATGGGGTAGTTGGCCGGCGTGCAGCGGTTGTCTTGTCTGGTGGAGTATTTTTGGTTAGCTGTCCACGTAGATAAGGTCCTGACTGGGCTAGCTGGATATCTAGTCCCTCTGGTCTGATAGCTCTGCGGATGGTTGTTGTTGTTTCGTCACTGAAGTGTGGGAGCTTCAGGAAGCAAGTATTAGTGACTCGGATGTGGTGTCCTCTGTTGTTTCTGGCATGGTTCGCGGTGGACCTCGGGTATCATTCAGTTTAAGTACTTCCTGGAAATGTGTAGTGTGTGTGTCTCTGTCTCTTGCGTCGGTGCATTTGTTCCGGATACGTGTTAGGTCGTTCCTAATGTATTCGAACTTAACACTGACTGGGAGGGCTGAGCTGAAATGTACGCATGCGTGTGTGTGTGTATATATATATATATATATATATATATATATATATATATATATATATATATATATATATATATATATATATATATATATATATATGAGTGGTTAAAGGATTAGATACACAATATTGAGGTTGTGAGTTCGATTCCTGGATCGGGAGATGTCTTATGTTGCTCCTTCTACCTGGTGTTGCGATCGATAGATAGTACCAGCAACTGGAAAACATTGTTTCCTCGGTCCGATTTGACGAAAGTCGATCGATTATTATTATTATTATTATTGTTATTTTATATATATATATATATATATATATATATATATATATATATATAAATTATTAAAAACAATGAATAAAAACAAAGAAACAGTTCCTTATATTAAACAAATTCATCATTTTACGATCGTTTCTAGGATTTATATGTGTGTGTTGGTATGTATATCATATAGATCTATGTAAACATTTTACAAAATATCAGAGAGAATATACATACCTATACATATATATGCTGTCTTCAGAAAATAAAATTTATCTTGACTCTGTTTTCCTGTGATTTTCATCGAAAAAATTGTTTGATTACAACTTCTCTTTTCATGATATCTGGATTACATTGAGTTCTTCATACGGATTGAACACTAGCGTATATATTTGGTAGATTTATCTATATATATATATATGAACGAGTAGGACCCCGACGGCTGAGCTCAAGCCGTTTCGAAGGCTAATTCTGGACTAAATGAAAATGTTTATCCTGGTAAATGAATAGCCGAGCTTCTGAGGGGCTAATTCCATATATGGTAAAAGTGATTGTCATAAGGATTGGTCAAAAGTTTGTTGTTGAGACACATAATTCTATCAAGGCATTTTGTGGAAGGAAAGGGTAGCTGAACTTGCCAGTAGAAGAAAGAGTGAGAGGGAGTGGAAGACACCTAGTCGTGCGTTGAAAGTGACAACTACAGCAAAACCCTAAGAATAAGAGGTCAAGAGAGGTATACTGGAGAGGAGGGGCGGAGGAAGTCGAAACAATAAGTAAATCTATATTGAGTAAATATATAGAAAAATATAAGAATATTAAAAATATAAAAGAGCACAATTTATGGTTACTATTCCCCTAACACAATTATCAAACCTCTAACTGGTACTGCTAAACTATAGAAAAGTTTAATAGCTGGGACGGAATACTAAATACGAGATTGTAGTGAAATAATTCTATGAGTTAGTAGTAATAGGCCAAATCTATCTTACAATGACAGGTCAACAAGTAGGGGGCCAAGATACTAAAAAAAAAAACTAATACCAAATAATAATTCAGAGTCCCGAAATTGAATACTAATACGATATATAAGAGTACCGCTACAATAAATAAATTTTAATACAAGCTACATAAATGCTCGTACGATATACACGAAAAACTAATACGAAAAATTAATTCAGAATCGAGCCCAAAACTACTAACAAAAACAAAAAAAACTAATACGAAATAATAATTCAGAGTCCCGAAACTAATACGAAATATTAATTCAGAATCCCGAAAATGAATACTAATACGATATATAAGAGTACCGCTACAATACATAAATTCTAATACAAACTACATAAATGCTCGTACGATATATATGAAAAATTTAATACGAAAAATTACTTAAGAATCCCTAAAAAAAATACTGATATACGAGAAACTAAAGCAGAGATACCACTAAGAAATCTAGAAATCACGGAAATGGGGCAGCAATCAGATAAGAAAGCAAGTATCTGGGGTCTAGCACATCTGCTATAAAAAGCGGAGCCGGCCAATTCTATCATATAATATGGGGTGGGGGTTGGGGTACTGAGGCTACAGCGGACCGAAGGGCTGCCTCGGGGTGGGCGAGAAGGTGAAAAGAACGACGACAAAGAAGGAGAACTGGGGTAGAATGACTAGGAAGGGATGGGGGTAGAAGGAAATATAGAGGAAACGATAAAAAATATATGAGAAAATGTTACGTCTACCTTTGTAAGCAGGGGTTACCCATTACAAAGTCGGCAAGTGGGTGTTACAGCCCTTGTCTAATCCCCCTCTCGGGTCATTATGAGGTTTGAGGGTGAGGTAACTCCTACGCAATCCATGTTAGCATGCAGTTACCAGTTCGTCTTTCTTGTTTAGGAATTGGTCCGTCGAAAACAACATTTGTAATGTTTCCTCCGAGCATAAGTTACACGTACGGCGTCCTCGCGTGTAAGAGTTGGCTCTGGACAGTAAGCTCCAAAAGAGATTATAGGTTAAATTGTTATCTTTGAGGTCCCTTCCTTCCACAGAATGCCATGATATAATTATGTTTCTCAACAACAAACGTTTGACCAATCCTTGTGACAATCACTTTTACCATATATGGAATTACCCCCTGAGAAGCTCGGATATTCATTTACCAGGATCAACATGTTCATTTAGTCCAGAATTAGCCGTCGAAACGGCTTGAGCTCAGCCGACGGGGTCCTACTCGTTCCTATTACCCACTCTACTACCCTAAGTATTGAGTACTTTGGTGCGTTATTGTCCATCTGGTTCCTTACCACATTTCCTTCGTTATATATATATATATCTATATATATATATACACATACATACATTCAATTTTTCTGAATCCTGAATTAATATGCATCATTTAAGAATATCTTTCTCTACTATCTTCCTTGTATGTGTAACCTATGTACACATAAGTATCTATTGAATGTTGGATCCCTTCAAAACAATTGATATGGTGGTGAATTTGGTGATTAATGCAATATTAAGTGGTAGATTCAATTGCTTTCAGTTTAATCAAAACATACTTCCATATAAACATGGAAGAATATGCTATACCTTTGGAGTTAAATAGTTTTGCCCCATAATTACGACATATGATTTACAGAGTTCTAGCACAAAACCCCTCCCCATATATATAAATATATATATATATATATATATATATATATATATATATATATATATATATATATATATATATATATATATTAACATAACCCATATACATGTGCATGTATACATTTTATTGAGTAAGATTCAAGCAGATATTATAGGTGAACGCCTATATATACGTGCGCGAAAAACACCACCGGAAATGCATGAAAGAATATTGGTATGTGCAGCAATTTAATCACTATTAGGTGAGTGGCACACGAAAGTTATTTTAGTTCTAGAGGTGTGTAAACCAGTGGTGGGAGAGCAGAAATGAATACTGCTGTAAAATACCAAATTCAATGTGTGGAGGTTTGACGTGAAATTGCTTTCATAGGATAATATTTATATAATCAATATTTTGAGCAGCAATACATTATTGTTATTAATATACTCAACATCCCAGTGGTAACAATCATGATTATGCAATCAAGATCACAAGCAGCACAATATTATAAATGAGGATAAATTCATTACACGAATACTGAAAAATTGTTCTCAAAGTAATCCCCTTTGTCTGATCGCAAATTGATTTTTAAGTGATTAATGATTTTCAAATCAATAATAATTTTAGTCATTTTTTCAATGCAGACACACCGAAAGGCTTTCAGGAATAACGTATATACAAACACCTCTGGAAAAGGTGTTTGATTCAACACAAATGAACAGTGTAGAACTTGCCCACTCGGTGCAAACGATAAGGAGAGATTTGTAAATCTTGTATGAGCATATCAGTTTTGCTGTACAATGCAAATAACATTTCAATCGTTTTAGATAGTTTGACTGCAAGCATGCTTCATCCAACTCTCTAATAGCAATCGTATATTTCTATTTGTTTCTCTAACAATATTAGTTGTACTCTCATTATGGTACGACTTTTATTTTGAGTGATTATTTCCCAAGAGCTAATTACAATTTGGAAAATACACACATAATATAAGAACTAATTGTATTTGTTGCATATCATGTATCTGGATTGGAAATATGCTGACGTCAATTACGAGGTTAATTCTATTGGGAAACCACCACTATTCAGGCAACCAATAGATTTTATGATAGTCGGTCGACGAACAGACTTAGAAGAACGTGTTTAGTCCGACAAAAATCATTAATAATGATTTCTTGTGTTTGCAATGGTGCATCAAGCCCAACATTATTGGGGATAAACTTAGAAAAATGAAGGTTTATTTGTAATGTATATTTCCGTAATGTTCATTATCTAAATTACAAATGTATTATCACGAATTATACATTGATACATTTACCTGATTACCGACCAATATTTATTTTTAACATTGGGATCCACTTTTTTACGGTTATTGCGTACCTAGTGAGAATCTCAACTTGTTGACGGAACTATGCCATTATTGGTAGACCCTGCAGGCTTGTAATCATTCCTTATACCTCCTCCGCTTCATTCAGTGATTCCAGCATAAATTGACACACGCAATGCATATTAGAGGCATTTTCAACCTTCACAATATGATACTTCGTTTTATTCAATGCAACAATGCTATTAGTTATTTCTCAATTCAGTTTAATACCGATGGCATACATAATGAATGCATACAATTTGTTACGTGATTTAATTTGTTTTTATTCAATCATCCATAAATAGTGAAATTATTTTTTGTTCGAACTCTATCTGTTTATCTCTCTCTCTCTCTCTCTCTCTCTCTCTCTCTCTCTATATATATATATATATATATATATATATATATATATATATATATATATATATATGTATATATATATATATATATATATACATGTATATATATATATATATATATATATATATATATACATGTATATATATATATATATATATATATATATATACATGTATATATATATATATACATGTATATATATATATATATATATATATATACATGTATATATATATATATATATATACATGTATATATATATATATATATATATATATATATATATATATATATATATATATATATACATATATATATATATATATATATACATATATATATATATATATATATATATATATATATATATATATATATATATATATATATATATACATGTATATATATATATATATATATATATATATATATATATATATATATATATATATATATATATATATATATATATATATATATATATATATATATACATATAGAGATTACAGTAATCGAAGTTCAGTTTAAGTCATTTATTTGCTTACAATTGTTTCCTCCAAACCGAGGTTTGGATTCTTCGAAGCAACTATTTACAACATACTTGACCTCCTTTTCAACCCAAGAGACACACATAAAACATATGCGCATATTGATCAACAGTGGGGTGACATTCATCAAATGATATAGCATGGCAATTTACATATAAAGGTTACAGGATAAAAATAAAATAAAATAAAAACAAGAGTGAAAATAAGAGTGAAAATAAAGATAAACATGAAGCGTTGGCAGTCTATGAAGATAAAGCACGAGGAAAGCTTAGTGTAGTCAGTGTATGAAACAATCTCCCGTGTAGCATGCACGCGTGTCTTATCTATACATGATTAGAGTGCGTCAGAATGATATTTGCAGGGTCAGGCAGTTGAAGCAGGCAATCGATCTTATTATATAGGCTGAATTATTAAGTCATTTATTCTCATACATCTGTATGATATACAGTCTCGGATGCGGGGAAACACCAAAATATCAAAAACCTTCTACATATTATAAACCTTATTGTATCGTAGGCAAGGTCGTACCACTGCCCTTGCTCACACCACCACTCACATAATCCATGAGACGCAATATATATATAGAGAACACGCGTCTATCGTATAATTCGCAGTGGTTCAGCATATAGTCAAGCTATAAACCGTATCCAGTCGGTTCTTAAAACATCTGATGTTATTACATTGAGCTATTTATCTTACTGGTAATAGGATAGTAATTAATGACTATCCCTCACTATTTAGGGTTTGTGTATATATAATATATTACCATCAAAGGTTTTATTGCATACATAACCATAAATAGTACCCTTAATACTATATATATACATATATATACATGTATATATATATATATATATATATATATATATATATATATATATATATATATATATATATATATATATATATATATATATATATATATATATAAAATACGTAGTTAAGAAAGCCACAACAATGCAGAGGGAAATCTCGAGGTAGGAAGTGAAAGATAGATAGGAAAAACAGGTGAAAGTGAAAATTGAGAGAGACAAAGATGAAAACAAAACAAAAGTAGAAGGGTTACCGTAGTGGAGATTTAATCCCAATATTTCGGGCTCACCCATCAACGGGGGAAAGTTCCAAAAGGGGGGGGGGGGACAGGCCAAGCGGAGAAAGTTGTGATGTCGTTAAGACAGGAATGCCGTTATGGGGAGAAAATTATTTAAAATTTAAACGAGGGAAAGAATGCGCGTGCGCGTGATAGGCTGTGGCAAAAGCTACTGACCAAACGGGTTAAATCAAGAGGGTGCGCTAGCGTGTGAAAGCCGTAAGATATGTGTGTGTAGATATATATGTGTGTGTAACTGTGTGTGTATAACTGTAAGTGTGTATATGTGTGAGTGTGTGTGTGTGTGAAAGATAGTGGGCTGTAGAAGCTGGAAATCAAAGGGTGTGAAAGGTGGTAGGTTGTAAAACATGTGTGCGTGTATAAATATAGATGTGTGTGTGTAAGCGTATGGGTATACATGTGTGTGTAACTGTGTGTGTATATGTGTGATTGTGTTTGTGTGTGAAAGATAGTGGGCTGTAGAAGCTGGAAATCAAAGGGTGTGAAAGGTGGTAGGTTGTAAAAACATGTGTGCGTGTATAAATATAGATGTGTGTGTGTATGCGTATGGGTATGCATATACGTGCGTGTGTGCGAAGATAGCAGGCCGTAGGCTGTGAATGGTCACTATGGTTAAGTTAGCCATGTCAGCTCATTTCTCTCAGCCCGGTTGTTAAGTGGGGGTCTGAGGTTCTTAATAACAAGTGCTTCCTTTATCCTTAAGGATCCGATGCTGCGTTCAGTCGCTAGGACTGTGACCAAGGGTCTACCCTGTGGGTTTCCGCATTTAAGGATGTGTTTACGGAAGGAAGATGCGTTGGTGTTGATATGTTCCTTGATACGAACATGTAGGGGTCGGATGGTGCTACCTATGTAAAACTTGTTACATTTATCGCATTGAATCTTATATACGACATAGGTGCGTAGGCAATCTTCCCCCCGTATCGGGCAGTTGCTGAGGGAACACGTCCCATCTGACTCGTCGGGTTTGTTGGAGAGGCGTCTTCGCAGCGATGGTCCTGTGTGGGCCAAATTTATGTCAAGTCCCTCCGTCCGTATGGCCCTGCGGATGGCGTTCGTGGTATATTCACTCAGGTGGGGGATTTTAAAGAAGCACCTGCTATTAATTAATTTTCTAGTGGGTGTCTGTCTATTGGGTCTGGGGTCTCTAATTCCGTTAATCAGTCGCTTGGGATAACCATTAGATCTGACTAGATTACGGAATTGCATGGTATGGGTGAGACCACCCATCGGGTCGCTGCATCTGTTAGTGATCCGTGTCAGTTCATTTAGGACATAGCCTCTCTTAGCGTTGTTGGGGAGGGCTGAGTTATAATGCACAAATAAGTCCTTGCACGCTGCTTTGCGGTAGAAGGTGGTGTTTATGTCTCCTTCTTCCGAGATGTTGATACGGAAGTCGAGGAGGGCGAGTGACCCGTCTTATCCTGGGTGTTCGATGGTGAAATCGACGTGATGGTCAGTATCGTTGAAGATTTGGTGAATTTCATTTGCCATCTCCCGGGAAGAAGTAAGTATCAGGATGTCATCAACGTATCTGGAGTAGAAGGCGACGGCGTTGGGTTGGCAGGTATTGAGTGCCTTGCGTTCCAGGTGGTCCATGTACGAGATCGCAAGTATGCCGGACAGACTAGAGCCCATAGGTAGCCCAGAGATTTGTTTGTACGCGTGGCCGAGGAAATTGAAGAGTGCATTATCCACAACGAAGGAGAGGAGTTTGTGGATGTCCGTGTGTGTGAGTCCGAAGCAGTGTAAGTTAGATGCTCGGACTCGTTCGGTCAACAGGTCGACAGCTGGGGATGCTGGTACGGAGGTATAAAGGGCGACCACATCAAGACTGAAAGCATAACCGTTGTCCTTTCTGGTGTTGGGCGCCAGATGGTGTAGTCGCTCCAAGACCTCCTTTGAACTGCAGACGTGGGCTGGTAGTGTGTGTAGAATAGGTTTCAGTAGTGTGGAGAGCAGCCACGATATTTTGTAGAGTGGGCCCTCCACGCTAGAGACAATGGGCCTGATTTTCAAATCGGGTCCTTGTTTATGTGTTTTAACCAGGTGGTAGAAGGTGGGTAATTTGCTGTTTCGAGTCATTATGTTGTTTTTTACCTTCTTTGGCAGTTTTCGTTGGACACAGATGTTAGTCCATATGGTGTTAATGCCTTCCTCGATTAGAGTCGAGGAGGTCGCTGTGACTTTCGAGTAGAGGCTGTGGTCATTAAGATGTTGGAGAGCTAAGTTGTTGTAGGTCTCTCTCGAGATGACACAGAATTCGTTCCCCTTGTCAGAGGGAAAGTACACAAGGTTCCTGGATCTTAGGTTGGTGAGAGTATTAAATTGTGCATTGGTGAGGTTGCGTTTATTGTGTGTGTCTGTGTGTTGGGAAAGGATGTTAGAGATAGAATGTTTCAACCTGCGTAGTTTAGTGTCAAGTTCGTGGTTGGTGGGTTGGGGGTGGAGTGGGGAGAGTGGGGTGGGTTGTGGGGTTTTAATCGATCTCGGTGTTGTTTTGGATGGCGGTTAACCATTTCAGTTGATATGCTGTCCGACAGAAGTTGGTTTCGATGTCGAGTTTCAGATTATCATCGAGACGCTGTGTAATGATGAACTTGGGTCCGAGGCGCAGAAGTTCGAGTTCGTCGTTGGTACCGGTTAAGTCGGTAACGAGGTGTGAAGCATCGTTGGTAGGTAGATATATATATATTCATGTATATATATATACATGTATATATATATACATGTATATATATATATATATATATATATATATATCTTTGTTCAACACTGTTTTTATATATATATATATTTTTGTTCAACACCTTTTTGTTCAACACTGACACAGGAACGATGTACTAGTTTCAAGCTTGTTAGCTATCATCAGCACCGTTTACCCAAATTCAGGCTGTTCGATTTGTTGACAAACAAACCAACAAAGCAGGCGTTATAATAAACGTCGGCTAAACTGATGCGTGCATATATGTATGTGTACCTGTATGCATATGTGTGTATATATGTATATATACATATATATATATATATATATATATGCATGCTACTGTACGTCTGTATACATGTATGTATGTGCGTATACATACATACTTACATTTAAGTAAGTGCCATACTAAGAGTGAGAAATGAAATTTCATTTTCATTTTTTTCAACTTATCGTTTTCGGTATGCCTGACCTATTTAACTCACTCAATATGCAAATTAGGCTGCTCAGCCATTAATTTTCATAAGGAAAGTATATACTTTCGAACGTTCAACTATCTGGCAGATGAGTAAACGGTGCTGATGATAGCTAACAAGCTTGAAACTAGTACATCGTTCCTGTGTCAGTGTTGAACAAAAAGGTGACGTGGTTGCCTTAACACCGTATGGCATAAATTCAGGCTGTTCGATTTGTTGACAAACAAACGAACAAAGCAGGCGTTATAAGAAACGTCGGCTAAACTGATGCGTGCATATATGTATGTGTACTTGTATGCATATGTGTATATATATGCACGCTACTGTACGTCTGTATACATGTATGTAGGTGCGTATACATACATACTTACATTTAAGTAAGTGCCATACTAAGAGTGAGAAATGAAATTTCGTTTTCATTTGTTTCAACTTATCGTTTTCGGTATGCCTGACCGATTTAACTCACTTAATATGCAAATTAGGCTGCTCAGCCGTTAATCTTCATAAGGAAAGTATATACTTTCGAACGTTCAACTATCTGGCAGATGGGTAAACGGTACTGATGATAGCTAACACGCTTGAAACTAGTACATCGTTCCTGTGTCAGTGTTGAACAAAAAGGTGACGTGGTTGCCTTAACACCGTATGGCATAAATTCAGGCTGTTCGATTTGTTGACAAACAAACGAACAAAGCAGGCGTTATAATAAACGTCGGCTAAACTGATGCGTGCATATATGTATGTGTACCTGTATGCATATGTGTATATATATGTATATATATATATATATATATATATATATATATATATATATATATATATATATATATATATATATATATATATATATATATATATGCATGCTACTGTACGTCTGTATACATGTATGTATGTGCGTATACATACATACTTACATTTAAGTAAGTGCCATACTAAGAGTGAGAAATGAAATTTCGTTTTCATTTTTATCAACTTATCGTTTTCGGTATGCCTGACCGATTTAACTCACTCAATATGCAAATTAGGCTGCTCAGCCGTTAATTTTCATAAGGAAAGTATATACTTTCGAACGTTCAACTATCTGGCAGATGGGTAAACGGTGCTGATGATAGCTAACAAGCTTGAAACTAGTACATCGTTCCTGTGTCAGTGTTGAACAAAAAGGTGACGTGGTTGCCTTAACAACGTATGGCATAAATTCAGGCTGTTCGATTTGTTGACAAACAAACGAACAAAGCAGGCGTTATAATAAACGTCGGCTAAACTGATGCGTGCATATATGTATGTGTACCTGTATGCATATGTGTATATATATGTATATATATATATATATATATATATATATATGCATGCCACTGTACGTCTGTATACATATATGTATGTACGTATACATACATACTTACATTTAAGTAAGTACCATACTAAGAGTGAGAAATTAAATTTCGTTTTCATTATTTTCAACTTATCGTTTTCGGTATGCCTGACCGATTTAACTCACTCAATATGCAAATTAGGCTGCTCAGCCGTTAATTTTCATAAGGAAAGTATATACTTTCGAACGTTCAACTATCTGGCAGATGGGTAAACGGTGCTGATGATAGCTAACAAGCTTGAAACTAGTACATCGTTCCTGTGTCAGTGTTGAACAAAAAGGTGACGTGGTTACCTTAACACCGTATGGCATAAATTCAGGCTGTTCGATTTGTTGACAAACAAACGAACAAAGCAGGCGTTATAATAAACGTCGGCTAAACTGATGCGTGCATATATGTATGTGCACCTGTATGCATATGTGTATATATATGTATATATATATATATATATATATATATATATATATATATATATATATATATATATGCATGCTACTGTACGTCTGTATACATGTATGTATGTGCGTATACATACATACTTACATACATATATATATATATATATATATATATATATATACATATATATATATATATATATATATATATATATATACATATATATATATATATATATATATATATATATATATATACATATATATATATATATATATATATATATATATATATATATATATACATATATATATATATATATATATACATATATATATATACATATATATATATACATATATATATACATATATATATATACATATATATATATATATACATACATATATATATATATATATATACATATATATATATATATATATATATATATATACATATATATATATATATATATATATATATATATATATATATATATATATACATATATATATATATATATATATACATATATATATATACATATATATATATATATATATATATACATATATATATATATATATATATATATATATATATATATATATACATATATATATACATATATATATATATATATATATATATATATATATATACATATATATATACATATATATATATATATATATATATATATATATATATATATATATATATATATATATATATATATACATATATATATATATATATATACATATATATATATATATATACATATATATATATACATATATATATATATATATATATATATATATATATATATATATATATATATATATATACATATATATATATATATATACATATATATATATATATATATATATATACATATATATATATATATATATATATATATATATATATGTGAATATAGACATAGAATATTCGAAAATATTCTGTATGTTTATAATAAACATTTTGAAGACCTAATCGCTATAGAATAGAATACGTCACGTATTACAATTAGATTCTCGATAAAAGCAAGGGAAGTAATCTACGCGTTTCATTCTTATTAGAAATCTTCAGGACTACATATCCAGTGCTTTTATCGAGAATGACACAGCTAGAGACTTATAGAATACTTAGCTGTGTACAGGAACTGGTTTGAAAGAGCGGTTGCCGGTCCGACAGAAATTAGAAATTGGAATAAATGCTAGTCTATGTCTATATTCACATATATATCGCTATTTCAGAGCATTTATTCCAATTTCTAATTTCTGCCGGACCGGCAACCGCTCTTTCAAACCAGTTCCTGTACACAGCTAAGTATTCTATAAGTCTCTAGCTGTGTCATTCTCGATAAAAGCACTGGATATGTAGTCCTGAAGATTTCTAATAAGAATGAAACGCGTAGATTACTTCCCTTGCTTTTATCGAGAATCTAATTGTAATACGTGACGTATTCTATTCTATAGCGATTAGGTCTTCAAAATGTTTATTATAAACATACAGAATATTTTCGAATATTCTATGTCTATATTCACATATATATCGCTATTTCAGAGCATTTATTCCAATTTCTAATTTCTGCCGGACCGGCAACCGCTCTTTCAAACCAGTTCCTGTACACAGCTAAGTATTCTATAAGTCTCTAGCTGTGTCATTCTCGATAAAAGCACTGGATATGTAGTCCTGAAGATTTCTAATAAGAATGAAACGCGTAGATTACTTCCCTTGCTTTTATCGAGAATCTAATTGTAATACGTGACGTATTCTATTCTATAGCGATTAGGTCTTCAAAATGTTTATTATAAACATACAGAATAGTTTCGAATATTCTATGTCTATATTCACATATATATCGCTATTTCAGAGCATTTATTCCAATTTCTAATTTCTGCCGGACCGGCAACCGCTCTTTCAAACCAGTTCCTGTACACAGCTAAGTATTCTATAAGTCTCTAGCTGTGTCATTCTCGATAAAAGCACTGGATATGTAGTCCTGAAGATTTCTAATAAGAATGAAACGCGTAGATTACTTCCCTTGCTTTTATCGAGAATCTAATTGTAATACGTGACGTATTCTATTCTATAGCGATTAGGTCTTCAAAATGTTTATTATAAACATACAGAATATTTTCGAATATTCTATGTCTATATTCACATATATATCGCTATTTCAGAGCATTTATTCCAATTTCTAATTTCTGCCGGACCGGCAACCGCTCTTTCAAACCAGTTCCTGTACACAGCTAAGTATTCTATAAGTCTCTAGCTGTGTCATTCTCGATAAAAGCACTGGATATGTAGTCCTGAAGATTTCTAATAAGAATGAAACGCGTAGATTACTTCCCTTGCTTTTATCGAGAATCTAATTGTAATACGTGACGTATTCTATTCTATAGCGATTAGGTCTTCAAAATGTTTATTATAAACATACAGAATATTTTCGAATATTCTATGTCTATATTCACATATATATCGCTATTTCAGAGCATTTATTCCAATTTCTAATTTCTGCCGGACCGGCAACCGCTCTTTCAAACCAGTTCCTGTACACAGCTAAGTATTCTATAAGTCTCTAGCTGTGTCATTCTCGATAAAAGCACTGGATATGTAGTCCTGAAGATTTCTAATAAGAATGAAACGCGTAGATTACTTCCCTTGCTTTTATCGAGAATCTAATTGTAATACGTGACGTATTCTATTCTATAGCGATTAGGTCTTCAAAATGTTTATTATAAACATACAGAATATTTTCGAATATTCTATGTCTATATTCACATATATATCGCTATTTCAGAGCATTTATTCCAATTTCTAATTTCTGCCGGACCGGCAACCGCTCTTTCAAACCAGTTCCTGTACACAGCTAAGTATTCTATAAGTCTCTAGCTGTGTCATTCTCGATAAAAGCACTGGATATGTAGTCCTGAAGATTTCTAATAAGAATGAAACGCGTAGATTACTTCCCTTGCTTTTATCGAGAATCTAATTGTAATACGTGACGTATTCTATTCTATAGCGATTAGGTCTTCAAAATGTTTATTATAAACATACAGAATATTTTCGAATATTCTATGTCTATATTCACATATATATCGCTATTTCAGAGCATTTATTCCAATTTCTAATTTCTGCCGGACCGGCAACCGCTCTTTCAAACCAGTTCCTGTACACAGCTAAGTATTCTATAAGTCTCTAGCTGTGTCATTCTCGATAAAAGCACTGGATATGTAGTCCTGAAGATTTCTAATAAGAATGAAACGCGTAGATTACTTCCCTTGCTTTTATCGAGAATCTAATTGTAATACGTGACGTATTCTATTCTATAGCGATTAGGTCTTCAAAATGTTTATTATAAACATACAGAATATTTTCGAATATTCTATGTCTATATTCACATATATATCGCTATTTCAGAGCATTTATTCCAATTTCTAATTTCTGCCGGACCGGCAACCGCTCTTTCAAACCAGTTCCTGTACACAGCTAAGTATTCTATAAGTCTCTAGCTGTGTCATTCTCGATAAAAGCACTGGATATGTAGTCCTGAAGATTTCTAATAAGAATGAAACGCGTAGATTACTTCCCTTGCTTTTATCGAGAATCTAATTGTAATACGTGACGTATTCTATTCTATAGCGATTAGGTCTTCAAAATGTTTATTATAAACATACAGAATATTTTCGAATATTCTATGTCTATATTCACATATATATCGCTATTTCAGAGCATTTATTCCAATTTCTAATTTCTGCCGGACCGGCAACCGCTCTTTCAAACCAGTTCCTGTACACAGCTAAGTATTCTATAAGTCTCTAGCTGTGTCATTCTCGATAAAAGCACTGGATATGTAGTCCTGAAGATTTCTAATAAGAATGAAACGCGTAGATTACTTCCCTTGCTTTTATCGAGAATCTAATTGTAATACGTGACGTATTCTATTCTATAGCGATTAGGTCTTCAAAATGTTTATTATAAACATACAGAATATTTTCGAATATTCTATGTCTATATTCACATATATATCGCTATTTCAGAGCATTTATTCCAATTTCTAATTTCTGCCGGACCGGCAACCGCTCTTTCAAACCAGTTCCTGTACACAGCTAAGTATTCTATAAGTCTCTAGCTGTGTCATTCTCGATAAAAGCACTGGATATGTAGTCCTGAAGATTTCTAATAAGAATGAAACGCGTAGATTACTTCCCTTGCTTTTATCGAGAATCTAATTGTAATACGTGACGTATTCTATTCTATAGCGATTAGGTCTTCAAAATGTTTATTATAAACATACAGAATATTTTCGAATATTCTATGTCTATATTCACATATATATCGCTATTTCAGAGCATTTATTCCAATTTCTAATTTCTGCCGGACCGGCAACCGCTCTTTCAAACCAGTTCCTGTACACAGCTAAGTATTCTATAAGTCTCTAGCTGTGTCATTCTCGATAAAAGCACTGGATTGTAGTCCTGAAGATTTCTAATAAGAATGAAACGCGTAGATTACTTCCCTTGCTTTTATCGAGAATCTAATTGTAATACGTGACGTATTCTATTCTATAGCGATTAGGTCTTCAAAATGTTTATTATAAACATACAGAATATTTTCGAATATTCTATGTCTATATTCACATATATATCGCTATTTCAGAACATTTATTCCAATTTATATATATATATATATATACACGTATATATATATATATATATATATATATATATACACGTATATATATATATATTATATATACATGTATATATAATTATATATACATGTATATATATATATATATATGCATGTATATATATATATATACATGTATGTATATATATATATATATATATATATATATATATATATATATATATATATATATATATATATATTTTTTTTTTTTTTTTTTTTTTTCTTTTCCGACCGCTCCCACTATTCTCTGTGCCCTCTATATTTCTTAGTGGCACTTATGCCTTATTTTTTCGTTTCAGTATTTCTTATTTCTTGCTTCGCTTTTCTTCTGGGCGGGGTGGATTCTGAATTTATTTCTCCGTATTCTACCTTTATTTCGTACGAACTTTCATGTAGCTTGTTTTAGATCTTTTAGAGTTAGCATTAGTATATATTTTTCTCGGGACTCAGAATCATTATCTCGTACAAGTTCACTTTGCTTCACTGGGTCGTTGCTGGCCCGGGATGGAAACCTTTATTGTTTATTTCGTGGTAGTCTCTTTAGTATTTTGGCCCCATTTGTTGACCCGTCACCGTATCATTTACGTACTTATACCTCTTAAAAGGGTCCTTGCCTATCCGTCCCACCTAGTTCTTTTACTTATTTCGTTATTTCTTTATTTATTTATTTATTTACTTCTTTCTTTCTTTCTTTATTTTATTCTAGCCTAACAATATCCTGAGACCTAGGTCGTAGAATTTAATTTACTTTTTTCTTTACACTTATTTGCTTTTCTTCACTCTCAGTATTTTTTCTTTCCTATATATTACGACCCCCCATTGTTCTACCTACCGTTCCGACTTCCTCCTCCTTCCCCTCCCCTGTATCTTCTTTGACCTCATGCCCAGCTGTAGCTGGCACGACCAACGCTTGATTGGGTCTACTCCACCCCTCCCCTCTTTCTCCTACTGGCAGGTTTAGCCACCATCTCCCCTACTAATTTGCAACCACAGAATTACTACTGATTTTTGACAATCACTTTGACCATATATGGAATTACCCCTTGAGAAGATCGGCTATTTAAATACCAGGATAAATTTTCATTTAGTCCAGAATTAGCCGTCGAAACGGCTTGAGCTCAGCTGTCGGGGTCTTAATGGTTCCTATATATATATATATATATATATATATATATATATATATATACATGTATATATATATATATATATATATATATATATATATATATATATATATATATATATATATATATATATATATATATATATATATATATATATTTATTTAGAGATAAACAGATAGAGTTCGAACAAAAAATAATTTCAGTATTTATGGATGATTGAATAAAAACAAATTAAATCATATATATATATATATATATATATATATATATATATATATATATATATTATACAAAATATGAATAGATGAAACATATTCTCATAATCAAAATTATATTTTATTATACATATTTCAAATGTACAATGGTGTTTAAGTACGTTTTCATCAGATAAAATATAAGATTTGGTATGCGACATAGCGCTTCGGTTTTGATTATTCAATTCCAATAGTGGCAGTGATTTATTTCACCAACCCGAAACGTTTTTATACCACAAATAATATGATAAAGATTGTTTTGGTAAAAACAGGAGTAAGCAGGAGAAAACTCTTAATAATCGTTGGAGCATTTTATAAAAATAACAAAATAGGATGCTGAGGTTACATATATCGTTTAAACACTATAATTATTTCCAAGGTTCTCCATGCAATCGAGATATCCTTCATGCATTTGCTCTTGATTATGGGGACGGCATCCTCAGATGAAAAATCGATATGTTTGATATATCGCTGGCAGAAAAAAATAGACGTTCTATTGCTTTTGTGCCCAGCGGACATATGAATTCGTTGAATGGTTTGCCAGCCGTTGTGTATGCTAGAAAACGCTATCAACGAAAACAAAAACGAAATAAAGCGGTGAAAACAATTACACGCAAAGACACCGCTCCACATAATGACGTATTATATTCGTTTTTTTTTCGTTCATTGCCAGAGAATGTCTCCATGAACCACGCAAGAGAATATTAGTCTACGACTTCATTTATACCATAAACGTGGTTTTGTCTTTGCGTGTAATTGTTTTCACTGCTCCAAATAATGAGGTATTTTCCTCGTTTTTTCCGTTCTTTGGCAGGGAACGTTTCCACAAACCACAGTATCGTCTTCCTGTCTTCCTTCGGTTGCAACGTTTTTTGCAATATTTACTTCCGCATTCACATCTTGACTTGTTTAGTTTCATAAGATCCCGTTAAGGGTGAAAGCAGCGATTCTTTGCTGAAACTTTAATCTGTTATTTTAATAAATATATATATATATATACAGTGGGTCCTCGGTATACGATAGTTCTTTATCCGGTAAATTCACAGATACGGTTTGGGGTAATTACTACCATCAATTTTATTTACGGTAAACAAAATTCACAGTTACGGTTTTTGGTCATGTTTTGTTTATATTTTACCGTAGCGCCACCTGTAGTAACCAATACATTCCCCATTGAATTAGTGAAACTGACTGCTATTCGAATTCTAGGAAAATTGTGTTACTACTGCTATCGTACTAACTGAGCTTACCGAGAAACTGGCCTATCACGAGCGAGTTCAGATATCGGTCGATGACGTCATAACTCTTATCTGATCACTTCAGTTCGGTAAACTAGTGCGTCCTCTCAGTGAAAGAATTTTTGCCGAACTGAAGTGATAAGTTAAGAGTTATGACGTCATTAAAAGTAAGAGAAAACCCAACGGCGTGTTTTTGGAGCATAATTATCACGGCATATCTTATAACCCCATATCTCATAGCCGCAAAACGTCCTGCGAACTTGCTGATGCAGATGGAAATGCATAAGGAAGAGCCTGACTTTGGAGATCAAGCTGGACATTTTGAAAAGGAAGGAACAGAGGCAAGGTACGTCCGCCATAAGTCGTAACTTAGGCCTAGACGAGTCTACAGTCTGGACTGTTTTAAAAAAATAGTGAAGCTGTCAAAAAAGCTGGGGAGAATGCTACGAGTCTACAGAGTAAATTGTTGACCAAACATCGTGAGCCGATTATGGATAGGATGGAAAGGTTGCTCAAAATTTGGATCGACGACCAAAAACGTTAAAATATGCCTCTGCCTTTAAATGTAAACAGTGAGAAAGCATTGTCCATTATTGACATGCTCAAGACTGAAATGGGGGTGGAGGACTTTGTATTCAAGGCAAGCAAAGGCTGTTTTGATAAGTTCAAACGACGTTCGAGTCTTCACAACATAAAAGTTACAGGTGAGGTTGCCAGTTCCGACAAAGGGAGCGCTGAAAGATTCAAAGCAGAGTTAGAGAAATGCATTGCACAGAAGCAGTACAGCAAAAGGCAGGTTATTAAGTATGATAAAACAGGACTTTATTGGAAAACGTTGACCAGCAATACTTATATTGACAAGGAGGAGAAAAGTGCGAAGGGGTTCAAAGACTCAAAGGACCGTGTTACTCTGTTACTTGGAGGGAATGCAGAAGGAGATTTAAAGCTAAAGCCACTCATTATCTATCATTCTGAAAACCCAAGAGCACTCAAGGGGTTACTTAAGCAATACCTACCAGTGATATGGAAGTCTAATAAGATGGCATGGCTGATCACTTCAATTCACCAGGATTTTTTCACCTCATATCTGTCACCAACATTTTAAGGAATATGCATTAGCTAACAACATTGCCAACATTATCTGCTATTAGTGGACAACGCCCCCAACCACCCACGGCAATGGAACACTGGTCAGAAATTATTGAGGTTTTGTTCCTGCCCCCAAACACCACAGCTCTCATTCAGCTGATAGATCAAACAGTCATCAAAACATTTAAGGCATACTACCAGCGGAGAACCATGCAGCAGCTGATAAGGGGCACAGATGGGCCTGACAAGCCCACGATCAGGGTATGGTGGAAATTGTACAACATCAAACACGGCTTAGACAATATCAAGGCATATTGGGAAGAAGTGAAGCAGTCTACCATGAACATGGCCTGGAAGAAATTATGGCCAGCATGTGTAAATGACTTCCAAGGTTTTGCTGAGGACATTAGTGCGATAAGAAAAATATTGTAAATCTATGCCATAGAGCTGGCTTCGATGGTGTTAATGATGTGCAATACCTTTTGGAAAGCCACACTGAACCACTATCCAATGATGAACTCATAGAACTAGACAAGGCGATACAGGAGCCAGAAAAAAAGAAGAGTAGGAAGAAGAACCTGTGCGTGGTTTGGACATAAACACTCTAAGAGAAACCCCGAAAGAGCGTGACCTCAACCCTGTTGGAACAGCAAAGTAGCTCAAGACGTCGAGAAAAGCGTCAAGATTTACAAATAAATGTATGAAGTCAAAAGTAACACCGCCAAACAGTCCTCCATCTACTCCTTCTTCAAGCCAGTCACTCCGGCTAACCGTTCTACAGCTGGCCCTTCAAAATCCAGTGCAGTCAACGAGTTTGTTGGTTTTGAGCGTCCCACATCACCCTTATCCTCCCCTGCCAACTGAGCCCAAGATGGGTAAAGGCTGAAACCCATAGTATCGCTTAGCCTCGGAAAGGAGATATGAAGAGGCCCATCATCTGATGGACTACGCGGCATGTGTACAGAAAATAAAAAAAAGAAAATTAGTTCTTTTCAATAGGGATGAATATTTCGATGTGCTGGAACGCATCCCTATATATTTCATGTTATAATGAGTTCTTTATACGGTAATTCGATATACGGTAAGGGTTTCAGGAACGCATATATACAGTATATCGAGGACTCCCTCTCTCTCTATATATATATATATATATGTATATATATATATATATATATATATATATATATATATATATATATATATATATATATATATATATATATATATATATATATATATACATAGTAATAATAATAAATTTGAAGACTAAAATCGAAAGAGGGCTCGATAAGGATATATAAGAACTGTAGAGCAAATATTTATTAATCTGTTATTTTAATAAATATATATATATATAAATATATAAATTAATAAAAATAATGAATAAAAACAAAGAAACAATTCCTTATATTAAAAAATCATCATTTTACGATCGTTTCCAGGATATATATGTGTGTGTTGGTATGTATATCATATAGATATATGTAAAAGTTTTACGAACTATCAGAGGGAATGTACATACCTACACATATATATGCTCTCTTCAGAACTAATATTTTAGAAGACAGCATATATGTATGTAGGTATGTATATACCCTCTGATAGTTTGTAAAACTTTTATATAGATCTATATGATATACATACCAACACACACTTATATATCCTAGAAACGATCGTAAAATGATGAATTTTTTAATATAAGGAACTGTTTCTTTGTTTTTATTCATTATTTTTATTAATTTATCTTGACTCTGTTTTCCTGTATTGTTCACCGAAAGAATTTTGAATACATCTTTTTTCAGGATATTTTGATTACACTGAGTTCTTCATACGGATTGGACACTACCGTATATTTTGTTAGTTTTATCTACATATAAATATATATATATATATATATATATATATATAAATATATATATATATATATATATATATAAATATATATATATATATATATATATATATATATATATATATATATATATATATATATATATATATATATATATATATATATATATATATATATACACAATATACAGATACATATATATATATATATTATGGCACACGTAATTAAAGTAGCATTTGAAGCATTCGTATAGTACTGACCCCCAGTAGTTCCCCCCAGACCAACACTGGGGGGAACTAAAAGGACGAAAAAGGACGAAAAAACGGGTCAGTACTATACGAACATGCTAGACAACAACATGACGGTAACATAGACAACATAGAAATTAGAAGAATATCTAAACATAGGAATGACCCAGCAGATAGGCAAATCAGAGAGGCCAGTGAAATAGAAATTAGAAGACCAAAGCTAAACAGAAAGAATGAGTGGAACAACAACAACACCCAAACAAACAACACTGACCTAAGAGAAGTATAAATAAGTAAATAAAAATAAAATAAAATAAGATAAATAAATACATACACAAGCACAATAACAACAAGCACATAAACACACACTAGTCACCCAGCAGACACAACACTATACACACTAGTCACACATCACACATAACACTATACACACACGCAAACGCATGCGCAAAGAAGACAAAATAAAATAAGATAAACAAACAAGCAAATAAATAAATAAATATATAGACAGACTGAATAAAAAAAATGGCGTGGACATACAACACAACAGGAGGAACAATGAATATAACACCACTGACGATGTTGCAGATGTGCAACGAAAGATTTATGTAAATTATGTAAACTATATATATATATATGTGTTTGTGTCTATATTGTATCTGTATTATTTTTGACCGCCGGTCAGTCAATGGCAACATTGAGGACCAAGTAAGTTAGATCGCAGATATAATAAAAGAGAGCGAGAAGCGAAAACCAACCAAACAGTGAGTGTGTTTTGTTATTAATTCTGGCAATATTACGCAAATATGACCCTCCCCAAGTATAACAATATATATATATATATATATATATATATATATATTGCCATTCAGGATTTGCAAGTAGGTGTTCGTATTTGTGTATAGTATGTGTATAGAGATGGGTTATGTGTGTTTCTACTTGTGTTTACAAATATATGTACGGGTAGCGTCATGGACTGGCATTTTAATGTGGGAACAATAAAGTATAAATTTTATGTCAAACAGCTTTTTCTTCAACATCGGTCGCTATAAACATATCAAACGTATACGTGGTGTACCTGTTTATATTTGTAAACTGCTCACTCATCCACCAAAAATATATTGAAATCTGCAGATATTTATACGAGTGAAGAATACTTTGGAAATAACTCCCATCTTGGTGCATTCTTGTAGCGGAACACAAATCTTTCTGTGCCATATGGAATTTTCAAATGGTATTTCATGTTATAATACTAACTTTCATTAGACGTTGTGCATAGATGCTACTCAATATTGTGTGCATACTTTCCGTTACTGAGTCTTTAATATCTAAATTGGGATTATGGCGAAATTTGTCAGCTGAGGCAAAGTAAATTTATGCTCAATGCATGATGCAACGCCTTCCTCGGTTGCTCAGAATTTAACTAGTAACCATCACAATATATTCCATTGCCGGACATATAATTAATTTCGAAATAAAATATTTACAATATTACAACACTATACAGAGTTTTCTCATAAAATGAGAAAATATTTCAGAAATGAACATAATATAAAAAAGCAGCACACACTCTATGATATCTCCGAGCAGTTGTTTATTCATTAAAAGCGTTGGACGCTTTAATGTTATTTCTCGTTACCTTTGCAACCTCTTCAAAATGTGTGAATAAGTATCCATTTTATTCTCAGGTTGAGGCCGCGAAACT